>KZ111281.1:0-192101 GCA_002120335.1 Hypoxylon sp. EC38
GGGCGTTGAGGATACGGCGATTTTGCGGGCGCTGCACGCATCGACATCGATGTTATCATAGCCTGCGCCGTTGTGCGCAATGAATTTCCAGGACTCTGGTAGCGCCGCGACGAGCTCCTTGTCGAAGGGCCCGGTTATGGAAGTGGATACGTTGGATCTGTAACACCCGCGCACTTCGGCGTACGTCCCGTTCCGACAGTTTTCGAGGAATTGCTCTCGCGTTCCTTTGCGGAATTCAAGAAGGGTGTATTTGCTGCCGAGAGACTCCCATTCTTTGTTGGTGTGTGCTAAGTCCCCTATTAGGAGAACTGTGGGACGTGACGACATAGTTACCTATGCAATGCGCGGATTCAACTCCTTCTTTGCAGTGCCAGGGGAGATAAATTGGGAACTCTGAGTATAGACTCTGGGTATATGTAAGGTACAGGTATATGTGATAATAGACCGGTATCCATCTTCGGGATGTTTTCATGTTGCTCCGCTTCTCGGCCGAAATAATCTGTGTAGCTTAGCCGAGGTGCCGAAATTCGGAGGAATGCCACACCGGATTGTTCGCATAATGATTATCTGCCAAGCCGTTTTAATTATGTAAAATTCGTAATATCGAACTGATTTTAAAGTAAAACTATGTTACAATTATGAAAATATAGTTTTATAAATCGGGAAGGGAAATTGTATACAAATGTGAATATCATGCCTATGGTCGATTTCAGAAGTGTGGGGTGAACTGGACCCCGCAACACCATGACTAATATCGTAATAAGGACTTGGGTAGGTCAAAATAGCTTCATTTCTCGACCATCCACGAACCTAAACGCAATTACGCAAACCTCGCTCCTGGAGCTGATTGGATGGTTCCTGGAACTGATTAAGAGTAATCAAACATCACGTTTATCTCAGGGGCAATATTGACTGGTGTGTTTTCAATAACTTGACTTAAGGTGCATCTATAGAATCGGACATGAAGAAAAAAACAATGTAGAAATAGAAAATGCATAAGTTAGATATCTCCATCTTTGCCGACGCTCTTTATACAATGATCCTAGGCCCGGTTCGACGTATCTCTAGAATATTTCAGGGGCAAGATGTGTTAGTTGATCAGCACTACACTCCAAATTCCATCCGGAACTGGGTTATCACCCGTCACATTATTTGCGATAAGAGCCGGAATGCACCATTCTTGTTCCCCAATTTGAAGAGCCTTATCACAAGTAGAGCCTTCGAACTTCCCTCTTCCGCCTGGACGATAATATCGAGTAAGCCGTATGTTGAAATATTGAAAAGAGAGAGGACCACATACATTTATACTTAGGGATGAAACTAAGGTAGCCGTTGTCACCACCCGCGATTGGCAGAGTAAAACTATTGTATTAAAGCGTGTTGTGTCAGCAATCAGCCTAGCCATGAAGGGCTACCACCATATTCCCCTAGCTCGAGTGCATCTAGGGGATCTGTAGCAAGCTTGGGGCATAGTAGAATTATCCAACTTACTGTGAAATGTTAGCGGTTGCGTGCGAGAAGAATTGAAAGATACCTCTCTAGATGGAATGCATCTATACGTACCGATTGGCCAAAGGTTGTGGAACTGCTCCATTCCTTTCCGTTAGTTGTATCGACGCCAAACGATGCTCCAATCCCCATGAAGGCACCAGAGACTCCGGCGGAGATAGTAGTACTTTGGCTGGTTCCGATCGTCTGGCCGGCTTCAGCATGCCCCTCGAGGTTGCAGCCCAACGGGCTCTTGGGGGGACAATCTATCTCCACTCCAGCTTTCACTTGCTTGCCGTACTTAGTTTTGATTTTGCCCTCTGTCTTGGTGAATTTGCAGTCATCTCGCGCTGCTAGCAACGGGGCTCGCTTTATCTCCGTAACATCTCGACGCTCCATATCAACAGACTTCTCTGTTCGCTTATGTTTCAGGCCGAGAAGATCGTCGCAGCTATTGTTGCAGCAATAACTTTTGGAGGATGCCTTGTTAGATGCCATCATTTCAAAAGTGGATGGAGTAAGGACTAGAACGGATAACGTACGAGTACCCGAACGTCTGCGGGATGAAAAGCTGGGCGCAGCCCGAACCCTGATCAACAGCGCGGTAGAACTGGAAGCACGCCGAGGTATTGTAGTCATCTTCTTCTGGCGCGCCGGTGTAGAAGATAAGTCGGCACCCGTCGTCAATTGGGGTGGTATCGATGAAGATATTATATTGAGTATTGGTAGATGGCCATTTCTTCAAGTTAACGTCTGCTCTCCTGCACTGAGTGATGAAGTCCTGGTCGTTGCCTTTTTTGTCTGGGAAAACCTCCAGCGTTATGGAAAGCTCGGACGCATTCTGGCCGCAGGTAGGTCCGCTAAATATGTCGAAGTCCTTGAGTGTTTCCTGGGCGATTATTGGAATCGCCAGGAGACTAACGGCAAGGATTTCGCGTAAGGTTTTAAAAGCCATGATAGGTAGATTGATCAAAATCTATGAGTTAAATATCGAACTATTTAAGTTCTCAAAAGTTATAATGATGAGAAAGACGTGTTAATTGGGGTGTGATGTCGCTGGATAGTGCTCCGACTTTACTTGGTCCCTACAAAGGTAGGATGCGAATTATATAGTAAGTTTTTCTCTCACTGACCCCTTGATACTGAGGCTGTTGGTTCTAACCGAACTTTCTTCTTTCCCTATACGCTCATCTGCTATTTTAAGATATCGTGGTATTGGTGGCTGATATTGCTCTGTGCCGCCGTCATGTCAGATGATTACATTATCCTATACAGCCCCCGTCCCAACTACGCAAACAGCGAACAATGTCATCTTCTGGCAAGGACGAACTCAATCACTTACATTATTAATGACTATCAATAGAAATTCTCGGCTTCAATCCTTTATGAAGGATGTGCCTGTTAGGACTGCATGTTTCATGGATGTTCTTCTAGATGGCCAAGCAAGTAAGCAAAATATTTCGCCTGAGGACCAACGATACATGAGGTAGGTCACAGGTTGTCTTTTCCAAGAACATTCTAAGTTTGGAAACTGCAATATACGCTTTAGTCTAGATGAGGATATACCAAACAGTCATCGGCGTCAGGGTGTTTAGATAATGGCCAGGTTTGCCTTTGAAATAACTTATAAAAGGGGTAAGCCATGCCAAAATTCCAACGCAACTCGAAACACAATTCTATCAACCCAACTCGTTCCAATTTCTTCAGCCACAAACTTTCAAAGACATTCAAAGTCAACGACATCTACCCACTTTGCCAAAATGCACGCCTTCAGGACCATTACCTCCATTGCCTTGAGCAGTCTCGCCTTGACGGGGATGTCTCAGGCGTGGTTGCTCGAATTCTTCAGTACTGCAACTTGCGGTAGTATGGGACACGCCGATACAGAGCGTGGAGGTCTTCCTCTCCAATCGAATACGTGTATGATGATTATGGACGGCATGAGAACCATGAGACTTTCGGAATTGTATGGTTTCTACATTACTTACCTACCTATCATGCGGATATAGAACTTGCTAACCCGAAGGAAAGGGATGACAACTGCACTGTTTCTCTCTGGCCAATGTCTGCCGGACCTTGCATCGGTTCGGACCCGGCTTGGAAGAAGTCGAAGACGGACCTCGAAAAGATGGGGGACAGCGTGGTACTAGAGGATGGATCGTTCTGTGTGAGACATATTCCTTCGACTGGATATGCGGCCTATGTTTGTGAAGATGATCATGACGGCAGCGACCTCTAAGCTTCTCGAACTTCAGTAGCTAAGAAGACTTTATCTTCCTTTCGGTTGTTTCTATGTATTTATTAGATTAGGTGGCTGGTGTGGAATTTACAGTATTATATGAGCTTCGAACACATAAAACATCAAACCTTGAATTTCATGAAATACATTGCCATTGTAAAACGTCAGTCCCCAAAAAGGCTTGTAGTTATTCAGGCTTGAAATGATATCTTAACCCTACCGCCGAAAGTAGTGATAACCTGTTTAAGATGACTGGATTGTAAAGGAAAGATTTCTTGCTCGACCTCTATGTTGACTAGAAAGATACCTGTTACGTGTATGAGTTGAAGTTGCACTAGTATATCCAATAACTAATCAAACCCAATATCAAAGCTACATACCCTGCACATCGTAGAGCATCTATAAGGTTATGGTTACATTGCGGAAATCCCGTGACTTTAAGCAGGTGTGGGCCGGGGTAGTGTGGAACCAACATGAGTCGCTACAGATATGCAGCCCCTTTTGCTTACCAACGTCACCAAGCCTGCTGACAGACGAGGCTTGAGATCAACCAAACCACCAACAAAAGTGGGATTCTAATACAACGTGCCGTGATGACAAATCTAATAAGATGGGACCGTGATATCCTTTTTAGAGCGTCAATCGTACGATTTTTAGTTATCTCAGCGCGCATTGTAGCATTATGGCTCGAGGTTCTTCTGCTTTCAGCTACTGCACATAACTCCCACTATTTCTTTTCCTCAAACTAAAGAAAATCGTTGATCATTCAATTCGAATATAACAGGTAAGCACTTAATGTATCGTTTTCATCTTTCGATATGACAGTAATTATCTTGGTCAATATAGTAGCAGCTGCGAAGGTGAAGGTTGATTTCTACAACCCCATGTCATTCTTCAGCACTGAATATCCCCCCGAGTTACACCCGAGCTCTGCCCCAATTGACATAGCCCAGCGAGCCAATCAACGCGCCAATGGGACTGGATCGGGAAATTTTAAACTTTCTAAGACTTTTCCATCTCTTCATAAGCTTACCAACAACTTTAACGTTCTGCTGTGCCTCGTAGGTGCTCGTTGGCGATTTCTTTAGCAAAATAAAGGATCTAAAGATAGGTAAATTTTATTAGTATTACATGAGAATTGAGAGTGGCTTCGTCTATACCCTCGCGAAGTGTTTAAAAAGTATGCCGCACGAGAAGAACCAACGTATCGTTTCAACTCTCACGAGATACACCGTAGTCAGCTGTTGGTTACATTCAGATCCTTCTATCGACATTGCCATGTCTGTCGGCGTCTATGCCACTTTGTAAGCCTTCATGCTGAATTGATCTAATCCTGGCATTGGGATAGTTTGCCTTCTTGAAGTTGTCACGGGGCGCACCATGTCTGAATGGAAGAGACTTGTCGTTCCGTGAGGAGATGGAAGCTATCTGACTACGGGCGTGTTATACATACAAGATGCTTCTTTGTCTAGGTATCATGTCTCGGCGTGAAACATCTGACAGGAGTTGGCTAGCCTCTCCGAATGTTGAACTCAGCTGAGCCTCAGTAGATGAAAAATCTTCGTAGGATCTGATGTTGGAAATCTAAAGAATCAAGACTGTGGTTACAATTTTAGAATGATGACTTGGTATTGGTAATGTTAGCTTCATCCTGCTTATGGCGAGGTATAGAACAGAGTAACTTGCGACTATCTATTGAGCATATATAAGAATATCTAGGACCCTCGGGAGGTCTATAACTAACTCTCGATATCAACATCACCATCGGCAAAGTCAAAGATCGACTCTATTATACATTTCTACCCTGAGAAGCTTCTCCATTATTATCACTCTTGCAATTTTCTAACTCCTTATTCAATCTTATTAAATCATGCGTTCTCATTTACTAAAGGCGGCAACCTTTGCTCTCCTAGGGCTCGGCCAAGTATTCCTTGGAGTGAACAGTGCCCCCACGGGTCTCTCTCAAGTTAGAGATGTAAACACTTACGATAGTTCCTATGTTCTCCCTAGCTTGGACGTTAGAGCTGGCGTCGGTAAGGGTGCTGGTGGAGGCAAAGGAGGTGGGAAAGGCAATGGAAAAGGTGAAGGTTCAAAGGGAGGAAGTGGATCTAGTGGTAATGGAAAGGTAAGCATACAATTTCTACAACAGACTGAGGTTACACCGTTTTTCGACTTCGCGATCAAAAAATGTTGAGCGGGCGTTAACTAAAGCTTGCTTCTTAGGGTGGAAGTGGGAGAACCTATCCTTCCAAAGAAGTTCCCGACGTTTTTCGCAAGGGTAGCCCATACACCGCTAGGAAAACTGAGAGTCAAGACGGGGAGACTACCTGGTCGGTTAACTCCAACGGAAATGAGATCGATATTATCACAACTAGGCAAAACGCCCACGAAAGTTCCATCACTGTTCACGAGGCCTATAACCAGTATGAAGACGCGGTGAAAAAGGAGGAGGGTAGGATGTACCTAAGCGACATCATGATGGCCCTGTGGAATAAGAAAGCTGGAAAGCAGCCTTCTGAACTGAATACCATTCGGTTTGAAGACGTTGTCCAGCCAGAAACTGCGAGCGCTATAAAGGAGGCGGCCAAGGGAATGGGGAGGACAACAGAGCAAGGATTTATTCTCAGGTCCACGGCAGAGCCCGGAAGTGCCGAGAAAGCTGGGTTTGATGGCATCCGCGACGCCGTATTTGGCAAGCTTTCCGACCGAATTCTCCAGGAATTTAGCGTGGGAAAGCAGATCTCACAATTGGAAATTAGTGGCGAGGGAACCTTGACAGTAAGGTTGGCTTAAACGTGAGTGAGCGCTCGGCGATTGGGAAATGATTTTCAGAACTTCTCAATTTCTTGGGTTCTATGATCGGTTTGACAGTGTTGAGGAGTACGATAGAAGTCTTTGGTCACATATATCTCTCGTTTTCATGTATCTTCCACAATCTGTATTATATGTTGAAGTTATTTACAAGTTAATCTAGGTTAGAGCTGTTCCTTAGAATCTAACACACTGAAAGTTGATGACATAATTAATTCGCATCCAGGGATAGCTTCATAAATATTAGTCATACACGTAAGATCCTTTTATTGAAATATATTGTTTCTATGTATGCATCCCTTTAAACGTACTTAATATGCAGCAAAGTAACACAATGTTTCCATTATATGTAAAATATTACATGCTTACATGAGAGATACTAGGCTATTAGGTTAGATTACCTTAATGCTTAAATCTATATACCTACACTTTATTACGTAATAATATTTTAAAATCTTTTAACTTTTTAATTAAATTATATTATTTTTATTAGTAATAATTTCCATAAAAAATATTAATAAACCATATTAAAACTATATTAAGTTTTATTTTATAACTTTTAATATTTTTCTTTTTAAAGTTTTAATCTTTAAAGCCATTTACTACTTATAATTATATTAAAACTAAGTTATATTTAAAATTAAATTAAAATATTTATATTTTAATTTTTTAAAAAGATTATAACTAATAAAAGGAATAAAATTATAAACTTATTAAAGTTTAATTTTAATATAATTTTAAAGCGTTTTTAATAATAATTTATTATTTATATCTTTACGATTTTCCTTATTTTTATCTTTAATTTAAACTTTTTAATTATAATATTAATTAATATTATATAAAGATTTAATAAAAATAATTTCTTATTAATTTTATAAAATATTATAAAAGCTTTTATATAAAAATATAAAATTTATAAGTTTTTTATAAAAAGGATTACTTTAAATTAAAAATATATATAACTTATTTACAAATTGTTAATATTATTATCCAATTAAATAAAGCTTAATATAATTTGCTATTTTATATTTAAGTTTAAATAAAAAATGGTTTAAAATTAATTCCTTATAAAATTTTTATAGCTTTTTTTACCATTAGATTTATAACCTAATTAAGAGGTTAAAGTTTAAAAAAAGCTTTATTTTAGTTTAATTTTATAATTAACTTTATTTAACTTATTAATAATTTTTTATTATTACTAAAGGGTTAATATATTAAAATTAAAAATATTTAAAATTTAATAATAATAATTAAAATAAAAGTATAAAATAGCTTTATAAAATATAATTGTTTAAATATAAAATTAATAATATAATAAAATAAAATATATTTAATAAATTAAAGGAAGTATTAATTAAAATGGTTGCGAAATTTATTATTATATTAGTTATAAAAATTAATATAAATATACTTTTAATATAAGCTTTATAAAAGGGTGTATGTTATAACCTTATATTTTTAAGCAAAATGGGTAAGGGATAAAAAAGTTGGGTTTTTAATTTATAATTAATATAGTTAAAAATAAATTTAAAAGGATTAAACTTAAACTTATAATTAAAGCGAAATTAATATTATTTGTTAAATATAATGAATTAATGTATAATATTAGGAAAGAAAAGTTAATATATGCTTATAATAAAAGGGTTATTACTTAAGTAAATAAGTATATTTATATATTAGTTATGGTTATTTTTATATAATTAATTGGCTTATAACCTTAATAAAGAAAAGTTAAAAAAAAAAGGAAATTATTTTTAATTTAATTTTAAAATAGTTTTAAATTATACTTACCTTAACCATTATAAACGTAATATAAGTATTATTAAAATTAAAAATAATTAATATAAGTTTTTAAAAAGGTTTTATTAAAATAAATTATATTAACATTTTAAAATGCTTAGTTATATGTTAGATTAATATTAATGGTGATAAAATAATTAAGTAAATTAATAAGTATAGTTTTAAATTAATTTAAAAATATACTTATATATATAATATAGCTTAAATTATTAACTAAAAAAGTTTTAATATAATTATTAAATTAACTTTAATTAATTATTTAAGGAAAGAAAGTATAAGTAATTTAATATATATATAATAAATTAGTAATTTAGGTTAGTATTATTTAAGTTTAATTAAAAATTAGTTTTAAATTATATTTAATAGGAAAGATATATTTAAAAGATAAAATCTTAGATTAATATTTAAAATAAGCCTTATGTAATATTAATAATAATTAATAATAAAATAAGTTAAAAATATTTTTATTATATAAAGCTTAATTTTATTTGTAATAAAAAATAAAATAATATATAAAATATTTTTTAAAAATAGATTTAATATAATATTAGTTTAATTATACTTAAGCTATTAACTTATTAATATTTAATTAGTTATAAAAAGCTACGGTGTTAAAAGTAATAACAATTATTTATATATTTTAATATAAATAAAACTAAGCAAAGCTTAAAATTATTTTAAAATTATATTTAAATTAAAGTTAATTTAATTAAATATATATATAAAAGTAAAAAAGTTAAAAAAATATTTACTTCTTTAAAAATAATTATATACTTAATATTAAATATAAATAATAAGTTATATTATAAATGTTATAAATACTTTAACGTATTAAAAATATGCAAATATTATACAAAAATTATATGGAAATTATATAAAAACTATTTAAGTAATTTAAGATTATTTTAAATTTAATATATGATTACTTATGCTTAATTTTTTAAGTAATATTACCTTCTTTTTATTTAATATATAAGCTTTTTTTTTAATAAATTTAAGCTTACTTTTTAATTATTTTTTTACATAATTTTATTACTTTTTTTTCTTTTTTTATAAATTAAATTTTAAAAATCTTTTTATTTAAGTGGCCTTACTTATGTTAATTTAAGTGTAATATAATTTTAAGTTATATTAAAATTATTCCTTCCTTAAAACTACCTTATAATATTTATAAAAGCTTATTTAATAAAAACATTTTAACTTTTACATTTTATATAAATAATTATAAATTATATTTAAAATATTCCTTTTAAATATTTTAAGTTATAAAACATAAGGATTATAAAAGTTAAAGCTTAAATAAGCTTATCCTTATAAATTAGTTTTAAATTAAATTTAAATTATTATTCCTTTATAATTTATTAAAGCTAAGCTATTAATAAGCATTTATTTATTAATTTAAAAATATATTAAACTTATTTTTAACTAATATAATATATTCGCTTTTATAAAACAAGTTTTTATTATTAACTTATTATAATAAATTATTAATTTTTAATAGTGATTTTAAATTTAATTTAATTAGTTTTAAAATAATATTAATATTATTAAAAGGGTTTAAGGGATTAAAAAAAAGTAATAGATTTTATTCTTTCTTATTTATTTACTTATGATAATTTTTAACTAATAAAATATTAAATTAGTATTTATTTAAATATAACATTATCTTAACCATAATATAAATATAAGATAATTTTAACTTATTTTATTCTTTTATTTTATGTATAAAATATGTTTTTATAAATATATTTTTTTATTTATGGTAAATTTTAAGCTTTTTAAATAACGTTAGTTATTTTTTATAATTATTAATAAATTTATAAAAATTAGGTAATAATTAATTAAAAATTATCTTATAATTAATCTAATATAAAACTTATAGCTTTATAGCTATTAATAATAAAATGGATTGTTTAATAAAATTATTAATTATAAAATGCTTGCTTTTATTAATATTAATATACTTTAAAGCATTTAATTAATTTATAAGATTAATTTTAAAGTAAGCTTAATATAAGCCTTTTTAAAGTTAATTTGGTAATTTATTTGTTTATTAATTAATAATATTTATAAAATATTAGTTTTATTTATTTAATAATTAAGTTAAAATTAATATAAGAATAATTTACTCATTTAGGTAAAGTTTAATTATTGTATTAACTATTTTAATTAGATAAGCTTATAATAATAAGCCAAAAATTTAATCTAGGAATTTATTTAAGTTATAATTAGGAAATTTATTTTAAAATTTATGTTATAAGTGGATTTTATAAAATATTATAATATATTATAAGTGATTTTTTTATAATTTAAAATTGTTTAAATTTAAGATTAATTAATAATTTAGTTTTAAAATAGTTTAAAGCTATTATTATATATTTATTTATTAAGTAATATCTTAGCTTATATGTTTATTTTTTATATATATTTAAAGTAATAATGTAAATAAGGGTGTTAGTTTACTTTTAATATATTTTATATATATGTTTAAAATATATTAAAATTTTAAATATAACTTTAAGCTAATAAAATATATGGTTAAATAATTGGTAATATAAGTTTGTTATTTCCTAGTTAAAAAATATATATGTAAAGATTTTGATTTTTATAAATGGTTAGCATTAATATTTGTAAATAAAAGGTAATTAGCCTAAGATTATATTATATATTCTTTCATTTTAATTAATAATTAAATATAAATTAATTTTTTTATGAATTATTTTAAAAGATAAATTTATTTAAATATAAGCGTAATTTTAAAATACTTTCGTTTATTTTTTTATTATATAAATAATAAAATATTTATTAATATTTTTTTTTATTTTTAAATAAGATATTTTTTAAATCTAATGTTTATTTTTAAGCTATTTCAAGTTTAATTTAAATTTTTATTAAACTTTAATAAAAATAATTTTTATGGGGTATTATAAAAGCTTTTCTTTTCAAATAATAATATTTATAATATATTTTATATTAAATATTTAATAAATCTTTTAAAGCTTATTTATATTAAATTTTTAATATAATTAATAATAATTTAATTTTATTTAAAAATGGGTTAAAGTTAGGTTTAATATTATTTTTACTTAATTAATGTAAAATTCCTACTTATTATAAGTTTTAATAACTTATAACCTTTAAATATTTTTATAAGCTTTTATTTAATATTAGTAGGTAGTTTTATTAGTGGTGGTAAGTAATATATATATAATTCACAAATAATAAAAATTATAAATAAAAATGTTTTAAAATCATATAAAATATACATGTTATAATAAATATTATAAGGTTTATAAAATACTTTTTTAACTTTTTATATGTAATTATAATTATAATTTAAAAGTTTAATTATAATATATCCTATAAATAAACAAAGATTTGGTTAAGATGGGTTTAATAACTTATTAATATATAATAATTAAAGAAAAATAGGATTAATATGATTAATACTATTTTTAATAAATATAACAAAATAATAAAACTTTACGTTATAACTTAATAAACATTCAATAAAAAGTATTTATATAAATATGTTAAAATTATTAAAAGTATTTAAATAGTTAAATATATTTAATTTAATCTTAATTTATTTCATTATACTTAAAAATATATAACATTTCTTATTTATAAGTATTTTTATAATAATTTAAGATATAAGAAAATTAAGGAGATTTTTAATAAAGATAAAAAATTAAATAAAATAGCTTATAACTAAATAAAATTTTATCCTAAATAAAATTAAATTTAAAGATTTTACTTACATAAGTATTTTATCCCATAGTTTATTTATTAATGATTTTTTCTTTTTATTTTAAAAGTACTTTTAATATAATAAATTAAGCTTAATAATATTTACCTAATTATACTTAAAATTATATTTAAATAAGATTTTATTATAACTTATAAATATCTTTAAATTTGTATATTTATAATAATAGATTTTAATATAAATATACCATTAATAATACACTTAATACTAGTTTTTAAATCCCTTATTAATATTAGTATAAATTTTATTTATCATTTCTCCTAGATTAATTTAAGATTAATTTAAGGATAATATCCTAAGATTTATATTTATAATAATAGTTGAAAAATACTTATTTTAAAGCTTTTTTATTACTTAAAATAGAATTGATTATATAATAACAATTAATTAATAAGATAATAGTTTATAAATAGTTTAAATATTTATTTTAAATATTATATTTATAATAAGTTTTTAAAATCTTTTTTCTTTAACCTTATTATTTATATTTTTTATTTCCCATGAATAAAATCTTAAATTAGCTTTAATAAAGTATATAATCTCATTGGGTTAAGTATTAAGATAAGTTGATATGTTTAAATAATCTTGTATTTTTAATATATTAATATTATATTTTTTAAATGAAAAAATAATAACCTTAAATAGGTGGGTAATTATTTAAATTAGTTATTAATATAAATTAAGTATAAGCTTAATAATTATATGGTTTAAAATCACATTAAGATTAATCTTTTAATATATTAGATTTGTTAAAAGTTAATTATATATGTTTTAAATTTATTTTTAATTAAAATCTTTAGGGAAAAGATTTGAATTTTCCTTTTCCTTTTTATTAAATGCTTTTATATTGTTTTAAATGAAGTTTAAGTAGGCTTTTTTAACTTATTTATTTTTAATATTATTTTATTATATTATAATAGTTTGTTAATAATTTTTTAACTTTTTCTTTTTTTTAATAAGTTTTTATTATTATTTCTTAAAGGTAAAAAAATATTTCTTTTAAATATAGTTAAAGCTTAATAAGTGAATAATCTGGTTAATATAAGTTTAAATTTGGTTTAATTTCTTTATTATTTTAGTTATGGTTAAATTTATATATAGGTATATATAAATTTAATAAGGGTTTTTTTTTCTTTTATTAAAGCTTATTCTTTTTTATAAGGTAAGTGTTTATTTTTTTATATAAAAAGATTAAAAATATCTTATTATTTAATATTTTAATTTATTAAGAATTCACTTTAGTTAGGTAATTTAATAATTAGGCTAAAAATTAACCTCACGATATTTTTTAATGATTAAATACCTAAATAATATAATATATAGCTTTTATTAAAGATTTTTATTAATTTTTATAACTTATAAATTAATCTTAAATTGATTTTACTTTAATTATAGGATTATTAGATTTTTTATTATTAGTAGGAATTAATTTAAGCTAAGTTAAGTTGCCTTTTATTTTGCTAAGCAATATTAAATTAATAAATTAAAAGGTTAAAAATATTTCTTTAATAGGAATTTTGGTAAAAAATAAATATAAGCGATTTAAGGTTAGTTATAAATTTAAGTAATGTAATTGGTTAGTTTTAAAATGATGTAAGAAAATTACTTTAATTATATATATAAAAAAGGTTTTTTAAAGCATGTAACTTTTAAGGTTAAAGGTTATATTATTAATATTTATTATATTAAAGGTTAGTTTAAATTTCCTATTTTAAAGGTAAAAAGGTCTTATAATAAAAGTAATATTAAGTAAATTTGTATATATAGTAAATTATATAAACCGTAATTTAATAAAGGTGTGATTTAATTTATAAATTAATACTAATTGATTTTTAATGTGGCTTAATAATTATTAAGTTCCTTATTTTTTATTCCTTTAGGTATTATATTATTGCTTATTTTTTCTTATAATAATTAATATTAGTAATATGTTATTTTAAAAATTATTATTTAGAAAAAGCTTTAATTAAAGTATTTAATTTTTATTATTATCTTTTTTCCTTATTATAAAAATTCTTAAAGGTATATTTCCCTTTTTAATTGTTAAGTTTTTTACATTTTATATTATTAATTTAATATGTGTAGTTTTAATATGTTATAAGTTTAATTTTAACTTTTAAATTAAATAAGTAAGGCTAAAGTTTTTGCTTTTAATAATGGTAATAGCTTTAATAAAAATTGGTTTTATTAAATCCTTTTATTTAATTTTTCTAATTTAGCCCTTTTTATAGGTTTTTTTTTATGAATATAATTAATAGCATTGAAAAAGAAATGTTAAAACTAGCTTTAAGTAAAGTGCTAAAAAAAGCATTAAAAGGAGCATTTTAAAAAGGAAACTTAGTGAAAATATAAGCGACATTATCTTGTATAATAAAGGGGTAAAATATTTAAATTATTGGCCTTTTTACTTTAGTTAAGGGAATTATATTAATTAAGCTTATATATAAGATGTTTAATAATAATAACTTATATTAACTTGTTAAAATTTTTATTACAAATATATTAGAAAATGTTATGGCTTATAAGATTAGTATATAATGGTTAAGGCTTTTATATAATATAATTAAAGGAAAATGTATAAGTAGGTAAGTGATTAAATATAAGGTAATATTAAATTAAAAAAGTAATGATGTAAATATTAATTTATTTTAATTTATGTTAAAAATATTTTAAACTTTTTTCCTATTATAATTAAACTTATATTTATAATTGTTTTTAAATATTTTATATTTTAATTAAGTTTAATGTTATATTGTTAAGTATTAATTATTTAGCTTTATATGGCTCTTTTAAAGTATAATTTCATTTAAGTATTATTTAAGAAATATTTTTAATTTATAAATATTATATATAAATATTTTTATTATATATTTAATAAAGATTAATATAGTTGTTATGGTTTTTACCTTTTATTTTATTACTTTTTAATTATTAATATTACAAATTAATAAAAGGAGAAAAAATGTAAATGTATTAAGCAATAAATTAATTATATAAATTAATTAAATATAATATTTACTAATTATCTTATTAATTAATATATTAGTTAATTTATTAATTATTATGATTAAAATATATTTTAAATTTTATTCCTTTATATGTCTTTTTTTTTTAATTTTACTAATATAAAGTAGCATATAAGGTATATTAATTAATTAATCATAATATTTATAAGCTTGTTTATTACCTATTATAATTTAATTATATTCTTAAATTTATTTATTATTATATCCTTTATTTTATTTATAAATAAAGGATATGTTAGTAATAAATTAAAGCTATATTTTTTTAACCTTAATAAATTTATATTAATAGTAAAAGGTATGTTAAATATAATATATAATAGTATTATAAATGATATTAATAAGTGTTATATAAGTATTTAAATAAAATATAAATAGTTTAATGTTAAAAAGAATTATAAAAACTATAAGAACCGAATTAACCACGTCTTTTTATAAAGTTAATTAACATTTTAAGTATATAACATATTCCTTAAAAACCTTTTCTTAACTATTAGAATAATTAAACAAAGTAAAGATTTAAATAATAATTTATTTTAAGAAAATCTTCCCCTTTTATAAAGTTAATTAACATTTTAAGTATATAACATATTTTTTAAACCTCCCTTATTAGTCATTAAAATAATTAAACAAAGTAAAGATTTAAATAATAATTTATTTCAAAAAAATCCTCCCTTTTTATAAAGTTAATTAATATTTTAGATATATAACATACCCCCTAAACCCCCCTTATTAACTATTAAAACAATTAAATAAAGTAAAGATTTAAATAATAATTTATTTTAAGAAAATCCTTTTTTTTTATAAAGCTAATTAATATTTTAAATATATAATATACCCCCTAAACCTCTTTTATTAATCATTAAAATAATTAAATAAAGTAAAAATTTAGATGATAATTTATTTTAAAAAAAACTAACTTTTTTTAAATCTTATAATTATATTTTATAATTAAAAGCGATATAAATATTAGAAAAACAATTAAAATAATAGTTAAAATAATAATTATATTTTAAACATTATACTTTTAACTTACTAATATTGCTACTATTAACTTTAAGTTATAATAATTAATTTCTATTAAATAATAACCTTATTATTTTGTTATAAGTTTAAAAAATATCTTAGAACTTTACTTTACCTTAAAAGTAAAATATAATAATAAATATAATATTATTTCTTTATTTTTTCTTTTATCCCATTTAATATTTAAATTATTATTAACATTATTTCCTAAAAATTCTTTATTTATTAGTTCTTTTATATTTTCTTAAGCATTTAGTTTTGTAGATGTTAATAAGGATAATATTTTCAATTTTATATTCTTATTAATATTATTAAAAGAATATTTTTTTATATAGGAAAAAAATCTTTTTAAATAAAAAGGAAAAAACCATAAGTAAAAAAAGTTAATTACTTTATAAAAAGACTAAGCTAATATTAATATAAGGAATATATTATAACTTAACCACGCCTAATCATTAACTTTTTAAATAAAAAAATCCAACACTTTTAATAATAACTTAAGCTTTACTAAATTATTTATAATTACAAATTAAACCTTTATTAAAGTAAGCATTAAGCTTACCATACCAAAGAAAAAGCATAATACGTTAATGAAAAATGCTATAAAACCAAATATATAAATAAATTTAATTAATTAGGATAAAGCATTAAAAGCCTTTTTATTTACTAACATTATTTTTAAGCTTATTAATAATAATTATCTTAAAGTAATAAATAGTTTATTTCTTTTATTACTTATTATTAATTACATTTCATACCATAATATAACTATTAAAAAGCAAAAAGCTTATAAAATATTAATTAAATTTATTAATTTATTCGATAAGAATAATATTAAAACTTATAAATATAATATTTATTAATAATTAAATTTTTATAAGTAAGAGTTTATATTAAAAAATTAATTTATAAATATTCATATAATATTCTTTTATTATAAGTTGGTTTTAATAAAAATAAAAAGAAAATATATATTTAATTATAATATTATAGCTAATATAAAATAAAATAATAAGCATTTATAATAATAAATTAGAAGTAATTTTATATCTTTAATCTTTTAAATTTAAAGATAATATATAAATATATTTTTTACTATTAAAACTTAAAAGTTAAAAAAATGATAATATTTTTAAAGATTTTAATAAATTTAATAAATAAAATATTAGTTTTTTTTTTAAATTTTATAATATTAAATTTTAATAATACCTTACATTATTAAATATGAAAAGTGGTAAATTATTATTACTAATTATATATAAATATAAGATTTTTATAAAGATATTTAAATAATTTTACTAATATTAAGTATATATAATTAAGGCTTATATCTTTTAAAAGAGTTATTTAAGGCAATTTTAATAATATAAGTTTTATCCTAATGTATTTTTTTTTAAGTGTTAAAATTAGCTAAAAAGATGGATAGTAATTAAAAGCCTTATATTATATAACGCCTTTAGTTAATATAACATATATTAAATTAAACTAATTAAATTAAATTAATATAAGGCTTTAACTATTATTTACCTTTTTATTTAATTTGTATAGTTAAAAATGGGTGTATTAAAATAATATTTATATTACCATAATTGCTTTAATTAGCTTTTCTAAAGGATAAAAGTTTTAATTAAATAAATATTATACTACTTAAATTATTTATAATCTTATATGGCTTTTTAAAAAGGATTTAAAATGTTACATAATTAATGATAATTACCTATTACTTTTTAAATTTAATAATATAAAATACTATTAAAATAATAAAATTCTTTTTTTTTTTTTTAAACGTTATTATCCAAGCAACCCTTTTTAGAAACAAAATTTTTAAGTTTTTTTATTTTTAAAAGAAAATAAGTTAAACTAAAAGTAATTAATATATTTAATAATATATTTTAATTATATAATATCTATTATAACTAATTAAATATTCTATAATAAATGACTTATTACTAAGAATATTTATAATTTATTTTAAAGCTTAATATAATAATAAGATTATAATTCATTAGTAAAAATATTAATAATTTAATTTAAGGCTTAACCTTATAAATATAATTCCTATTTAAAATATTTCATTATATCTTATAATATTATTATTTTTAAATAGATTAAGTATTATTATTATTATTAAAGTTTATTTTTAAATAATATTATTATTAAGTTTATTATAAAGATAAAGCTTAAAAATATTTTTTATTATACTTAACTTTTTAATAACTTTTAAAAGATTAAGCTTTAATTATTAATTAAAATTTACTATCTTAATTATACCTTATCGGCTTTATTAATTATTCTTTAAGCTTTTAATAATAGTATATTTTTATATAATATAATTTATATTATATATTATATTATTTTTAGTAATATATAAATAAATAATAAAGGTTATAATACTTTAAATTATATAGGATTATTCTTATTTATATTATTTAATTTTAAAGATATATAATATATATTTAAAAATTATATAGTTTTGGCTAATATTTATTATTTTTACTATTTTAGTTATAAGAAAAGTTAAAGTAAATATTTTATTTATTTTATTAAATTATTAATATTTATTAATAAAAAAGCTATATCCTATTATATCTTATTTTAATTAATGAAAGTTTTTAAATAAATTATTAAAATCTTAGAAAAATTTATATCCTAATATTTTAATAGCTAATATTTTTATATTTAATATTGCTAACATATTTGTTATTATAATAGTTACTTAAGTTCCTTTAGCGTATAATTTTAATTATATCCCTTGTTTTTTTATAGGTTAAGTTAATATTTTTAAATTAAGTTATATCCTTCCTTAAATAATAAAAACTTTTATTAAAAAAAACAATATATAGTAATTTATTATTTTATTAAATAAAAGCATACCTATATATTTATATTTAGGAAATTTTATTTTTTTTTATAAGAATGTTTATATTTTTTAGGATTTAAATACTATTATTTTTATCCTTAAGCTTAATTTTAAGAATAAAAAGTATTTATACTTAGTTTATTATATATTAAACCTTTTAAAAAAGTTTGTTAACTTTAATATGAAAATTTATTTGTTATATTATAATATTTTTATTTTACTTATTAAATATCTTTTTAAATTTCTTTTCGTTTAATTTAATTAATTTTTATTTACTAGTACCGTTATTATGTTTTTTATAAATAATAATGGTAAGATTTAATATTTTATATTTCTTTAAAATATAAATAAAAATAAAATGGTTAAATAAATATTCCCGCTTTAATTATTTCCTTAATTATTTAGTAAAGCGACTAGTAGCTAAATTAAGGGTATTACGAGTGAAAAGTATAATTGTTAAAACTTTAAAGTTGTTTAAAATGTCGAAGTTTTAAACGTAAATAACATTACCTTTAATATTAATAATAATAATAATTACACCTTTAATATTAACAACCTTAGTATTAGTAATGTTAATATTAACAACCTTAATATTAATAAAGGTGATATTAATAAGTTTAATGTTAATAAAGGTGATGTTATAAACCTTATCTATTTAATTTATACCAATTAAATAAAATGTTTTAATAATAATATTAAGTTTAAGGATTATAATTTTAATTTATATTCCTTTTATAACCCCTTTAATAACCTTTTAAATAATTTAAACCTTTTTTATAAAAAGCCTTAGTTTTTATTAATAAGTGAGAATAATGTTATAAAAACTTGTTATTCACGCTTATGGTTAAAATTTAACAAAAATAAATCCGTTTCTATTAGAAATTAATCGTCCTTTAAGTAAAGCAATTAGTTTAAATATAAATCTAAGCCTAAGGTTCCTTATATTTCTATTTTAAATTAAAAAAAAAGTGGTAAAGGTAGTATATCTTCCCTTAATTAAATATTAAAATGAAAATTTTAATAAGTTTATATTATCACTTTTATAAAAGGTATTATAGTATATATAAGGGTTTATTATATAAGATAATTTAATAAAATGGCAATTAAAGTAATATAATAAAGGTTATATATAAAGTAAAATAAGGTAAAATAGATTTATATTTATAAATAATGTTTAATTAAATTTAAGCTTTATAACTAAAATATTATATAGCTTATATAAGTATTTAAACTAAAAGCTTTTAAGCTTTACCTTTTTTTATTTTATAATTAAACCTTTTTTAAGCTTTTAATATCTTAATTTTATTAAATTATATTTATAAAAAGAAAAAATTGGTAAATAATTTTAATTTAAAATTTTTATATTTTAAAAAATAATTTAAAATTATAAAATATAAGCTTTAACCAAAAGGAGCGTTAATACTAAAGTTGAAAATATAACATGCTTTATTAATATTTTAATTAAAAAGGAAATTTTAATATAATATATTAGTAATAACTACTTACGTTTTTTACTTATAATAAAGTGGTTAGTTAGCTTTGTATAATTTAAATAGATATTATAAAATGCTTACTTAAAAGTTGCTTATAGCCTTAGTTTTAATTTTATTTTCTTTAATAACTAATATATTATTAATTTAAAGTACTTTTATTTTTAATATTTATTTGTGAATATTAAAAATAACTTTTTAATACTTTAGGAATTAGTTATACTTGTTTAACATGAAAGTTTTAAATTTTTTTATAATATATTAGTTACTTAATTTTTATATAATAAAGAATTTAGTACTTTTAGTATTTAAAGTAATATTATAAATTATATACTTTTATCCCTTAAAAACCTTTTTAATTATATTAATAGTTATTGCGAAATCATTAAGGTATTAGTTAATAATATTATTTAGTTTATAACTGGCTAGCTTTATTTTCATAAGGAAATAAAAGAAGAAAATAAATAATGAGGTAATATTATATAATAGGTAATTTAGTTAAAGTAATTTAAAAAAAATAGGGAATATATTTAAGCCATATTTAAAGGTTAAATTTATAACGGATATTTTTAGTTTTAAGGTAAAATAGGAATTTATTTAAGGAATGTAATCCTTTAACCACTTTTTTTTTAATAAATTATTTAATCTTTTTATTCGTATTAAAAGTCTTGTTAAATTTAAAGTAAGTGAATAAAGCTAAGGCATTATTAAACTTTTATATTATATAGCTTTTAATAAGTTTAGCTTTATAAGCGTTAAAAAGTATATGTATGTTTTTATAATTAAAAAGTATATTATTCCTAATGTTAAAAGGTGTTATAATGTCCTTTATATTAAGGTGTGTTATATTTATAATATTAGAAAATGTTATGCCTTTAATATTAAAAAGCGGTTTTATATTTTTAACGTTTTTATTTAACCTTTTTAATATATCTTTAATACCTTTTTATATAAAATTTAATAGTGTTAAGTATAATTCCTTATTATATAATATAATACCAGCTATTATTAAGTATATTTTTTAATACTTTAATGTATAAATAAGGTTTTTACTTAACTTTACCCTAATGATATTATTACTTATAAATAGTATTATTAATATAAAGTTTAATAATAAAAGTAAGGCGTAATTTATTTTTTAAGGATTTTATTAATTTAATAAAAGGTTTAAATTAATGTTTTTTAATGGAAAGGTTAGATTAATATTTTATGGTAAGAAGATTAAATTAATATTCTTAAGCTAATTATTTATAAAATCTAAGATAAATCTTTAAGAACTAATAGAATAGGAAGGATTACTTAATTTAAAGGGATTGTTAAAAGGACTACTATTAAAAAAGAAAGGGTAATTAAAAAATGAAAGATTTTTAAAGGAGTAAGAATTATTAAAATTAAAGGGTATATTATAATTAAGTGGATTGGTAGGATTAAACATATTAAAATTAGGGGGGGTATTAACTTTAATAAATTTATTAAAATTAAATGGGTTAATAAAACTAAGTATATTAAAATTAGGAAAGGTATAAAGGTGTAATATATTAAAAAGGCTAAAAGGTAAAAAAGTTTATATAATAAATTATAAGAGTAAGTAAAGCTTTTTAGCTTAAATATAATTAAGGTAAGGCCTTTTTATTAATAAGAATTTATTTTTATTATTTTATTTCCTTTTAAGTTAATAATATATTATATTATTAAGAAAGGAATTAAACTTAAGTTTGTTATTTAAAGTAATAAAAGGAAAATATTTAAGTAATTTAAGTTATATTTAAGGCTTTATAATTAAGTAATTTATAATTATAAAAGATAATAAGGTTTATTTTAAGTAGTAAAGGTGGTAAATATATTAATTAGGGATTAAATTAAAGCTGTTAATAGAAATAAGTATTTAAAGTAGTGTGATAGTTAATAAGGTTTAAATATTAAATTTAAAAAGTGATAAGGTATTATTGCCAATTATATATTATTTTAAGTCCTTTTTAAAAAGTTATATATAATTATAAATAACTTTAATATTAATAAGTATATATAATTATAATTTATATCTTTTAAAAAAGTTAATTAAGGCGATTTTAATAATATAAATATTATTTTAGTATATCCTTTTTAAATATGGAAATTAAGTAAAAAAGTAAATGGTAATTAAAACCTTATATTACATAATGTCTTTTAATTACTACATATATATATATATATATGTTTAAATTAAATGGCTAACTAAATTAAATTAATTAAAGTATTTTATCCTTAAAGAAAAGCCTTAAGTAAATGCTTTATCCTTTTTTTTATTTACCTTATACCTATTAAATTATACATTATTAAAAGTATATTTCCTTTTCATTTATTAAGTTTTTTAACTTTAACTATTGTTAATATAATAGGTATAATATTTTAACCTATTATAAAAGATCTAACTTATAACCTTTTAAAGGATAAAAATATTAAACCAAATTTAGGGGATTTTTTAAAAACTTATCCTAATTAATTCGAAATTTATTATTTAAAAATCCTTAAAGCTAATGGCGATTTTTTATTAATTTTTATTATTATAAGTAATAAAGGTGTTTTATATTGTTTAATTTATTACTCCTATTATATTATTATTAAAAATTGTTAAAATAATATTAAAGGTAGCTTATTAAATATGTATAATAATTCCTAAAGTAACGATTTTTATCCTTAAACTTATTTATTTAAAAATATTAAGGATTAGTTAACTTATATATTTTAAGGCAAAAATGGTATTATTTTAATAAATAAATTAATAATTAAATTATATTTTTATATATTAGAAAACTTTAAAGGTTATTATAAATTACTTTTTTTTATTATTTTAACATTTTATTAATAATATTTATATTAGTAAATAACCTTAAGCTAGGATATGTTATTATTTTTTACTTTAAATATTAAATTTTCTTAAATTAATTATTAATATTATGGTAAAATTTTCTTAAGCTTATTATTAATGTAAATATATTGTTAAATATATATTTTTTAATTAAAAAGGTAAATATTATAAAAAGTGGCTATATAATTTTTATAGTATATAAAGCTTAGTTTTTATAAAATTCCATATGGGATTAAGTATTAAATATAAGAAAAGGTAATTTTTTTAATAGATTTTTTAATTAAATCTTATTATATGTAAATGTTTATAAGCTTTTTAATAGTAATATACTTATATTATTTTTAAAGAAGGTTGGTAAAGATATTAGGCTTAAGTTATTTATGTAATTAGTAATAAAGTTACTTAAAAATATAGCTTAAATTATATAGGAGCTAATAAAAGAATATTATAATTATTAATATTATATAATTAATTAAATATTTTACGAGTATATTTTTGCTTATTTTGTTTAATTTATTTTTTATATTACGTGTATATTATTCCTTAAGGGATTATAAAAGTTATATATAGGTTGTGATTTTTATTTATTACTCTTTATAAAGGATAATAGGATAAAATAGAAAAGGTAAAATATATTAAGTAATAACTTTCATTGGTTATATATTAGCTTTAATAATTTAATAAGTTTAATAGGACTTATTAAAAAAAATAATAAATAATTTTATAAGGAAGGGGATAAGTTTAATAATTTTAATAACCTTAATAACTTTAATAGTTTTAATAACTTTAATAAAGTTTTAAAGATAAAATTTAAATTATAAAATATAATGTTAAATAAATAATTTTATATAAATTTTAATAACTTTAATAACTTTAATAATATTAACCAAAAGTTATATAGAATAATAGAATTATAAATAATAATGGTAAAGAAATAATTGGGTATAATATCTTAGTTAAAGGATAATATAAATAAGGAAGTATGTAATTGTTTAACAAAGCGTTTTTATTTTTTTAATAATTTAAGTATTATTTATAATATTAAATATGAATTAGATTTATTTATTACTTATTTTAATAATTTAAATAATTTTTAATTAGCTTTATTTTTTAGTAATAATAGGAATAGTTAAATAAGTAAAAGTAGTAAGTTAAGTTAAACGAGTAAAAGTAATGTAAGTATTAATAGTAGTATTAATAAGCTTACTTAAGGTATTAGGATTATATTTATAGTTATATTAAAGGATTTCATAATTAATTTGAATATGTTATATTAAATGGATTTTATTTATCGATTTTTTATTATATAAGATAATTAGTTAAATGGAATTTTTTTTTATAATTTATATATTAGGTTTTTAAATATTTTATTTATTAAAAGGTATAGGAGTTTATTAGTATTTTATTATTTATTCCTTCCTTATTTTATTTTATTAGTTAAAATTATTAAGGTAATTTTAAGTTTAAAAAATTAAATACTTATAATTAATACTTGGTATAATATAAATATATAATTAATAATAATATCCTTATATTATAAATAATATTATAAGTTATTTAAATGATTATATTAAAAAGTTTCCTATTCTTTTTAAGATTAAATATAGTATAATTATATTATAAACAATTTGGGTTTTTTTACTTAAAGTGATTTAATAGGATAAATGGTAGGTTTTAATTAAACTGATAAGTTTATTTAAAAAACTGCCTTATTTTTAAACATTAAAAATAGTTAAACGTTTATTAGGATAAAAATAAGGTAGTTATTTTTCAATAATATTAAGTTTTTTAATAAACTTTTAAAAGATATATTTTAAAATAAGGATATATATTACAAAGGGGATTTATAAAAATTACTTAATATATATTATAAGGTATTATATAGCTTTGTAAATTTTATAGCTATTAAGTTACTTAGTTATAAGTTTAAAAGATAATGCGGCAATTATAATAAAGAAATACCTTAAGTGTTAAAATATTTTTATAAAAAATAAAATTAAATAGAAAAGGATAAGTATATAAATACTTAAAATTATTAATTAATAATATACTAACTACACTTATTTAAGTAAAAAGTAAAGGGATAATATTAAAAGAAAATATAAAAGGCTTAATTTTATTTAAAAAGGCTAAAGGGTAACGTGTTATAGCTTAATAATTTATTAAATAAAGTAACTATTATATTATCGTAATTTTTATCCTTATTTTATAACTATTTCCTTTATTAGCGATATAAATAAACACCTATTTAATTCATTAATATATTTTTTATATTCTTTTATCTTATTTCATTTTTTACTTATACCTTTTTTATAAATGCTTTATTTATTATAAGTTTTTAAAATAAAAATAATATAATATTTTAAAAAGGATAGGTAATTAGGTAAAAAGACTTAAATTAATCACGTTAAACTTATAAATACGTTACCATATTTAAATATAATTTAACTTTAAAAATAAATTTAATAAAATAGATTAGATAAGTAATAATATGCTATTTTAAAGGTTTAACTAACGCTTTAAAAATTTTAAGCGGTAAAAATGGGTTGTTAATTATACGAAAAAAGTATAATTAATTAATTAATTTTATCGAAATGAATATTAAAACGCTTTTTATTATTGGTAACTTTAAGAATGGTTAAATATATAAATATTAGGATATTATTTAATATAATAAATTAAGATAAATTACGTCTTTTTATTTACGTTATTCACATTTTATTATTTTTATAGCTTTTTATTATTTAAACGGGCTTATATATATACCTAAGTTTTATTTATATATTTTACACTTTAATTTAATGGTATTTATATTAAATATTTATATAAAAGCAAATAATTAAATAGGGTTAGTTTATTTAATATACTTTACCATTATATAATATATTTTATAAGATATAATATATCTTTTAACTTAATATTAACATTTAACGACTAGTTTTATTTTAACATAAATTAGCATATAATTTTAATATTTTATTAATAAAGTTAAGGTTAATTTATACGCCACGTAATAAATAATTACATTTATATATATATATTTTTAAAATATTACTTATTTATAAAAACGTATATGTATAAATATATGGTATTTATATTTAAGTAACGATATATTAAATTTTTAATATATTAGTATTATGTATTAATGTTTACGTTTATAACATATTATAATATATTTCTTTTCTAATATAAGTATTTAATTTAAATTTTTTTAATTAGGAATTTATAATTTTCAAATATATATTAAAAAAGCCTTTATTTTTATATTAAAGTTTTTTTATTAATATATATTATATTTATTTACTTATATACTTATTTATTTTCCTTTACTTATATATATATATTAACTTAATTTTTCTTAAATTTTATTATAAAATTAGTCCTTTAATATTTTTATTATGCTTAAACTACTTAAAATATACTTAAAAAAATCGAATGGATTTAAGTTTAATCCTAGCTAAAATATTATCTTTTAAAAGCGAAAAATTAATTTCGTTAAGCCAAACGAAAAAAACCCTTGCCTTATTCTTAAATTAGTTTATAATAACCTAGGTTTTAATTGGTTTTAAATAAATAGCCTTAATTAAAATTTAATAAAATAAAGTTACTTCTTAGTTTAATTTAAACTATTTATTAAAAACCCCTTTTTTAAAAATAATAATAATAAGTCAAACCTAATGGATAATATAAACCTTACTTAATACATATTTTAAGTTTTAATTAAGATAAAGAAAATGTGTGTAAATAATATTATTAAATTAATGATTAATAATTTAAATATATAAATATATATCCTTTTTATATTTTATTAATTAAAAAGGTTTGTTAATAATGATTTTAATTTAAAGTAAAATGAGTTATCTTTTTAAATAAATATTATAAAGATAAAATACGTCGTTATTAAAAGATTAGGCTTAATCCCTTACTTATTTTAAATTATAAAAGCAAGTTTAAATTAATTATTTTTTGGTATAATAATAGGTTTTAATATATCTTAACTGCTTATATAATAATAGTTAAAATTATCTTACCTTTAAAATATGCTTATAAAAATTGTTAAGTAAATAAAAGTATATTTTAATATTATATAATTATACTAAACTATTTAAATAATGCTTATATTACATACTATTATAATAATAAAGGTTGTAAATATTTTCATAAATTAAATATATTAAGTATTTTAATTAAATATAATTTATTAAAATATTATAATTATTTTAACTTTTATAAATATGAAAAAGTATATAAAGGTTATTAAGCTATTTATAATATTAGTTAAGGAATAACGGTAATGTGTTTTTAATAAGTTATTACATAATATAAGTAATATTTAAGCTTATTTACTTGCTATTATAAATGAAATTAAAGATTTAAAACGTTAGATTTACATATAAGTTATATTATACCCTTTTTATTACTTTTATATAATATACTTATAAAGATTTATTTTATAATTCTACTATTATTATTATATTTTAAAAACTAAGGCATTTTATATAAAAATTAAATAAAATTAATAAAGAAAATAGGATATTATATTTAAAAAAGTATAAGGAGGTAAAAAATAAAAAGGTTAAATATAAAAAGATATATCTTATATACTTAAGCATTTAAAAAATAGTTTAATATTAAATAATATTTTAAAAAATATATTATTATTCCTTTAACTACATATTAAATAATTAAACATTAGTTTTAACCTATTTACTTTATAGTTTTTTACATTTTTTTATAATAAGCTTATTTTATATTAATTATAAAGGAAGTATAAATAGTTATAAACATTTTTTTATTAAATTTTTATATAAATTATTATTTATTTTAATTAATTTATTAAGCTATAAATTAATTTATATTCCTTAACGGCATTTTAAAATTAACTTAAATAAGTTATAAATATATATTTAGTTAATAATATTTTAATTTTCTTATATATTTATTATCTTATATCTTTTTAGCCTATTATTTTTCGTTTATAAATGGCTTTTATAGTAAGTGTTATTTTTTTAAGTAGAAATTTCCTTAACGAAACTTATATTTTATGGTATAACTAGTAAGGATCTTTTTAATGAAAATATTTTATACTATTAAAGGAGTATTATTTTATATTATTTAATTTCTAAAAAATAATAGCTTTTAAAAACTTAGAATGACAAAGGTAAGATTCTACCATCCTTAATATAGGTTAAAATTAATAAGTTTATTTATTTATTTATTTATTTTATTATTCCTTAATAAGAAATAAGGTATAATATATTTAATAATTATTAAAACTAAAATTTAATATATCGTTAATATTTAAAATAAGATAAACTTAAAATTAAAAGGATAAAACTACTTATTTAATTTTTTCTAAGCTAAGTTAAAAAATACTTAGGAATTAATGCCTAACTTACTTTATATAATTGTTATATTAAATCGATAATTACCGTTTAATTAATTAAGGGGTATTTTTTTATTCTTATAAAAGGATTAAAGTAATTAGCTTATTTAAATAAATGTTACGTTTTATTTATTTTTTATTAACCAAAGGTGCCTTATATATAAATTATAATACTATTAGGTTAAATGGGTTAAATAAAGGTTTATTATTTAATACTTATTTTTAATATTTAAAATACCTTATATTTAATAAAAGAAATATAGTTAATAAGGCTTTAAGTTAATAATACAACTATACCCTTTTATTTAATAAAGCTTTAAAGTATAAGAAAAATATTATAAAATATATATATATATTTTATAATAAGTTAAGCCTATTAGTTTAAATAAACCTTAACTTATTATCATTTATTAACTATAATTACCTTTAATTAAAATTTTTTAATCATTTTTTTGTTAAAACCTTTTGATATATAATTTATTAATACTTTAACTAAAGTTAATAAAGGCTATATTAAGTAAATTATTAAGGTAATAAGGATATATAAATTTTAACTAAGTATTTATTTTTATAAGGCATTAAAAATCCTATATATATTATAAAAAAAGTTTATTATATTATGTTATATTAATTAATAGATTTGGTTAGATAGTAATAAAAAAAAGAAAATAAAAGATATAATTAAAAACGTACTTATTTTCCTATGAATATATTTAATATTAAATATATAAATTATTAATATTTTTTATATTAACCCATGCTATATAATATAGGTTTAATTAATATTATATAAAGGTATATTTTAAGCGATAAAATATATTTACTATGGTTAAAACTAATTATAAGTTAACCATACCTATCTTAAACTTATATATATATTTTATTTTTAATTATATATATAATTTTACTTATAATTATTAAAGTTTATTTAAAGGAAATATAAATATCTTTAATAATAAATCATTATATAATTAAATAATATAATAGTGATTTTAATTTAAAATTTTATACTTTATATAATATGGTAAAGCTTGCCTTTAATATTAATATTTTTTTAAAGGATAGTTACTTTAAGTATATAAGTTATTAGTAACTAAGCTTTTTATTACTTATTAATTTAAGATTATAAAAACTTTATTAATATAATAAAATATATATACCTATAGTTTTTACTATTAATTAATAAATATATAAAAGTAATATCTTTTATTTTTAATAATTAAATTTAATAATATTATTAAAGGTTAAGTATTGTTTTTATTAAATTAAAAATATTAAGGGTTTTATATCCCTTGGCTTTTATAAAAAGGATATAAGGTTAGGTAATACTAGTATAGTTTATATTATATTATTATATATTATATTTTACTATTAATAATATGGCTTATTATAAATATATAATATAATATAAAATATTAGCATTTATATCTTTGTTTTAGCAATATATATTAATAATTAAGCCATATAAAAAAAGGATAAGTTAAAAGTTAATAAGGGATTATAATTATTTATAAAGTTATATTATAAGATATAAATAATTAATATATATATTTAATAAGGGAATTTATATAAGGAAGTATAATTATTTAATATAAAGTTAAGCTATGTTTTCCTTAAGTTTTACTTTGTTTAATTTGTGTATTATCTTTTAATATTATTATAATAATCCTTTTAATTAGGAATGATTTAAGGCTTTATATTATTTAATTAATATATTATTTTTTAATATTATTATTATTAACTTATTAAGTTTAAAATGTTTTAAAATTAAAAAAAGGCTTTGTTTTAATAACATTAAATCTTTAAATTATTTTTATTATAATACCTATATTATACCTATTATTATTATTCCTTAAAAATATTCCTTATTTATTTTATTACCTTTATTATGGTTATTATTTAAAAACCTTAATTAATTCCCATTAACTTACTTAAAAGATTTTAATTAAACTTTATAATAACTATAATAAACATAATATAAGTAGTAAAAGAATTTAGAAAATACGATAATCTTTTAACAATTTAAGGTGGCAATTAAATTTTTAAAAAATTTTAAATAATTTAAAATGTTATATTTGCTTTAAACGGTATAAATGCGAAATTAGGTAAGATTATTAACCGTTTTAAAGTTATAAAAAATTAAGTTAAAACTATATAAGTTTTTATATTTTTTTTTATAAAAATATATATTAACCACTAATTACTTTTATAATAATATATTAATTATTAACTTATTATAATGATTATAATATAATTACGTGCTTTAATAACTAAACCATTTTACACGATTCCTATTTTATACCTTTTAAAAACTTAATTATTAATAAGATTATTAATAAACTTAAAATAATTAAAGTAAAAGATTTTTCAAAGTTACCTTATAAAAATCTTTATAATAAAAATATAATAAATAAATATTAATATTAAATTAATTATAAAAGTAAATTGTCTTTTATAATAATTGTAATTGCTTATTATAAGCCATATTTCTATTAAATAAAAAAGGCTATTAATAAATTATAACTACGTTAATATGTATTAAATATTTAATTAAAACGTTTATTAAAGTTAAAAAGGTTAAGGTTAAATTAGTTAAGGTGGTTAAGCTGGTTAATATTTAATTAGTTTTAATTATTAGGTTTGCAATTTTAAATAAGATAAAATATGTTAATTTAATTATATGTTTGGCTTTAAATTATATGATTTATTTTGTTTAAATAGCTAATAGTAAGCTTATAATTTTAAATTATAAGGACTTATTTTACTAATATTTCTATAATTTTTAAAGCTATTATTAACCTTATTATTACTTTTATTAAAAGTTTTATTAGTAGTAATAGCTTATATTATTAAATTTAAAAAGTGGTAAGTTATTACCATTAATCTTATAGTTTTTTTAAGGAATTATACCCATTTATAAATAACTTTAAACTTATGTTATATAAATATTTAAATTTTATATCCTTTAGAAAAGCTAATTAAGGCGATTTTACTAATATATATTTTATTTAAATGTATTTTTTTTAAGCGTTAAAATTAATTAAAAAAGTAAGTGGTAATTAAAAAGCTTAAAACTAACCTTAAAACAGTTAATGTAATAAGGTAATATGGTTAAAGGATGTTATATAATATAAGGCTTTAATTATTATTTAATCTTTACTTAATTTTTACGTTTTAAAATAAATGTATTTAAATAAAACTTATATTATTAAAATTACTTTAATTAACTTTTTTAAATGATATAAATTTTAATTAGGTATGTTATATATTTTTAAAGTTATTTACAGTTATATATAACTTTTTAAAAGAGTTTTATTATTTTAATAATATTAAATTTTAATAATATTTTACCTTATTAAATTTAAAAAGTAGTAAGTTAATGTTATTAATTACGTATAAGTTTTAGCTTATTATAAAAATATGCGAATAATTTTAATAATATTAAGTATATATAACTAAGATTTAAATTATTTAAAAGGGCTAATTAAAACAGTTTTATTAATATAAATTTTATTTTAATACACCTTTTTTTAAATATTTAAATTAGTTAAGAAAGTAAATGTTAGTTAAAAGCCTTATATTATATATACCTTAACTACTTAATATAGCTATTATAACAAGTTTAATTTAATTAGTTTAATTTAGTTTATATGTACGTATATACGTATGTAAGTGTAATAAAGTGATTAGGCTAAAAGACGCCATGTGATATAAGGCTTTTTAACTATTACCCAGCTTTTTAACCGGTTCGAACGCTTAAAAGGGGGTGTATTAGGACGAAATTTATATTAATAAAATTATTTTAATTAGCTTTTTTAAAGAATATAAGTTTTAATTAAATAAACCTTATATTGTTTAAGTTATTTATAATCTTATATGGCTTTTTAAAAAGGACTTAAAATATTATATAATTGGTAATAATTACCTATTACTTTTTAAGTTTAATAATGTAAAGTATTATTAAAATATATTATTATTAAAATAGTAATTCTTTTTTAAAAATGACTTAAAATAGGTGGTAATTATTTATTACTTTTTAAATTTGATAATATAAGGTATTATTAAATTTTAATATTATTAAAATAAAACTTTAAAGGCGATTTTTATATTGTTATTTACATAACGTTAAAACTTATATATAAGTGATTTATAATAAACCTATATAATATTGTATTTTATAAGTTATTTGATTTATTTATTTTATTTATTATTATGATTTTAGGATTAAGGGAATATTTTAAAAAGCTTACTTATTTTATTTATCCTTTTTAACTTTTTTTCCTTAAATTTTTATTTTTTTTTTCTTAATTTTAAATTATATTCCTATTTATTAAGCTTTTATATTTTACTTTATTTATTAAAATATAGTTGTTTAAAACGTTTGTTTTAATTTTTCTATTATAGCTAATAATTTTATTAGCTTAGGTAATTAAATATGTTCTTTTAAAAATTTGCTAAGTATAATTAACGTGTAATTAATATTAAATTGTTTTAACGTTTTTAACTAACAATTATAATAGAATAATAATGCTTTAAATGGGCGGATTAACGCCTTTAATTAATAATTGTAATAAAATAATAATGTTTTAAATAAATGAATTAATGTTATAAATAAACGGATAAATATTATAAATAGGCGGATTAATAAATTTACTACTAGTATTAAAACCTTTAATAGCATTGTTTAAAGTTTTTAAGGTATTGTTTAAAGTTTTTAAAGTATTATTTAATAACTTAAAAACCACATTTAAAACATATAAATGCATTTAAAAAAAACGTAAGTTTTAACTATTTGTATTTTTATATTTTAATATTAAATAAATATTTATTCATTTATTATAAAGATATTAATAGTAATATGCATAAATTAAACGTCGTTATTATTAATAAAAACTTTATTTTAACCTTATTAAAAATAATAAATGGTAAAATTCCTTTGAAATTATATTATTTATTAATAGTATTAATCCTTAAAAATTTTATTAATAAGATTTTACTTAAAGATTTGCTTATTAATATATTTATAAATGTTAGTTAATTAATTAAATAACATTTTGGATGATTATTAATTAAAAAAAGGTAATAATAAATAGAAAATTATAAAGGTAAATAAATTATTGCTTTTTTTAAGTGTTATTTATATAGTTAATATAGTATAATGGTATATATATATTATAAGGCTTTTTTTTAATATATAATAAAATAATATTTATTAGGGATAATAAGCCTAAAAAATTAATAAGGTTTTTATATATGGTTAGCTTTTATAAATAGGTTTACTTATGTTTAATATACTTTTTTAATTAGTTTAATAATTATATTTATTTTAATATATATATTCCTTTGGTTTTTTATATAGTTATTATCATTAATATATGCTTTTTTTATTTAAGCTTTAAATAGCTTTACTTTAATTGTTTAGCCTTATAAATCTTATAAATGTAGGGTAGAAATTAGTGGATAAGGGGAGGAAATATAAGGATATATTAATTTTTTATTACTTATAAAGTTTAACTTTAATTTAATAAAAGCTTAACAAAGGTTTAATAAATATTTAGTAAAGATTTAATAAAACTAGTTATATAAGTATAATTTAAGGAATGGTTTATACTAATAGTTATATAAATTTAAAAGTTAAAAAATTAATATAAAGGTATAAAATAAGAAAGAAAAGTTAACTATTTATAATTTATATAAAAAGAATTAGGGATAAAACTTTAATAAAAGTAATAGTTTAATAAGATTAAAGCTAATGTTAAATTAACATTTAACCATAATTAAAAATGGTCTTTTATTATTATAAGTGAGTAAATTAAAAGGTTAAAAAGTAATAAAGTAAAAAAATAAATGTCGAATTATAATTAACGTATTTAAAATTTCTTAGGAATATAAGGATTATTAAACTATCGTTAAATTTATATTAAATAATTATTAAACCTTTATTAAATCTTTATTAATTTATTTTATAAAGGTTATAATATATATTTACTTTTTCATAAATTTTAATATTTAAATAAAGGTTTTTTAAAATATTTTAATTAGTTTTTAATGTTTTATATATAATGGGTTAATAATTAATATGTTAGTGGCATATATATAATAAATTAAATATTTATATCATTGTAATAAATTTAAATAAGAAGTAAGTTAAGGGTAAGTATTACTTTTAAGTTAACTGCCATTTAAATAATATTAATAACAATAATACTTAGTAATTACTTTAATTTAATATATGAAAAATGGTAATGGGATAAATATTTAAAACATATTCTTTTAATTTATTTAGTTTATATAAAATGTAACTTTATATTAAAGCATATAAAATACCTTTTCATTAATAAAATAGGTTATTTTTAAAAGGTAATTAATAAAAGATTACCTTTTATAATAGCTTATAAAGTTAGTATTAAATTACTGCTTAGTAATAATTAAATAGTGGTATTAATATCCCTTAAACTAATGGCTAAATATTTTAAGCTTATGATTTAATTTAAAGGGAAAAAAGTATCTTAAATCATATTAGCTTTAATTACATTTAAAAGTTTAATTTTAATAATAAGTAAATAATACGCACTAAAAATTATAAGTCCTTTTAACCTACATTAAACGGCGGTTAAGCGTGGGGTTAACATTAGTTTAATATATGTTAAAAATATATATTAAAGATAAACTAGAAAAGTATAAGGTTAAATTAATAATTAGCATATTTTAAATATAAGGAAATAATTTTAATTAAGCAATTATTATAAAGTAGCTTATAAAGATAAAGTATTTATAAAAAGCCTAAGTTAATTATTAATAAAAAAATTTAAGCCTTTATTATAATCCTAAGAATTTATATAATATTAAAGCCTTAGGTTTAACTAAAGCTTTAATAATATTATTAAAAAGTAATAATTAACCCTTAAAAAGCTTTTTTAACAACCTTATTTTATCCCTTTAACGTATTTCTTTTAATAATGACTTAACGAGGGCTTAACTTAAGCTTATTTTTACTTTTATATTATTTTTATTTTAGCTTATTTTTAATGGATTTAATAATTATCTTCTTGTTTTAAGGAAAGGGCTTAAACTATGTTACTTAAAAATAATAATATTATTATATAACAAAGTTATACATAAGCTTTATAAGCTAAATGGAATAAATTATTAATAATAAGGGAAAGGAAAAAATAAAGTTAACTTAAATAAAAGCTTTAATAATTGGGAATTAAACTTAAGGATATAAATAAGGATTTAAATAAGTAAATTTTTATTATATATTAAATTATTATTAAATTAACATTAAGGTATTATATATTTTTAATAATTTACTAATTTTTTAACTTTATTAAAAGATTAAAATAAACTAATGTAGCTGGCGTTAATATGTATTTGCTTTAGTTTTAATAGTTATTTAGTATTAAGGGGGAAAAAAAAAGTAGTATATTTATTTTTCCTTAATTTATAAGGTTATTAAATATTCCTTTTTCTTAGGTTATATTTTCATTTTAACTGTGGTAGTGGCTTTTTTTTCTTAAGAGTTAATTATTTTATGTTACTTTAGTTTCTTTTACTTTATATTTACTAATAAGTTTTATGTAAAATAGAAACCGGAAAAGGGTGTAAAATATTTCTAAAATTATTTAGGTTAAAAGGAGGTTAAGTAGTAATTAAAGGATTAAAATTATTATTAAATTTAATATTTTTTAATAGCTTTTTAATCTTATCATTTATATTAATAACTTTAAAGTTATTATTATTATTAAAGTTTTTATTAACTCTTTAATTAACCTTATCTTTGCTTAAATCGTTATAACTTTTAAAGATTTTGTTAATTATTTTTTAATTAATCTTATTTTTATATCTTTTATTAATAACTTTATAATTAGCCTTTTCTTTAAAGATTTTATTATATATTTTAATAAATTTTTTAACTATAGCTTTAATTTATTTATTAATAAGATTAACATAGGATTTAATTGGTATTTTAATAAGAGAGTTAATTGGTATATTTAAAATAAATGTTAATAGTAATGACTTTTTAAAGCATAGTGTAAATTTTTTAGTGTTTAATCTTAGCTTAATAAGGATTAAGTTAAAGTAAAATGTATTAAGAAAGTTTGTTTTAATTAAAAGTTAAGGCTTAATAAATGGTTTAGGTAAAGGTATTTAAATATTATAAAAGTTAATAATCCTTTTAATATATATGGCTATTAAAGGATTAGGGAAATAAAATGTGTTAATAATAATAAATAAGCCTAGGTTTAATATTAGTTAAGGCTTTGTAAAACTGGTATTTAATATTAGTTAATGTGTTATTAAAGGGAATATAATTTATAGTTTATATGTTAAATAATAAGGATTTAGTTTTAGCTTTAATTCTTATAAATTTATATTATTTTTTAATATATTATTATTATTAAATTTGCTATTTTAAATAATTACCTAAGTTATATGCTACGATTATTGTTTTATAATAATCTTAAAGCTTTTAATATTTTTAAAAAGTTAGTAAAGTTAAATATATATAATGTAATAATTTAATATATTTTATAATAAAAAGATAAGTTTTATATAACTATGAATTTAAGATTTTCACGTTTATAAAAAAATTAACCTTAGCTTAATATATACTTAATAAATATTATATTTATACGATAGCCTTTAATTAATTTATAATAGGATTAATTTTAAAAAAAAATAAATATTATAATTTATAACTAATATAACTTAGTAATAAAATATATTACTAAATGTTATTTTATTTAGGTTTATAAATAAATGTTATATTTTATTATTTTTTCGTTAAAACAAATTTATAAAAGGTGTTATAACATTAGTTTAACTTATACTTAATATAGGATAAGTATAAAAACGTATAGGTTTTTTATAATGTTTTTAATTATTAATATTATTATTAGCCGTAAGGATTTAATTATAATATAATTATTATAATATTTAAAATATATTTAACTTAAATAAATTTATATATATTAACCCCAACGTAAAAGTTTTATTAATGTCGCTAAAATTAAATATATTAGCTTAAAAATATTAAACCTATTATAAATTTATATTAACGCTATTTTAAAAAATAATCCCATATATAATACCTAACTTAAAAACGCTTTTTATTATATAGTTATATGGTAAGTATTAGCTGTTATTTAACGTTAATTAAACAATAAAAACTTATATTTTACTATTATATTTAAAAATTACCATATGTTAATTTAAAAATACTATTATATTTAACAATAATTAAATATAAGTTAAATTAATATACTTATATACTAGTATTTATTATAATTATTATGCTAAGTAAGCCTTTTTTAGCGTTAATATAATCTTATTACCTTAAATAAATAGTTAGTATTAATTTTATTTTAACTTAATATTTATTTTATCGAATAGTATTTATTTTATTATATTTTAATTAAGTATAAAACTTATAATGTATTAGCGAATCTTTTACATTATTAATTACTATTTAATAATAACTTAATAATAATATTAATATTATAAAAATAATTAAATCTTAAATGTGAATTTATTACATTTAATATCTTAAATAAAACTTAGTAATTAATTAATAAGGATTAAATATATTTTTAACATAAATTATTAGCTTATTAAAAGCTATAACCATTGTTTTAATTAAGAAAATAACTTTTAAGTAAAGGTTATTAAGTAAATAAAGCCTTTAATAAAAATATTAATTAAAATATATGTTAAATATAATAATAATAGCTTAATTTTAATATTTTTAATATTATTAATAATATTGTTATTATTAAAGATTAAATTTTCATTGTATACGAGTTATTACATTAATTTAAACTATTGTTAAACCGTTGTTAAATTGTTGTTAAATTGTTATTAAACCGTTATTAAACCGCCGTTAAACCTTTATTAATAATAGTTAAATTTATATTTAACCTTATTCTCATTTTTTTACATTAATTAATAATAATTTTTTATTTAAATATACTTATATTTAAATTTATTATTATATTTAAATATAATATAAAGTTTATTTTAATTATATATACTTATATTAATATTTACCGGCTTTTAAACGGTAATAATGTTTAAGGTGTTATCGTTATAACTATTTTTTAGTAATTAATCACGTGATAAAGTGGTAAATTTAAGCCTTTTAAATGAGTTAATTAAAAACTTTAAAAATATTTACTTTATTTAAAATTTTTATATATTATTATATAACACTTTAAAATTAAAATTAAAAGAATAGTTATTAAATTAAAAAAAATTATGTTATTTATTTTAAATAATAAATATAAACGAATATAATTTTATAAACGCATTACGTGAGTAATATTATAAGAAAAGGTAGTTATATAAATGTCACGTGACTATTTAACATATACTTTAAATTATTAAGGTTGCTTTTTTTCCTTTCTTTTATTTTTGTCCTTATAATTAAGTACTTGTTTAGCATTTTACTTTACCTATTTTAATTAACCTAAATATATTTATAGTTACCGATGTTAACCTTACTCTTATGACTATGTGGACAAGTCTTAGTTTCCATATTTTACATGTGCCCATGAATTCGATACGGCTGTCTGAAATAACATCGAACACGCGGTATTGTAAAAGATTTTGGCGCTCTAAACATCGCTGCGACACGCTTGACCTACAGGGCTGTTTTAGCGTTCCAAGCGGGGACCTTTCGTTAGACCCACTCATCACTCATCAGCCAGCAATGCCACTAGGTTAGTATTTTTAGTACTGCTCACTAACAGCTGATGAGCGGGGTCTGACGGAAGGTCCCTATAGAAAAACTTTTGAAAGCGTCCTCCGTAAGCACAGGAGGTTATTTTAAACTTGTTGGGTGCTACTATGCCCTACCAACCCCCACTAACCCACACCTGGGTAGCCTCCATCCGCTGTATTCCGTAAAGCGCTGCGTACTAGGTATGTACTTACGTATGTAGGTACAAACATCCCATTATTCTTCTACCTAACTTCAGGTAGGTAAATCAAGGTTCGTAACAATTTCTTTCATTTTGATAAAATGTTCTTTATATGGGATTTTCATAATCGCCCTTCTTCATAGTTGTTCTTTTAAGTAAAAAATTACTTAAATCTTCCATAACCTTTCATCCATTTCAGATAGGCGGAGACTTTGTTGTCACTTATCTTTCCTAATCTCAAATATTAGGAAAATGAATCTACTAGACCTCCCCGTCGAATTACTCCACCAGATCCTATTCTTCTGCTCCCTGTCTCGGGGAGTCAAGCGAGCTCTAAGACTAAAACTCGTGTGCCGTAAGTGCTCCCCGAATGTTTGCTGATATCCGTATCTTAATCTAATTGCTCCTATATAGGACCCTTTTACTGTGCTCTGGATGCTGCACTCTTTGAGACTGGGTTGCTTGATTCCTTCAGGACGCCTATGAACCATCGCAGACCCCCGACGGATGAATGGCGGCTCAGGAAGGACCATGGACCCCAAAGATTTCGACATGCTTACTTTGTCTACCGATCTCGGAAAGAGACTACAGGAACGTACGGCGAGATTAACGAAGTGTCGCGTGCCTTGGTCAGTTATACGGGAAGTGATTTTGAAGAAATCCTCTACACATTATGTTGGCTGGCTTTGGAGCATTACGACCCCGCGTATGCGCTTATGGTACGCGGTATGGGTCCGCGTTTTCTCCGCCAAAGTCTTTTAAGCGCAGCAGCTTATTTAGGCCATATGTCATTAGCGAGAGAACTACTACAAGATGGTTATTCCCCTATCTCCTCCTGTGGACTCTTCGACTCGCCAATCTTCCTTGCTGCCTTCGCTGGCAATGTCGATATGTTCAATCTTCTTCGGGAACATTTACCTGAGTTTGATGACGAAAAAGACTTCTATTTTAATCCTCGATGGGAAGGTATTCGAGGTGCCCTTCAACGTGGAGATTTGGACATGTTTCAGCTGGCAGCATCCTCCCCTTTGAAAACTCAGTCCCGCGACAATACAGACCATTTGTCGCAATTGTCCACGTATCTGGAGAGTCCAAAAGCGCTTACATCCACCAGGTCTTGGAAACTATACTCTTATATTTGTTCCTTTTTGCGAGATCACCCTTCCGAAACAGGCCTTTCCATGGAGCATCGAAAGGCTATCGTCATGGCACGCCATGCCGAGTATGGCAACCTAGAAATGATCCAGAGCCTTCTGGATGAAGGTGTCAACTGTTATCCATTGGGATACGGCGGGAGAATTCCGTTGATCAAGGCAGCCAGACACGGCCACGAGGATGTGGTAGATCTATTGTTGGAGCACGGCGTAGACCCTAATTACAACAAGTCTTCACAAGAAGGCTCGGCTCTTGTCGCTGCCGCCGGCGGCGGTAGTCTGGCCATAGTACGCAAGCTCCTCGACCATGGCGCGAGCTTAGGGGAAGAATATTTCCATAGGTGCCTCAGAAGCGCCATAACACTTGAGCATACAGCTATGGCAAAACTGTTACTCGAGAAGAGGCCCGTGTCAAAAGGGAGCTTGTGGATTATCAAAGACATAGCTTCGCGTAGCGGTTTGGATTCCATGGTTGACATTCTAGAGACGATTGTGCCTGATCAGTCAGAATGAGGGTATCGAATATCTCATGCATCACAAACGTGGAAATTAAAAGAGGGGTGAGGGATGACGAATTATTAGAAGTATAGCCAGATAGCTACCTATCTAATAAGTTCATACGATAATTTAGAGAACCATGGAAATTTGGGGACAGCATTTGCACTGTTGATGTAAATGTGCAAATCATGCCTACCAGACCAGATCAAAGATGGTCAAAAACAGCGCAGTAAATTATTAAGTCAGCTACCTATCCCACTTTGTAATGGCTCCGTGTCACCAATGTAATAGCCATGTGACCCATGATAGCATATTTATCCGAACTCCTCTGTATTCGAATAAAAGCCTAGGAACGAGGAAGATACTCCTAATCTACTTCATCGGAGACACTCGCCGTCGTACGCTTCCACTCCACGTATCTCTCCTGTCCAGTATGACCCGAAGCGAGGAGGAGGGCGAAATACTCTTGGACTTTCTTAGTAGGCTTTCCGCCCGGGACCTTTAGAGGCCACGGCTTGATAATAGTATTCTTATCCTTCATCTGAAGTCCAGTACTAATGCCGACACTTGTGAAGCTATGCAACTCTATATACCTGTGATACATGATATTAGTAATTGAGAAGAAGGTATAATTAAATTAAATTGTGGGAAGTACCTGTTAAAGTATTCGTCCATATCATAGAGAAGATTTGAGCAAGCCACGGTCCTCAAAAAGCTCGTGTTGTCTCCTCCTAGGTCTGGCATATAATCCTTGGCTTTATCGAGTACGTCTTGCGTAAGCTTCTCGCGGCGTGCAAGTCGCGTTACGGGATTGGCATCGTCCAGGAGGAGCATCACATTAATCGCATTCAGGAAATAGGCAATGAGAGTCGCGTGTTTATTCACCGCCGTGGGTTGAAGTAGTGGACCAAGTATCTCCAACGTTTTATTGACGCCGAGGCAAATAGAGTCTGCGAGATTCCTGGCCTATTAAGGTCAGCGGGCCTGCAACTCTGCGTGTGTAGATATAGAATGGAAACTCACATCGATGCGATCAAAGTGCCTTCCATCGAGATGATCCGCAAGGTCCTGTAAGCCGCAATGTATGTTTTCAAATCTTACTGGTAGTGAACGGAGCCGAGCATGGAAGTCTACAAACAACTGTTGAAGGTAGTGGTACAGCTTGCCGTAAGTATCATTCTTCGCTGGTCCGATGTTGAAGTCCGCGGCTGGCTTCATCGGCCACTCTAACGTAGGATCGTCATCTTGTGCAAGAGGCCATGGCTTCTGCTTATGGAACATTGTCCTGGGCAAGGATGGACGTTAGTTGAATCTATCCAAGCTTAAAAGATCTAGTAAGGTAGGTAAACATACGGGTTTGGAATAATAAACTCCTCTCGCGTTTCGCCAAAAGGTAGCAAGATACCGTCATCGTAAAACTTAGCCATTGCTACTCTGGCAAATGGCGATTTAAGGCACAAATCTTTTTCATAATGATCAATTTTATCAGGATTTAGCGTAACCTTCCTGCGTAAGACTTGTGACGAATCCTTGTCGAGACCCTGGGGAACATCGAAGTGTGAGAGGAGGGAAAGCCATTGGTCCCGAGTGAGTACTACTCTCAGAGAACTGTCGCCAAATGACCATGTCTTGGCGAAAAGGGTCGAACTAGCCTTCCTGATAATCTTGTCGCATACAGTTTTGACCATTGGTTTGATCTTGTCCTGAAGCATCCTGTAACATGTTTCTGTTACCAAGGCTGAATACCAAATGTGAAGGACATATTCGGCAGCTTTAGTAGGGTCCTCTTCAAGAAAGAAAATTAAGAGGAAGATCACACTGCGAGCTGCCATGGCGATTTCTGGGTCATTGATGACTATGTTGAGGGGTCCTCGGTGGTCTTGAGGGAGGTTCAAGATTGAGATGATGGCATTCCGAATATTTCCGGGCGCTAAGGTTTGTTAGTAATAAGACTACAGTACGGAATCAGATAAGACAACCAGGGAAATTCGTACCTGCGAAGAGAACGTCGAGTGAGCCTTGAAAATCCCGCCCCTCATTCTTGTTGAGACGGATCACGTCTATGGCCGGGGCTTCTCCCCAAAGGTATAGTCTTCCTTCTGGACGTATGGGTATACCTTCACCTACAAAGCGTGGCGGCCGCATTTCCGCGAAATACGATGGTTCCCACGTACTCTTTGTAAGAGGAGATTTGCAGTCTTGGCGATGGATAGGCCAGTGGGCAGTCTGGCATTCTTTGCTGCAGTACTGTTTCAACAAATTTGTCAATATCCAGTTTCATGGTTCTCATCATGCTGACCATCCAGATTAATTGAAAGAGACTCACTGTAACTAGTAGACAGCTTCCGCAACCAAAAGCTCCAGCCTTCTTGCAGCGTGTACCATCACCGCTGTTGTTCCCACACGACAGTTTCGGGTCGAGTTTGAGACGCTGCATTCCAGCGTTGATGGTCTCTAGGTCTGTAGGCATTTCGACACTTCAATATTTGTGACCACCTAAATGTAGATGAATCTTTTGAGACGAGTGTAGATATGTGTTGGTTTTGCAATATGCTCGTATGTCAGTATCTACTGAGAGGAGAAAAAGGATTTCCAGACAATGATGTTCACCGGCATAAATGTGTCTTCGGATTTCGAACAGTGGTTTGGTAGATGCCTATTTTACGTACGTAGGTACCCACCTAGGTAAGGATGGGATGAGGCATCTAGAGCAAGTGATATTCCTTTATGTACATAAGAACCCACTCAGGTAATTGCTTAGGTATGTACGACCTAGGGAGGTGGAAGGCGCCTATATGTACCTAATGTATCCACCTCATATGGAAAAAGCAGCAGCTCCATGAAGTAACATATGGAAACCAGAACAAGGCTTGGATATGGTAGCAAAGACTGTGCCTCGTTGCAAGATTACGACAAATCAAACAGTTGTAAACTATACCTACTATGAGTGACATGGGATTATGTGGTATTATCAGCCGCCATATGCACCTGTCCGTCTTCTAGAAGTGATATCAACCGCAAACAGTATACTCTAGCTAACTGGAGACTCCAGTCTGGAGTCTTTCATAGAAAAGCACCGCCACTAAAAACATATCGCTCGTTAGGCACCCGGGTGTCAATACTCATAGTAATACTCATGGTAGATATAATACGTATAGGGATACGTGTATGTGGCTCAGTAGTTGGCATAGTACTTAAGTCTGTTTGTTCGTGACCAACTGACTTCAATGTCATGAAATAGGGGGACACAGTGTTTACACTGTACTGCTTGTTGGATAGGATCGTTTGTGAAAAATGACCGCGTAGCTTCCAATGGAACAAACAATCTCATATCGGACAATTGAAGGCGCTCATGGATGCATGTCATATTTCCGGCAAGAGCATTTGCTTGGATTGACATGATGGCTACACAAAGTCCTAAACTTCATCTCATCTCGCCCCATACCTTCCCCCCTAGGGGCATAGAATCATGCTTTGGAAGAAGAATCGTTCTTTCTATAGGTATCTATTGAGTTTATCCCCTTATTTATCTCCGGATTGGGATGAAATGTTTGTCGAAATGTTAGTTGTGCATGTCACGGTTCTAAGATATGTTTGGGATCGTAAATTCTGCTATGATTAGCTCACCATCTCTACATACATATGTTACTTGGTACAGTAGGTCGGGAATTGATACTCAACATACCAAACGCAAAAGAAATAGACACGAGACTTTTCATATGACATAATAGTATAAATTCGTCAGATTTGCTAGGGGACAAGATCATTGATCATGATTATGACTCAAAATTACATAATTAGTTGATTCTGTACCCCTTCATACACAATCATAAATCCATTATACTGCTTAAGCGATTTTGATGACCAGCTTTCCGAAGTGCTTCTGGTCCCACTGTTGAGAATAGGAGTTAGTACATTGCCTAGGCCAATAGAAAAGATATCTGATAAGGGGTTCACATACCATATACTGATAAGCCTCCTTGGCCTTCTCAAAGTCGAACACCTCCTTGTCGACAACAGGGTGAATGTCGTTAGCTTCGATTGCGGCGACCATGTCCTCCATCTGCGCCCTCGAGCCGACATACACACCACGCGCCGTGCAGATGTTCTGCAGGGTAGAGATAACCGATGTCTGAGTATTCGCGCCGCCGAGGAAGCCAATGATGCTAATGATACCTTCGAACTTGATGGCCTTGAAACTCTGGTCGAGGGTGCCAGCTCCACCGACTTCGATAATGTGGTCTACACCGGCGCCGCCTGGAGTGAGCTTCTTGGCTGTCTCGCCCCAGTTGGGGTCCTCCCTATAGTTGATGACATGGTCCGCGCCGAGCTTCTTCAGCGTCTCTGCCTTCTCCTTGGACGATGTGGTCGCGATGACCCTCGCACCTGCGGCCTTGGCGAACTAATTGAATTTGTGAGCTACATTATCTCGTATATGAACGTCAGCAAATACATACCTGGAGTGCAAAGATGCTAACACCACCCGTGCCCTGTACGAGAACAGTCTCTCCTGGCTTTAGCTGTCTCAATCCGTAGAGCGCATTCCAGCTTGTCAAAGCGGCACATGTGAGAGTGCTGGCCTCGAGGTGGTTAAGGTTGCTTGGAGCTCGGACCAAGCCATTCTCGTTGAAAACGCCATATTGACGCAAAGTGCCGTCTAAGACACCACCGAGTCCAGTCGTCGACGCGGGGATATCCACAGGGCCGTACTGGTGGCCTTGGTTGAAGAGGGTGACGACCTTGTCACCCTTCTTCCACTTGGAGACCTTGGATCCCACCTCCACGACCTCGCCCGCGCCGTCGGATGCTGCGACAACGGGGAAATTGGTTGCGAAGGGATACTTGCCTTTCGGGATGATGAGATCTCGATAATTCAACGAGGCAGCGTGTAGCTTGACGAGGACATCGTTGTCTCCAACCTTTGGAACTGGTGCCTCGTTGAATACGAGACCATCAAAGTCCTTGTCGGTGCCGGTAACCGACCACTGCTTCGTTGTTGAGGGCGCCATTTTTAAGAGTGTTGTTGTGTCGTTGATGTTGCTGATTTAGTGACTCTGTAAACTCTGTGATATTTCTATCGTGCTCGACTCGACTCGACTCGACTTGACTTGACTTGACTTCAAAATCGTCCAAGGAGGCGGAATAAGTCCCAATATATAGGAATGAAGACGACGACAGGGTGTTAGATAGCCCGAAGTCCTAGCGGGGATAGTAGTTGATGTTGGGTCGACTTAGTAATCTAGTCGCATAAAGTGTGCTTTGTAACGTCATGACGGTAGTCTACATGACGGCGAAGACCCGTAATTGTTGGTCGCGCAACATTCCATACATCTCTAAGGTGGGTCTATTTTAGTCACATCGTAGCATTTCCGAAAATAAGGGGATGTTTACTGATCAGGATAACTGTTACAAAACATATTGGGTCCATGCCCTGCACGTCGGGGATAAGGCGCGATTTGTAAGCCTATACTGTATTAGGCAATTCTATCTAGGACGGCCCCACCTTAGTAATCACCTTACGATGTTAATTTTCCTGCAATATTTTATGCAAATAATCTTGTAACAAACGAGAAATTTGGGTGATACGATTATGATGATCGAATTACATTATAAATTCCGTGGATCTTATTTTTTTTTTTGATGCGGGAAAACTTGTCGCCTTAGCTGCTTCTAGGCGCCCCAGTTGATAGAATCTGCCACAGGGTTCTTCGCTCGGCTGAATCTCCACGAATCTCCACTTGCGGCTAAATGGAGGCCATACAAAAAGTGTACTAAACAAAAATCGACTCGCGCTAAATATCAACTACCGGTGATCTCCCTGCAACACCAATATATCAAAAATGAAAATGGAATATAAGGCGAGAGATATGGCGACTATCCTAGGTCATTTTCTCTGTGATAATTGGCCTATCTGGGCTGCGAGATACCAATCAATGCTATACATATTGGGGTAGGGAGGGGAATAGTAAAAAAGAAGCCCTAGAAATAAAAATCCGTACAATGGCAAACATCTACTAAGCATCACTAGTATACATCACGGCGTGCGTATAGTATTGGCAATGCTGAATTCCATCATTTTCTCATTATTGGTCTTCGTATTTGGCGGAAGCCATGTAGTGGCCCAGTCGGAATTTGACTATGTTGTTGTCGGTTCTGGACCGGGCGGTGGGCCTTTGGCGGTGGAGCTGGCAAAAGCCGGGCACTCGGTGCTGCTCCTGGAGGCTGGATCGGACCTTTCGGAAGACCCACTGTATCAAGACATCAACAAAGCTCCGGAAGCGAGCAACGACCCAAGAACTAGGTGGGACTTCTTCGTGAAGCACTCTGATGACCCCGATAGAGAATTGAAGTACAAGCATATGACCTGGCGGACTACCAATGGTTCGTTCTACGTCGGACTTGACCCTCCTGAGGCCGCCGAGCAACTTGGCATCTATTATCCTCGTGCGGCCACCTTGGGAGGATGCGCGATGCATAATGCGGCTGTTCTTCACTTACCAAGCGACAACAACTGGAATTACATCGCCGATATCACCGGCGATGATTCGTGGAGAGCTTCTGAGATGAGAAAGATCTATGAAGAAATCGAGAACTGTCACTACCTAGAGAATGGAACAGCTGGTCACGGTTTCTCGGGATGGTTAGATACCAACCAGGATAGCGGCTCATGGCTGAGTAATGCCACTGATGGAACTTCAGTCTTGGAAGTCATAGCACAATTATCCGGTTCAGTGGGGAACGGTACTGGCTCGGGGATATCGGATGCTGAACTCAGGACGCTTTTGAATAGGGACATTAATGGACCCGAGCCAGATCGGGACAAACTGACTGGAGTGTTTGGCATGGCAACTCATACCGACGCTACTGGCCGCCGATTCAGTCCCGCGAACTACATAAAAAGGGCATTTCAAGAGAACCCAGATCTTCCGCTAACAGTACAACTCAATGCATTCCTTACTAGAATCGCGTGGGATCAGCTGCGAGACTTCGAACCTCCGGCTGTCATGTCAATAGACTACGCCGTTGGTCCTAGCGCATACAAAGCTGACCCCCGGTACGACCCCGGTCGGAATACCACTGCCGGCTTCGCCTGGGTTGGTAAAGAGCTCATCATTGCTGGTGGATCTTTCAACTCTCCCCAGATATTGAAACTTAGTGGCATCGGTCCTGCGGATGAGCTCAAGAAGCACAACATTACTGTTATAGCAGATGTTCCGGGAGTTGGCGCAAATCTTGGAGACAACTATGAAGGAGGAGTCTTGTCCCTCGCCGCGAAACCGTTTGAAGGATTTGGCAACAGCTATGTCGTGCAGTTAAAAACATCCGCTTCGGAAGGGAACCGCGATATCTTCCTCTGGTAGGTTAACTTCCATCATAGTTGCATTTCTACGTCCATTATGTGCTGACACGCATGATGTAGGCCATTAAACGCCGCCTTCGAGGGATTCTGGCCCGGGTACCCTGATAATTACGGTCCGAATGTGTTGACAATTCCATTCGTTCATATAGATCCACGCAGTTCAAATGGTGGCTCGGTCACATTACGCTCTGCAGATCCCTTTGAACCACCCGAGATCAACTTCCGTTTCTTTGAGAAGGATAGTGACAAGGATCTACAGGCAATGCTTGAAGCTGTCAAGTTTGCTCAGAAGGTGAAGAGTCTGCTTCCAGGAAGTTCGGGGTTGACCCCCTTTGAGGAACTGCATCCATGTATAAGGGAAGGCTCCGATTGCACCGACGAAGCCATCAAAGAGTATCTGAAGTTCCAAGCTTATTCGCATCATGCGACTGGTACATGTGCCATTGGGAGTGTGTCTGATCCGATGACTGTACTGGATTCAAAATTCCGGGTTAAGGGGGTGAAGCGCCTCCGCGTTGTTGATGCTTCAGTTTTCCCCAAGCCACCGGGTGCATTCCCGGTACTTCCGACATTCATGATATCGAAGAAGGCAGCCAAGGATATCCTGGAGGGGCTGTGATGGGCTGGAAAGGGAGCCATAGCCATGATTCCAGTAGAGAACATGTCGTCACCTTTTATGAAATGATATTATGTGTACTTTGGTCAAGGAAACCCGTCTGTAAGACTCGGAGATAACAAGTGTGTTGCATATGTGATCATTCTCTCACACTTATACAGACCTATGCATCCTAGAATAGGGAGTCTCTGGAAATTCAAGGATTTCTTTGCAGGTGAGTTTTTTTTTTTTTTTTTTTTTTATTCGTTGGGAAACCGAGACTAGATTTTGTAGCATAGTGCGGGCGTATGTTCTAGGTTCCTCTACCGGCGGCCTCCGCGGAGATTTTGCATTCGCCAATGCCAAGGTAGAAACATCAGGCTATGCAGCAGTCCTCTTCGTTGGCATCTAATATAACTACCTATCTACCTAGGTAGCTATACTGTTCCTTTATTTCTTACTATATATGGGGCCAAGCCTAGGTACCATCAAGTAATGGATGGTGTTTTAGCTCTATGAGGCTCCGTAGATCTAGGTAGACGGGTAAGGATAAAACTTCCTAAATGAGTAACACTAGGTTATCCCAGTAGCATAGCTGTCGCCTAGCCCCGCAGCGTTACTATTTCCATAAGACACAACCTCCCGCCAGAGAAGAGGCCACGCAAGTAACTGTATTCGCGGGGTAGATTAGTATAGCTGCATGTAGACGCACTCCACACTGCTATATCCTATTCTATTCTTTTCTTTTATTATTCATTGTCTGGCTACCGAATCTAGACTCATCTAACATTAGTTACGCACCCAACCTCCTCCATTGACATGTCAAACAAGCTCAATCTGGTCTGTCATGCGGGTGCCCAGGAAGTTATCTTCTGATAAATGTTCTGTTGAGAGGTCGCCGATGAGCCCTGAATCTGACTCACAGCTGCGGCCAGCCTTATTGATGGCCTCCTTGCCGAGCCCATTATCGAGCCGATGCGGTGGAGTATTCGGAATAGGACTTGGTGTTACTGACCCATGAACGATCCGCCGGTATAATGGTCGATACGTAGGAATTGATGCAGCGAGGAAACCGAACATGAGTTCGACAATGGAAAGTAATCCCGCGGGAATATCATCCCCTGTGTTTCAAAGAACCTGTCAGATTCATTCTATTACGTTATTCATCTGTGAGGGGTTGAAATGTCGAGTTGTTGAGATGACTCACAGCTTTCATCAGTGGTTGAACCAACTTTTATTGTAAATGCAAGCCTAATGATACTGATGATACACGCGCTTCCACCCATGGCAAAGGTGAATATAAGCAGCCATTTCTTTTGTCTTGATATTTGGAGGCCTAAGATCATTGGAATGGGGATTGCCAGTATGGTGAAATCCGTCGCAATGTTAATAACACCCGATACAAGCAGCGAGATACCGTAGTTTATGCAAAAGTCCTCTTCCACGCGAGGATCCCAGGTGTGACTGATTGGCCTGCATTGAAAAACAGCAGTGAATCCGCATGAAATTGCCCAAGCAATCATGATCGCTGCGACAACCCACAAACAGTAATTGAATTGCCGCGATGCGAAGATCCCCCCATATAACCTCAGAATACTAAGCTTGACGAAAGCCATCGCGTAGGCATATGTATGTTCATCGGCAATGTTCAACTAAATACTCAATCGTAAGACAAGGGTCGGAACTTCCAGGGGTTATTCAAACACACAATCTGAACCATGCGCAGGTCGGAGACGAAAAGAATATGACGGCCGCCGCCATACCTGGTCGAGGAGGCAAAGCAAGAAATGAAAGCTACATATGGGACCTAGACTCCAATCGGGTTTGTTAGCGTTTGCGGGAAATTCACAATCTGGTATACATGCCCAAGCTATTATGAGTAGAATATCGCTTTGCGTCAGGTGCAGCTTTCCAGAGACGAGGCGTTGCGAGTAGAGACGCAAGAACAAAAATATTATGGACGCGAAACCGCAAACTGAGCAACAAACAATAATATCGATAACAAGGCTATCATCTTCGTGAGCTAGCATGTATGCTTGTTGCTCCTTAGATAACGAAGATGCCATAGCGAATTCTTCCTGCTACGACCGATCGGCCGTATCAGGGAAATGAGACGACTCTACGGAAAGATGCCTCTGTATGTATGGGATTTGGCAGAAGAACCATTGTAGTCAGCAATTTACCTTATTAAGAGAATTCTTTTGTTCTCGTGACCGGCGTCGGAATACAGTCAATGTTCCGGGTCGTGGCTATGTGCGTTCTGTGCGATTACATCTTACATAAGGGACAGCGTTGATTTTGTTGCGTTACACGGCACTTTGTGGTTTTTAATACCATATACGGTACCGGTGCTCTAACTTTAGTAGCTAATATAGAGGTCGTTAGAGTGTCTTGGACACTTTAAAAGATCTGACATAAGATTCACTGAGTATCAGGGTCTCCGACTGCAATACCCGGCGCTGGGTACGACTCCGGTAACATCTAGTGAGACTCGGCCAGACAAGATTAATTGTTGCCTCGATGCCCGGTCCAATAATTCATTTGCACGTTGCGACGACGAGCACGTAAGCGCACCTTTTACCTTGAAGTCACACCTGTTCTACATCAGATGTAAGTTCTCGCATTCGTGCAGGTATTGGCACCGAGGATAGTTAAATTCAGCCATAACCTACTAGGAATATAGGCTACTCTGTGCGCCATCAACAGCTGTACGACACCAATTTCCGCCGACTTGCCGATTGTAGCGACCCCGACCTTCAAAGTAATTGCCCCAAAACACACCGAAATATCGTGTGAGAATATCAAGAAACCCCCATCTAGCTAGAGTCGCCAACGGACATCTCTGTCCAATTTTCTGTAATGTACTAATAATAACTTGCCTATACGGAATTATTTTATGAACACTACCTAGGTAGGTATTATAAGAAACAATTAGCCCGCGAAAAGAAACTTATGGGGGATCTTATTAGGAATTCCAGAGTTGTAGCTCCCTGTTAGGGGCGGGAGAGAGAGATTGGAAATCAGAAGCGCCTTACAGGTAGCTGGATGCTGTGTCGCCACGCATTTCAACAAAACCCGTCGTTCAAATTATATACCGTTTTCTGGTGTGCGGGACCCCTCTCATCTGCATCATGCTCGTCACCGCCGTACTCGGCCAGAGAATGACCACACCGCGGGCGCTATCGGTATGTATGCATTGGCTTATTAACTCCGTGGTTTCGGGGAGCGCTCATGCGAGGTGGCTTACTACCTAAGCGGCGGATCTAAGAAAATCTTGGAAAGCCACACATTCAGCACAAGTGTGTAGCTAGTGGCGGGAGCCCAGGACTCGTTTTGTTATCCCTAGATAGACTGAAAACAAGAAAAATTGAATTGTGTAGGTAATTTTATGCATCGACTCTCACGGAAAATTGGTAAATCTACCTGATATGAAGCCCGTGATGCTCTCATACAGTCCCACTTTTACCCCTAATGTTCAAGTGGAAGCCAGTCTCCCAAGGCATCTTACAACGCATGATTCGACCAAAATAACTTCATTATTACCTAAATACAGGGAACAACGCATGACTTAATTTAGTGAAATTATAAAATGAAATCTTCCTAGGCACGAGACCTATTCCTCTGGAATAAAACGGTATTCAACTTCGTCAGCATAAATCAGGTCAACCCTAACCCTAACCCTCATTCTGATATCAACCCTAACCCTCTGTGTAACTCGACCTTAACCCTAACCCTTGACAAACGCGTTCTGTGTCTATACAGGGGAGCTAAACAAAGGCAGCATATAAAGAATAGTAATCCATAAACACCAAAGTCTCCAGACCCATCGGTCGCACTCCTGGCCCCGATTCATTATCACCAGCATTGCTGTAGAAGTGACAATTCCTAATAATACCCCCTGGATTGTCCAAGCGTGTACATGCCAGAAGCTTAAACAAACTAATGACCAACCGGTCACAAATATTGCAAGAATCCACCGTGATAGAGCATCGCCATACAGCAGTGGCATAGTTTTGCGGTCTCTTGCTTTGTCTCCAGCGATGTCCATGAAGTCTTGCGCATGGACGGTTGTCGTAACCACTACAGCCAGTAGAATATACCAATTCGGTAACATATTCTCCGTCTCATCCCTGATACCATCGCCGAGAAGCACCCTCACAGCACCCCAGTTGAAGCAGGCTATAGCTGCACCATTCAGTCCGCCCCTCTGCAATGGGCCGGCGCTGTTAGCTTCCAGGTCATTATACAGCCATGCCATGGCCATAATCGTGACACTAGGCATCCATGCATTGAGGAGGAAACTGATAGCCAAGCATATCATGACGGTGATTCGAAGTAGGGATTGCGCCTCGACCGCAGTGAGCCGGCCTGCAACGATGGGGCGCCAGGGCCTGTTGATTCCATCTTCAGCTACCGATTCAGGCTTCCGTTGGTTGGAGATATTTTCGGCTAATAAGTGCAGATATATCCAAGTAATCATGTACACTAATCGCAGCGCCGTGTTTCCCGCGAGTATTGACTGAGATGTGCCCTCTTCGAATCGGTATTCGGAAAAGGCTATAGATAGAGCGAATACACATTGAGGGAAGAACACAGTTTTCAAGTCGCTCTTAGTGAAGAGGAACATGGTCTTCACATGAAACATAAATGTGCGATTGTGCTATATTATCATAGGTAAAGGTTAGGAAACTTCAGTAGTAAGTGTAGGAACATATTGAAACTTCTTACGTTGGTCTTGAGTTTGGGGATATCATCGATGTTGGAGTTCATGTTCACTATTGACCAAAGGGCCGATACTCGATAATCTATCAAGTTAATATTTAGATAAATAAGATAGAATACGATGAGTATTTATCGAGAAAAGAAACTTGCTGGAGATGTCGATTTGAAGATTTCAATACTTCAGTTAGTTTTTTATACTTTGGTTATGATACCCGGCCATCATATGAAATCAAGTTTCATCTCACCCTACGCCAAAAGCCTCCTAGATGATGATCTCCCAAGAACACTAGCACCATATTTGAGAGATACCTAAACAATACAATGGAAAAGAAGAGTGCCACCGCCACCTTGATAACTCTAGGAATACAGGCGGCTGGCTGAGATGTGCCCGAAATTGATATGAATCAGCTCATAGTGGAAACTAACGCGCGTATCGAAAGGTCAGCCACACAGAAGAAGTCTTGCATTTCTCGGAGTTTCATATACAAAACAAACCACTAAGGTATCAAATGACTAGAAGTTCCTCACCGCTTCTCACGGCTTGATCCACCATCAATTGGTAACAAATCTCATTTGCAGGCACATCTATCTAAGCTCGGATTAAAGCCTATTATGAGATGAGTCCTGTCGGAGGCACGGAGATATATCTGGGCCTTGATCTAAAGAGATCTAGATATGAGAGTCATACAATTATTAAGAAGATGAAACGTAAGACAGCATAGACGGATATTATTCCCATACAGGTATACCATGACCGCCGGCGGATGGAGTTGTGAAACCTCGCACAACAACGATGTCCGAAGAGGCGCGTAAGGTCCGTCTGGTGACAACGCCTATCGGATGAAATGACGTTTAATATCGATACAAAGGTAAAAGATGACGCATTTCATCCGCTCTAGGAGGCTGACTGCAAATGGACCAGAATCCTGATGACTATCGGTCTAAAATATAAATTAAATTCATTTTTTATCCTGCTATAGGTTATCAGACCTTGTAAGGAGCTGGAGAGGCGTGTTTAATCCTCATTTTGAGATGTACAGAGATAGTCTTTAAAAGTTCCGTCAGGGGTGGAGGTGAACGCGACTTGAAACATGAACATGCATGTTTCAAAGCACCTACTTACCTACGATATACCCAAACCACTGGAGGTGTGGACCTATCTCGTTCTCGAATTATAGCTGTGTTGAGCTTCGATATGGAATATATTGAATTGGGTAGGTAAATATGTCTCAATAGTTAGAAATTTCAATATCTCTCAGTAGTGTCTTTCATTTCGTACCAACATATCACAACTACTTGGGTACCTACAGGAAAGTTCAGGCTAATGAAGAGCAGTTATTGTTTATCAAAAGGCTTGGAGTTTAACCTAACACGCCGAATCGATATTACTGTTGTTAGAGGCGTAATTGAAGTTGTATTATGAACGGTTCCTAGTTCTGAACCTGTTTCAAGTCTACCTAACTGTCCCTACTTTTCGGCGGATTTGTGCTACGTTACAGGACAGCAACTCTACCTATATTAGGTATCTGTAAATTTATGGTTATAGCGACCTGGCCAGTTGACCCGACGATATCTATGTTGTAAGCAGCTATCTTAGGAACCTCTAAGTCAATAGGTACTCAGTCCAATAATTAATACATTCATTCGTCACCTAATTCAATCGACTAATGGTCACGGTGGTTTGATTCGTACCTTAAAGTCGAACAAAAAATATCGCCCGAGATAAATAACTCGCAAGATTCGTGTAAGCAGAAAGTCATAGGGGGGCTTACAGCTATAATGCACTGGAGCTATAGCGATTTACAACGCACCCATGTCAAAAAAAAAACGAGATCAACATTAAACTCAACATCCCGCCGGTAATAGAGGCAGTTATTAACGTATCGGTCGGATTAAGCAAAAAATGAGCCTGGTCACTATCGCACTCATATTAAAAGTTATCGAGAACAAGGCGTGTATAAATATCCAACTATCAGTGAATTCAACCTGGATCTGAAACTCCGTAACATTGACCAGGGAGCTTGTAGGTACGGGAAGGAATTGCTATGGACTCCAAAATAAGGGGGGTGCTGCAGACCCCAGACTATTAAGGCTCCATACCGGGGAGGTGGTCAAGCCCTAGAATAAGTTAGTATATATGTAACTAAGTAATGATTTTTGAGGCTGATTGAAACTTACATCCTTCTGTTTCCTCGCCGACCATATCCGGAATCTTGCACTGGTTGGCCACGGACATAGCCTGCTTGGTGATGGAGCCGCAGCCATCATAGAAGCACTCGGACTTATCCATAGCGCGCTGAAGAGCATCACCCTTCCAGCCAAACATGTAATCTCCATGAGTACCGTAGCCGCTACCTTCAAAACTCCACACAAACGGATTGGGAGCACCTGAAGGCCACATGCTGTTGAACTTGGTAGTGTCCCAAGTAATCTCAAACGTAACTTGAGGAACACGGACGCTTTTTCATGTTAGCGATTATATCGCATCGATCTGGGGAATTGCTTTATACATACGGGTGAGACGATGGGCATGCAGGCGCGTTGTTGAAGTAGTCGGTGTTGACCGTGTTATACATGTGAGACTGGTGGTCTGCACTATCGAGGTTCTTACCATCCCAGCACCTGTGTCGGGTTAGTATGTCCAGAGTCTACAATCAGAATAGATGTTATACTAACGGGGGGAAGTGGTGAGTAGTAAAGATACCACCCGAGCAGGGCTTATCGGGGAAGTTAGCCTGCAATGCGCCTCGGCTACCTCCTGTCATGCATTGGTAGCTGAGACCGATGTGCTCACGCGAGGTGGCAGTAGGGTCGCCCACGGTCATTCGGAAGCCCTGGAAAGTTTAGAACTTTAAATAGCTAAATGGAATCAGAACATAGCATTTGAAAAAGTTACCGGTGGGAAGGCTTTAATCTTTTGTTGTTGGAGGTTGTCCCTGCTCAAGTCAAACTGGGTGTAGTAGACAGTAAGTCCACCCTGAGCACCCTGAGAGCCTCCCAACAAGGGTTGAACGGGAATCACAGGTACGCGGTGGTAAGAGCCGTTGGTGGGATGTTTGAAATATAAGTGTGCAGTCCAATAATTAGAGAAATCCTCGGACATTTGGCATGTAGTGCAGGTAGCCCTGGCACCAACATCACCAAGCATAGTAGCATTGAAGGCATTTCCACCGACGATATGGTGAACATGAGCAGACGGGTTCATGCCAGGTTGTACGACAGGGTCGAGACGTTGAATAGTCAAAGTCGAGCATGGAAAGCGGAGGCCCGCTTGGACAGGCGCGATGAGCGCGATCGTTGAAAGCCACTTCATCTTTGCGACGGGCCTAGTCTTGACAATACTATCTCAATAGAGCAATAGTGAGATGAAGATTGGAGGAGAGGAAGAAGGCCTAAACCTGAATCTACAAGCTACTCGACTCATTTTAACATTGCTACAGAGCTTCTATATGCGGGAGAACTTAAATTGGATAGCGGAGCATAAACAGTAGGTAATGAATGTGAGTCAAGATGACCTAGGTCTGGAACCAATCAAATCTGGTCTACACCCTACGTTAGGAGGACTATTATCCGGCGATATGGCAATTTCATATATATTTATGTTTGGCCGATTGACAGGATCTCGGCAAATGCCCCACCAATCTGTTTATTGGCTTCTGGAAGTGCCGCGAGCCAGGAACATGGGTGGCTCAAATTATAACGAATTACGAAAAAGTCTGTAAGCAAGGTAGCGGGCTACATACTATTGGGTATGGTTAAATTGAACGAGGCTGCGGTTGGCTCAACGTATATTCTTGTTACTCGTCGGGGGAACGATCACCGTCAAACCCATCCGGGCGCGTGTTGATGCTTGTCTGATGCGGGATCAACGACTACCGCTGCTGCTCGGACAGTGGTACCTGATGGCAAGCATGATCGGCTCTCCCGGTCTCCCGTTAGTGAGACACCCGAACTCGACGCACCATAATACTATGGCCCTCATTGGTAAATAGAATTTGGAATGACTGATCTCCGGTCCAGGATTGAGTACTAGGATCCTAACTATGGAAATGATGATTGGTCCTCAAATATTAAGTGAACCTCGAAGTCATAGGAGAGAAGGGTCAGGCTGTCGGCTGCTAAACAGAAGTGAGAAATGAATACCTTTGCCACGAGGACGTAGGCAAACAGTGACTCAAGAAGGTCGATGATTGTGAAATTTAAGGATCGTATGATGATATTAAAACATCTAAGTTGAAAATTGCTAAGAAACGCATCACATCGGCAATTGGAGTCGTGGCTGTGGTCAAAAGGTAACAGTTCGGCATTAAACAAGACTGACAGAGAGCTATAGAACTTTTGAATATTGTTTAGTACCCTGGGCTTCGAAAATGGATAGCACGAAGTATGGCTAGGAAAATAAACAAGATAGCCCTAGCGGTTAGTCGTGCATTAAGTGACATCTGAGGGACGATAGTTACCCGCTCGTTTATTGCTAGATAAATCTATAGCCATTAGTGTATCTACAGACCCAGCGCCCCTTTTCAATATTGATACATCGATATGGTCCCACTTTTAGCCCCTGACAAGGAGGCCATACCATCATTGTGCCATAGGAAGTCAAATTACACCCACATATTCAAATATTACAAAGGTAAAAGAAGAATGAACACTTCGCCTTCGAGGTAAACATAAAATCCTACAATATGAATATTTAATACTTTGAACAACCTAAGGTAGAACTACACGACTTGAAGAGCCCTAAACTTAACCAGTACCACTAGAATCAGGCGTATTAACTCAACAATGAATATGTATACTGTTCCATATATGAGGTAGCCTTCGGTCGCAGGTTATTAACTTAGAAATTTTGTGGTCATGTTCTTGGCATGCTATTTTCTTGGTAGTGGTTAATCAAGGAAATAGAGCTTCCATCGTACTCTGAACTTTAGTACCCTGACAATAAAGCGGAGATAGCATTCTCAAGTGGACTAAGTGCATTTAGATAGGGATCTATTGGGTACCTATTTGAGAACTATTTTGCTGTATTTGTGTCCCCAATCTGTCGATCACAGAACTTTGGAGAGGTGTGGGTGTGGCTAGTAGTGTGGCAAGGGCGGCGGAGAGCAGTGGTAGAGTTGCTGTAGATGACACATCAATTAAGCACCTAGCTACTCAAGGACAGGCAGAAGAAAAGGGGGGATATATGTAGAGAAGGTAAGTTCGAATATTCCTTGATCCAAAAATCCCTTCATCTTTTTTCCAGGATCTTCATCGGTCTAATCAGCGTAATCCTATGGAAGCCAAGACTGATATGCAGAGCTGTGTAAATACCCGGCGAGGTCGACAGATCCAGTGACTAGCATAGTTAACTCCTCCAATGTCGTCCACGATGCATAGCGGACTAGTTTACTCTCTGGGCTTCCAAGTCATATATACTCCTCATGAGAAGCAAGGGCGTTCCGCAAGGAAATTTATCCAGCGCGCGTTGTATTTTGGGACGCCTGGACATATTTATGGAAGGAATGTCGGGCCTTTGGGCATTTATGTCGCCCAACAACTCAGAGAGGTAAAGCTCCCTAGGGGAGTTACGAAACAGCGGAGTCCTAGGACCACAAGTCATAAAAGTTTGTCCGGCTGTGACGTCGTGGTCTCCCACGACGACTAACGTCCGCACGGAGGTACAATAAGGCTTGATGGCCTGGATCGTTTCCATTAAAGACCATGTGTAGAAGGGATTAATGGCAATATGTTGCACCCGGTTCAGTATACCCTTTTTCAGAAGGTCCATCATCAAGCCACGGTCGGTCCCGATATCCCCGAAGAAGAAAAGATGACGGTCATAGTTAAACCAGCCGAGGAATATATGATCATGCTGGTACCCGGTTGGCGGGGACAACTCTTCCTTGGTGAGAACAAGCTTCATCATAGAGCGAGCCTCGCGGCATGCTTGGCGGACCGCTAGATTGATCTTGCCGACGATTTTGATGCGTCTACCATCTCGTTTGAAGGTAGTGTACTCCCAATCTTGCGTAAGGGTTATGCGCCAAATTTGTTGACGGATTTCAGGTGGTAACTGCGGAAAGAGCTTAAATGATTGGTTCATTTTGGATGAATCGATGGTAGTGCTAAAGGGTACTTAATGGTATTTGATTGACTTGTGTCATTAACTGGATGAGCTGTGGGAAGAAGCCTTGCTTATATATATATCTGCTAAGATGCCTTTTAAAGTGGTTCCTTGACGACTTATTTTATCAGGTGGAATCTAGAAAGGCAGTAAGAATATTCTATGCCTAAAGCACCAAGGACCTAGCGTTTCTAGAGCTCTCGATGTAAAGGTGTAAGCTCAAAAGGTTATTATACGTGTTGTTTCAATCTTGGGACTTTCATTTATTTACAGCCATCCCAGCGTCTTGCTGACTGTGAAGCCAAAACTTCTGATTGGGTGTTAGATGGTCCACCGTAGGTACCATAAAGAAGTCCCTAAAAGAGTCACTATTGCCATATTAGGCAAGTAGCCCTCTGTACTTGTGGCCCACTTCTAGGCTATCATCTTATCGATTAGGAGGCAGCTACCCCAAAATTAATTTATTTTCGACTTAAATCTTCAGGGGCTTCAAGTCGAAAACACGATCTCGAATTAGAAGATTGTCGAATTATCCCGCCATGGGGTTCGTCCGCAAATTCCTCGTTGTCATTGGTGTCATAGCGGCAATACCAGTTCTCCTAATCGTCTTTTTAGTTGCTAGAACTCAATATCGCCTCGTCAAGTCAACTCACACCATCAACAACATACCGAAACATGACCCAGTTTTCTCATCGCCTGCATATAAAGAACATTTTGGCGGGCGCACATGGGCGAATATCGATTCATTCGCCTGCGGGATCGTCCTCCCTCTACCGGCTATCCGCCTAAAGCTGTTGGAAAATGATCGGACCTTTGCGGATGAGGTATTCAAGATCATGTGGAATGCAAGGAGTACGATATATGAGCTCTGACCATCCCTCTCATGTTTGATTTAACAATAATCTTAGTGAATACACAATTCAATGGTCCGCCTTCATCTCAGCCACCTAAAGTCGGGGACGTTAGCGCCTCTGACAGCATCCGCGCAGAGGTTACCGAAGTCAATCCCACTCAGATGGCGATGACCATCACGACAGTATCAAATGGTTTCACTGGCGGCCTAGAAGTCATTGAGACGGCGATTAATCGCAAAAATGCTGTTGCCGGTGTACGGGTCAAGTATCTCTGGCATAACGACGTCATCTTGCCAAGAAAGTGGTACCAATACCTGAGCGTTTGGTTGCAGCTCACCGGTCGGCGATTGTGGTTGATGGATGTGCTTGGTAGCATCACTGCAACAACCAACAGTGACAGCGATGGCCTAAATCAGGAGTACAAAAACGCTACCGCGAAGGACGAACTATGAAACTACTCTATGTAGGTAGTTATGTAGGTACCCATCTTGTAACATACTACTTAAATACCTTTTTGAGACAGATACCCTTATACTATTACTCGACATTGCAGTGCGATCATCCCTTCAATCTGGCGGAATATTTACTTGTAAGCCCCGAATATTACTAGGTACCCCCCACATTTACCCACTATATTTCGGTATTTACAGAGGAGTATAGCAGCACTCCACTTCAATTCTAGCAACCCCTGATAGGGGATGTATCAGTTACCTAACCCTTATAGGTGCATTATAGTGGGATATTAATAAAAATCCAATACCCAAGCAGCCAAACAGAATGGTATCAAATTAAGTGGCCTATATACAAATAAGTAATAATAATATTATAATATATTATATAAACCTAATTTTAATATTATAAATTATCACAATTAAACCTTATTTTTAAAAAATTGTAGAAAATTTAATTTAGCTTTAAATAAATAATAAAAATTATTAAAATATAACTTTTAGTAAATTATATATTACTTATATGTTTTTTCGATATTTTCTTAATGTTTTAATATAAATTTTATATCCTTATTTATAAGCTTTTAATTTATAATATATTACTTTTTTATTATTAACTTTTATAACTTAATAATATTATTATAAGCATTATAATGTAAATATCCTTTAATATATTTAATATTATTTTTAATAAAGTTTAAGTTTAAGTTATTAAGTAATATATAAATTAAATAAATATTTTATTTTTTTTTTTACTTATATAAAATATTATTCTTTGTTATATTATAAGTTAAGTCTTCATTTTTTAATATAATAAAATCATAGTTATTAAAATACTTTTTAAATAATAAGAGAAAAAATTTAAAAGCCTTAATATATTTTATTAATATAATTTTATTATTATCATTTAAGGATATTTTATATTAATATAAGGATAAAATATAATTAAATCTTATTATTTTTATTATATATACTAATTTTTAATTACCTTATTCTATTTAATAATATTTTTTATTATAATAACATTTCTTAAAAAGTTTTTCCGTGGTGTGATTAACCATAAATATATTATTTTTCTTTTTTAATATATATATAACCCTTTTAAATTTAAAAGGTAAATATTTAAAATATATTTTATTAAATAATATTACCTTATAATGCCATTTTTTATCCTATTAAAAGCCTATAATCTTCTCATATTAAGTAATAATTAGCTATTAGTTTATAATATTTTATTTTAATAATTCCTTTTATTATTTAACCTAAAAATAATATCCTTTTTTATTAAATTAATAATGGATAATTTTATTTAATAATATTTTCCTAATATTTATATTATTTATAAAACTTTTCTATTTTAATTAATGGCTTTTTTATTTATTATTTTTATTTTTATTTTATAAATAATTAATAATAAGTTTTATTTTTTTATTTATAAATTTTTATTTAACTCCTTATATATTATAAAATAATTAAGGATTATTATAATATTATTTAAAGTTAAAATTAATATAAGATTTAAAAAAGTTAAATTTAATATATAATAACTCCTTTTATAAATAATTAATTAATAAAATTCTTCTTTTATAGGTTCGAAAATATTAAAAGTTTTAAATAATTTTCTTTTAAAATTACTTAGTTTACTATATTAGTTATTTTCTTAAAAATAAAAATTAGCTCCTTAAATATAAATATATAAGGATATATTAATATATTTTTTTAACTCTTTATCTATTATTATAATAAATTAGTTAATAAAAAAATTATAAAAAAATTATAGGAATAAAAGATGCCATTATATAATATAATTATTAAGTTTTAAGCTTATATATTATATTGTTAATATATTATTACTAATCCTAATTAACGTATTAATAAAAGTATATAATAGTAAGGCTATAGCCATTAAATTTATATAATGTATTATAATACTATTACTACTTATTTGCATATGGGCCACTTAATCTGACGCCATTCTGCTAAGGTAGCAACATTAAAAGATGCTAAAAGATCGGTATATAAGGTGTTGATCTTATTGTATTGGCTTGTGTGTTACTATGGGAGAAGTCTCTCTTATATGCACATTCCTGCCAAGATGCCTTGTACTATACTAAGAAGCAGTCCCTTGACCATTTATTTTAGCAAAAGGTACCTATATTGATTAATTATTAGGCTAGTAAACTGCTCAGACATTCGCACAAGTATATATATAATTGGTCCGATATCTACAGGAACGTATACGCTATAACACATTATAGACATAGCGACTTATTGTATTGGTGACCCCGGTGTGCCCGCTTGGAGCCGCCTGTTATAAAGACTAAGAGAGCAAAATATTCTATTGATTATCTGGTATCAATTTGGTTCATAATCTGATATATAGACTAATTAACCTCGAGATAGTTGTGCCTCAGCTCCGTATATTTTATCTCCGCGTCGCTCGCAGGCTATAATAATTGCAACGACTCCGAGGAAAAATGATGAACCGATGAAAATTGTAAAGACAATCCAAGTTTTGACTATTTTCTTTGATGCTAACTCTACCTCTTGACGCTTCTTGGATAGCTCCTCGTTGTTTAGTTTGGCATCCTCGGTGCATCCTTGCTTGGGAACAGCACCCGAGAGTAAAGGGACACAGAGTGTCATCATGACAAACTGTAAAAGAAGAAAGGGCAGTAGCATATCGGAGAGTACCTGTATTATAGTATCCATTTTAATATATTTTGCTTGAAGAAATTCTTTTCGTCTTTAGGAAATAGCTAGTCGAGAAATCTAAGGAAATGCTGAACTTTCCAGGTTTTTATACACCGCGATCTTTTGTTTGTTCGTTCACAAAGTTTTGGTTTATACTTAGAACTAATGTTTATAACATTAGGTAGTAAAAGGAATGAGTTTTTAATCCTTAGGCACCTAATTATCCATTATCATTATTATAACAAATAGTGTCTAACAAGCCTCACTACTGTCCTTAGTTAATATAGTAATTCCATTTCGGCACATACTCCCTGTTGAAATACTGCCTATTCAAACATCTCAGCTCATTGTCTTTGGTTAGGGCGCGCAAAGCTTTTCTACATATTAGATGTTACAACTCATTAAAAGCGCCCTGCTGACAAAGATAGAATCATGTACCACATAGAGTTGATTAATGTCTTGCAACTCACTTGTGACTGTACGAATATCATGACTTTCGAGCCATCACACGACGTGATAATACATGTAAATACCTGTAGCTACCTCCTGGAATGATAGTAGCTTTTCGCAACAAACACTTAATACACTTATCTACATCGCGCCGTCATTATCATTCAGTTCAAATTGTCAGCACGTCACAAAAGGCATACTCAAAACTTAGAGCAATTTGAATGACACAAAGGTCTTGGAAGACTTGCAAGATTTCGAGGGTATTTAAATCTCTGCAATCTGGTTATATCTATTCTATTCCATAAAGTTAACAACACCAAACTGTCGAAGAGGAACATATCATTTCATCGAAGTAATTATCTATTTTAAGCTTTCTGCCATTAAATGTTTGACAATGAAGTTATTGTCGGTCATTCTTTCCTGTGCCTTTGCCCTCTGCGCAAGGGGCGATGGCGGTTACGTAGGCAAATGCCGGAATCGAACCATTGTCGAGATAGACGGCCACCTGGGGCTGAGAGCATACTGCGAGACAAATTCGGCTTCAGCTAGGTGCAGTATCCTAGATCTGGACCAGTGTTATATGTGCTCCAACGGCCATATTAGTCCAAGCAACATGTGAGTCAATATTCTTACTCCTAGTCCATCATCTCAAACTCGAATATCATAGAATTGGCTAACAGATTTTAAGGGGTCACTTTAGTCAGCAATGTGCACCTGCCGGTTGCCACCTTGATGGCACGACATTGGAGTGTAGTTGCGGAAGAGGGTCTTCGTCCAGCGGCCGCCAAGCACCTAATTCCCTTGAAACTAGTAAGAATTTATATCCAGATCAAGCGGTATTGACACGAACTAATAGCAGCGATCTCAGATGACCTCATAGCCAGTGATCAGGGACTTTTAACGTGTTTCGACAACAAAGCTGTTACGCCACCTGATTGTGCTCAGAGACCTATACTTTCGGGATCAAGGCGCATACATGTGCCTTTCGCCTATGCCTACGCCGTCTTCTTGATCTGCCTCTACATTATTTGGGGATAGGGTATAGCGGAGGAATAGATATGACACAGAAAATCCCGCAAGGTACGGCCCAACTCATTCTGGATTCGGGGGCGTCTTATGGGCGTTGTATTTGCCAAACGAAAGATTTATCAAGTTGTTTTGATGGATAGGATAGCGTACTAGGTCTCATGAATTTCACCAAAGCGTGGTCAGATAGACGACTATCTCCTACCCATTTCCTACATACTACAGAGTAACTTTTTCCTTGATGGTTGCAAGGTAGAGGTTTAGAGACATACAGTAGCCCAGATGGATTGGTACTTACTTACCTCCTCTTAACAATATTGCATAGAGGGCATCCATGATAATTTACTTTTAGGCTTCTTCATTGACTTGAACCTCCTCTCAAGGGGCATCTTACGTAATCATCCACGGTATATACAAACCTTGGTAGCCTTTGCGCACGGTGCAAGTTCGATGGCAACGAAAAAGGGGGGAAGTACACCCAACCATGAAATATTAAAGGTACATTTTGATGTAATTTTATTAAAACCCTGATTAAGAGCAGTGACATATTTAACTAAATGCAAAATATATTAAAAATTGGTTTCTAAGAAATCGGCATCATTTTCATCTTGCGTCCTCAGGATCCATGAGCCCTCCAACACTGCCGTAATTATCTTGGTGTAGCTGTCATTATGACTCACTTGTGCTATTATTTAATGCCTTGAAGTTTGTAAATCCACCATCCCGAACCTGGCTGGAGCGTATCAAGGAGTTCCCCGCTACTTGATACCTGAATGCACACCGAACCAGCAACCATCCTCGCCGAAACTTCCATATTGTCATCTATAACGGTGACAGGGACGGACGCAAACGCATTCGGGATATCGTGTATGTCTACTCGATGAAATAAGGTGCCATCGATGTCGCATCCGTCAGAGTCCATCGGCGGCTTATATAGACATTTTCCGTTGGCCTCCCAGAAACAAAAGCTAGTGATCCAACCGGACAAATGATAAGGACTTGAACCGCTAGATTTATGTACTATTTTAGACCAGAAAGAAATTACCTCAGGGCTCGTTGGTTCTTCGAACGAGCGAACGAAATAGTTCAAAACAGGAACTAAGAGCCGTCCGAACCGTTGTGGCTCTTCACCCAGCCGTGGCAAGAAATCTAGGCGATTCCTAATCTTGATCCAATCCTCCTTTTCACCAAGTAAAGTAACAGAAGGTATCCCGCATATCAGTGAAGTCCTGTAGGGGGAATATCTCTGCGTAGTCCCCATCATGAGAATCGTGGCAGTAACCACGTCATTGTTGGTTGTGGTGCTGAAATCTGGTATTATCCACGTTCTGAGTTGCGGATCCCGAACATTTTTCTCTATCTCATGCTTCATCCGTGTCGCCAAATTTTCAAATTGCGTGGATATAATGGTGTCGGAATCAATGACCTCGAGGGATTTTTGACCTTCGTGGGTCACAAAAAATGATCCTAGCTTTTCGGGGTTGGTATTGATGTGGAAGCTTAGCTGGGACAGGATTGAAAACCAGACATCCTCAGGACGGATTTTCAGGTGGTGGCCGTAACTGTATGCGTAGTATGCCGCCCGAACAAAGGCATTCGAGGAAGCGAAAACTCTTGAGTTCGCAAAGAATCCAAAGGATGATTCCATGACCCGATGACATCGATTGTCTTCCGTTGGGCAAGACTCACGTAAGAGTTGTTCGGCGGACGTAATCACGTTGGTTTTCTCCCACGTCCGGGAGGGGTGGGATGTAAGACGAAGAGTAACGGGCATGCTCAATTTGGGCAGCTGAGATTTAGTAAGAATAGGGTTAGAAGGAGATCAGCCTAGTTTCAAAGAAGGGGGCATCGGGTGTTATATATATCTCCTTCTGTTCATCTACCTAGACGTAGCCGTTAGTAAATCTATGCTGAGACGGCGTTTGCCGAGATGTACAGTATTCCATTGACGCATTATGCAGTGTGGATATGTTGCAGTGTAGGGAGTTACAGTCCATAATGTTGATGGCATACTTCTCTTAGTGATTCACTATCAGGTACCTATGATCCTAAAATGGGAACCGAACTGTCATAAGGCAAACCTCTACTCATTGCTCTAGGCTCGTGTACTGTCATTAGGTACTCTTAGAGAGAGAACGTAGCAAAGCAATGCAGCTGTTTCGATCCCCTTAACTGGTACGATCCTCACTTCATTGCCGCGCAAAAGATTTGACTCATATTTCATCATTTTTACGGTATGTAACTTTCAATTACATCGCCAGGGAGGACTACCTACCTTATGACTATCTGACATGATTACCTCTGTACCTTAAGATTGACGCACTCCCAGGTTTGTTATGTATCTAGTGACTCTTCATACATTAAGCAAAGTAACATGGTATTCATTGTGTGTTGTATTTTTAGGAGTCCATTAATTGAACACTCTTTTTAATACAAACGCTCTTGTTGACAGGATATTGAATAACTTCCGGTAACTTGACTCATGAATTTAATAGACATATTAGCCTTCAATTATTCTTAATTAGGTAGGTATCATCCACATAATCTATAGGGGCGTGTTAGAGACTATCTTCCTTTCTCATTGGCGAGCCTGTGGGAAGCTGTAGCCATACTACTCAGTAGGAACTTAAACCAATACACTTTATACTGAGATACGGATACTGGAAACTTAATTAGTCTAGGATCTGTTTATTCTCTTTTGACTGTATCTATTTCGATATCACTAAAAGGTACCTAGGTAGCTACATCTCTGCCAGCCTCATTTGTTTGGTCCCGGACGTCCTGCACGTTTCGAGAATTTTGTAATACACTATCTTCCACCATCTACCTTCCTGTGTTCCCAAGTCTCTGCTAGGCCATTCAATATGATTTCGTCATGCTTCTCCTTGAGATATTATGGACAAAGGACATAATGTATGTATACCGTGACCTTAGCTAGGTAGTTTCCAGCTAACGTAATTTTGGAAAGAGAGAAATGCGACGGCGTGCGAGATTGAACCTAGTGCCTCATATGGTCTTGCGGGGAGAAACCAGAAAAAGCCGCCGGAATGGTTAACAATGACAAGAAATGGCGACATCGATGGAGAAGCAGATCGGGACGCCTCTTGGGTGGGTAAATGTATGGAGTTAGTGATTTATTCCGTTGGCTCTCATCGTCGTCATCCTTAAGGTAGTTGTAGTGTCGTTACATTTGACACTGATGCCCTCGTAGAGCGTTTCCTCTTTTCATCATATTGTACACAACGTCTAAGTCAAAGAGGTCATGTAAGCCCCGTTCCTGCGGATGAGAACGTTGTCGTAAAGTTGTACCGACTTGTCACGTCTCTTCGAGCCACCCGACCTCTCTCTTTGGAGTCCTTGGGTTAAGAAGTCTAGCTCGTACGCAGTATCTCGACTATTGAGGGGAAAATTGGGATATATAGGTGTCTTCAAGTTGTTCAGGTATTTCTCTGACATTCTCGTTCCTTTTTGATGATCCGTTCCCGCTCGAGCTAGTATGGTGTGCTTGAAGTCGCATTCGACAGTCGGCCAAAGTCTGGGATACTCCTCTTTCTGTAGATAATATTGTACGGTCCCGAATCGTCTTTATGATTGGTCTCGTAATCTCTATAGGACAGTGTAGCTTAGGTATCCCTCAGTGGCCCTAGCCTGTCCACTGGGATAGCCGCGGGCCCAGTAGGTGGCTTCGAAGCGGTATAAATTCGGTCTATCATATCCTCCCTATCGTTATGTTCTGGAACAAGTTGCAAAAGGCTTGTGGGCAGTGTCTAGCGTATTCATTCATCATACTATGGGCTTGGCTGATGTTGTAGTCTCTGAATCCAAGACTGTGATGCTGCTCATTGTCCCATATTTCATCAACGACCAGATGAGCCCGGAGATATGTCTCGGGATATTGGTGGTTGATATATTAGTCCGTTTTCCCATCTAGTCAATGACAAGGAGACAGGAAGTTGGGCGGAATGCACCACGGGAGGCCCCGGCAGTGATTGACAAGCCAGACGAGCCTCCCGTGGCGAGGAGAGAAGAGGAAACCCCACGAACATGGTCGAGCTTTTCCATTTTCTGCAGGGGAAACAAAGAGAAAACAGCAGGGGTATTCTTCGGAAACGTAGATGCGGGACATGAGATGTTACCATTGAAGTGTGCCAGCTAGACAATCTTCTAGGCTTTAGGTATGGCTGGAAAGTAGCCCGCGTGGTGTTGGATGTATAGTCCATAGGTCGATTTTCGCTCTCTGTCTTCTTTGGACAGACGGCCCAGGAGTCATGCGGAAATCGCGCTCATCTGCCTCTGGAGGAAAAGGAAAGGGAGATGTAAGGTTAATGGGACTCGTCCATAACGCTACCGATAGTCCTTGGTCTTGTTTCGCTGCTTCTTGGTGTACTGAAACCTAGAATATCGGGTTACCATACTCAAGCAGGCAACTTGGAACCTTCAATCCCATCGCAAGATATTGTCAACTATCAGAAAAGGAAGGAGGGTCTTTGACAAAGGATACACGATGTTCTGTGAATTTGTCATCGTCAACTATCACATGAGGTTGACTCGCGCTGTTGCTATTGCCTCCAGGCATGTAGCCTTGTGTTCTGAGCCAGTGGACGGCACACATGGCTCACCAACACATTTGATAGCCTAGGTGATACATGCCTGAAGGTAATAGCAACATAGTAAGTGGAATCGTTGATTTTGAAGCTTTGAGTGGTCGGTCGATTTCGTTTCGAATCGCGTAATAATTGCCAGTCGGCATACGCCGGGCCACGCAACTATAAATAGCGCATAGGACGGCAAAGCCCCCCTCCCTTGGAGGCGGCGTAGAAAGTCGGAACACTCCGTGGCAGAGGAAAAGCAGACGAACAGTAGTCGGCCCCGTCCCAGGAGAGTGGTTTCAACCGAAGTCTCGACGGCGAGCTCTGCTTCTAACACTAGTCATACGATAATTCCATCGATGACTGCAAGCCAAAAGTCTGAGCTAGCTCGGACGACTTTGACGATTATGACATCGTCGTATTTTAGACGGACCTTCGATATGAGCTCTCGAATCTGCTGGTCTACCCTGCGGTTCTCATCATCAATGTCATCGGTCACATCAAGAATTACGTCCACCCAGTCGGTAAAGCAATATAAGGCGGGCACGTCGTGCGCCAGGAAGATGCGAAGACGTTTGAGTCGAAAGATGGGACTCAGGAAATAGGTATCGGGTGCAGAAGCTCCGCACCCATCTCGGCCATATCCACCAGTGGTACTGTAAAGTGCTCGAAAACGTATGGTTGACATAGCTCCAAACGGTGCCACACTAAGTTCAGTCAGGTATCCCAATCTATTATAGGGGCGGCTAGGACCACCCATCTGCATTCGCTTTGAGGCAGTCGCACGTTTGGCGAAAATTGGGTGCAAATTGAGAGTGAAAAGGGGTCATTAGTCGGCAGCCCTATGGCAAATAGAAGGCAAGAATAGACAGGAGAAGTCAGGAAACACTAGCCTTCTCTGAATATCATAAGCCGACTATACTGCACAACAGACAAAGGAAATGGAGTGAAGGGCCACACAACTTTATATGGCCTTGACAAGCTCTCAGATCAGTGAATGAAAACATCAAGTCCGACTCGATGGTGCTGTTATGATAAATATAGTGTGTGTGTTACTTTCTCGATGTGCCTTCAAGTCGTTACCCTTCCATGATCGGGATCTATTGCTGTTCTGAAGTTGTACAGGTGTATTTGTAAGATACGTCCAATCAAATTGATCCCATGTCACAAATCAAGTTATGGCATGGGACCAACTTGACAGGACTTATCTTACAAATACAAGTGTACAACTTCAGAACAACAATGAGTCCTGATCATGGAAGGGTGAAATAGTTCTGGTAATGCTGGTGATCAGGGAGCTGCTGGACCAGAAGTGGTGCGGGATGTTGTGTCCGTGTGTATTAAGCTCATCGTTGGGCTCGAACGTCTTGACGCACTCCTATCAATGCTTGTGTATATGTTCCAGATGATGATCAATGGGTGATCCTTCTGGAAGATGTGGGTATCTCATCAAACTGTCTATATACTCGTTGTACTGATGAGGGTCGTTTGAATGTATGCCAAACCTGCGATTCCGATGGTTAGTGGGATATGCTCTATAAACCATCAAATCGGAAGAAACTTACGATGTGATAAACGACTCTGCGAGCTGTACGCTGTATGTGATAGGACTTCAATACAGGAGCATCATCGCATCCTCTCTCTGTAAGGAAATGGTATCTTGGGAAAGCTGAACGCGACGACCAATTCCGCGGTGTGTGATGGCGAGATGCCAGACAGTCCGCCAGTCTGGGTTCGCCAGCCTGGTTTCTTGTACGGCCACCTTAAAGGTCCATGCCAGTGTTACTTAAGTAACTCTCAAGATCCTTTATTTGCTGTTTATAACCCATTGGGGATAATGGGGCATATCTTCTCTGCCATCATGTCATGATAGTAGAGTTTGGGCGCTCCAACCCTCCGTGGGCAGTTTGAACGAAGGACGATAGTTCTTCGTGTTCTTCCTCTTGCGCCAAAACCCAAATTGACGGCGAGGGGGTAATTGTCGATTTCTACACAGGCATTATTGGCTAGTAACGACCTACAGTTCTGCTCGAGAAGAATGGCATTCTTGATCTTCCGGTAACGGTGTGCTGGTGCTGGTGTCTTCAAAAGCTCACCTAGGTTGACCGATGTGTTATGTCTGTTCTTAAAGACGTATCGTGTAGCATGGTCTTCGCTGTCCTCGGAGTATTCTTGGGCTTTTTCGTTCTCGTTGTGTAGGCAATGCATACTCGAGATGTCGTCACTCGACCTCTTATTCCATGCCCTGACAGTCAACGCGACCCTTACTGCCTTCTTGTGTATTGTGAACTTGCGGTTTCCCAACATTGCCTAGACTTAAACCCCTTTTTCCTTTTTTTTGTTTTTAAATTGACGAGCCATCGAGAGGACTGCGATGAAAAGGGGTTCAATCGTGGGGACGAGACCCCTGAAACGAGAGGTGGTAGAAGATGAAATTTGGAAGCGGCCACATGAGTGAATCTGTGAAGTTACCCATATTGATTCTGAAGGAGCGCAGGTCGTCGCCGAAGGGGCAGCAGCGCGACGCCGACAATTATCCCAACCACCGGTATGCTAACTGGAATGATCTAGTGTATGAGCACGTTAGCCGCTTCCTCAGTCGCTTGTCATAAAATGGTGATTAAGCGTATTTTCTTACCGATGATGATACTTGAACGCATGGCGCGAAGACGAGCCAGCTAGAGGCAATTGCTAAAGGCTTGTATGGGGAAGTGGAAGGAGTACGTGGATGGAGGACGGCCACGGTTAATCGTGTGATGTAGACAGGATTACAACTGAAAGGCGGAAAGGCAAATGATGATGACCTAAAGTTTAGGAGGTGAAGATGATAGATCAAGATATTTCTCCAAATTGGATGGAGCAGAAGAAGAGTGTAATGGCTGAGAGGTATGCAGTAAACTATATATGTGCGTGGAGGAAGAGTTGTTTATGGAGGGAAGGAAAAGAAAGTTTAGGTAGCGGAATAAATAGATCACATCAGAGAAGTGTAAGAAATCTTAGCATGGAAGGTATTATGCTCGCGGGTCTCGGCCGGTAGTGATTCGGTTGAGTCACAGATCGTGTCAAATAAGCGGATCAGTCACCACCGAACAGCAGAGGTATTTCTCCGCTGTGTGAGAGGTATTTTTCCTTTGACGGTACGCAGAAGTGCCTAGGACTATGTTTGCATTGTAATGTGTTAAGTTATGAACTAGGCTATTGGCAAATATGGACTCAAAAAAGGCAACTGTCTGGTGGTATTTAAGAGTACACCACTTGATTACAGCGAAGGTCTAATATACTCGAGGTACCCCTGTATATCCACTAGCTTGATGAACTTAAGTAAGCATCAGGTATGGGTCAAGATGCTGTCCATATCATAGGTAGACTCCGGCGTGAAGATCCCGGCGCTTTGCCGAGACAACTGGCTCGGCTGTTGTTATGAGACTTGAGGCATTGTTAATGATTTCTGTCAACCTTGCTATGTCCTCCTGGGATACGATTTCAGCCCTTCTGCTCCAACCCAGCTCCGTTGGGAAACGTTCGTTCTCTATAATGCATGGTTAAGCTAAATCCGCGGACTGATAATAGGATGAACATACCAAAGAAGTATTCCACTAGAGTTTTGTTCACAGTTGCAGCCTCCATGTCACCGAAGGCGACAATAGGAGCAGAAACTTCTCCAAGACTGAAATCGTTCATTGTCGCAGTAAATGTATAGTTCGGGTTAAAAGCCTTTGAGCTCAGTTGGCGAGCCACCTTGCCGTTGGCCAACATATTTCGGTCGAGGACCGGGCCAGTCCAGTAGACCTTGGTTTCGTTAAAAATGGTCTCATTGAAAACGTGGTTATTTCCAAAGAACGCATCTGAGCGGCTATAAAAGGGTGTAAGTATTGTAGTCAAATCACCTTAATACACATATAAAGGAGTTTTGGCAAATGGAAGATTTTATTAAAAGAACGTTCTTACTCACCTCAAGCTTGCGTCATGCTCCAAGATGTTATGCACGTTCAGCTGGTCCCTAATAGACTATTAGCTATGGTGTTTAGAGAATTAGGTTTCTGGAGTAATCAAATAGTACAGGCATGAAAACAATATCCTCACTGTACTTTGACAGGCTTAATGTTCTTTGAATAAGTGTCGAGGGAATAGCGGCATGGATTCTTACAGAGTGAAAAATGTAGCATTAGGCTCAGGGTTTACAACAACAGCCATCTGGAACATCAGAGTGGCGAGAGATGTATTGAAGTTTAGGGCGGAGGCCATGGCATTGACTGTCGTCTCTTTTGTGATATTCCTGCCATCATGAGGGAGGAAGCCATGATTCGCCAATGTGTTGAGCATAGGACAAGGACCTCGGACTGTACAATATTAGTAAGTTAAAAATAAGTCTTCAAGGCTTTCACCATACAATCGTTGGGCCCAGGGGCTTTCCACGGATGGTCATCCTGAGCGTTAACAGCCGTCAAGCCAATAGCGAGAATGGTTGGAATGGTAGTGAGCTTCATGTTGCAATAATTGATAATGATCACGTTTCTGGCAGCAATGACAAACAAAAGGTGAATAAGCTGAAGAGGTCAATATCCATTCTCATGGTTAGTCAGAAGTAGAGGATATTTATATACCCCAACAGCGGATTTAGGCATCTTCAAACAATTACCTTTCATCCTCAGGAATGGTTATGATTACGCAAGCGCAGGTATAATAGAGCTGGCATAGCCCTGCACATGTAGTTCATGATGGGCATTTGACCACTGTTTGGCGGAATGACTATGAAGGCGGTGCTCATACTACCCAGTCACATAGGACTTGACGATCATCATTATAGTTTCAGGTACTGCATGTTGCCAATATACTAGGTCCCGGATGTAAGTGGGTATTGACCAATAAAAGGATGGATTTTGTAATCGAAGTTGTTGTGCGAGCGATATGCGAATAATGTACGAAGTACGACGGCACATACGAATACGCGGATCATTCATACGAGACTATGCTTGGTAAACCTTTAACTTGATAGGACGCGGAAATTCCCGTCCGTCTCATTCAAAGTCCTCTCATGCATGCACTACTACCTTAAGTACCGAGATTTCTCACGATATTTACAAGCTTAATGCTGGGCAATTTGACTGTATGGATTCATGATTTTGGCTTGGCGTTCTATAATACATAATCATGCTCCGGAATGTCTGGCTAATCGCGTGAGAAATACCAATCATAAAGGTTAACTGACTGCATGCCGATGCTGGTAAGCTCTGCTATTGGATCTTGAGGTTGTGCGAAGAACCTGGCATGAGAGCTTATTTCTTTCTCAGTATGCACGTAGATATCCGTGCTTAGGTTATAGGAATGGGCACGGCTGTTTCTTCCAAGAACATTGACAGTGAGATTACACTGCCTCCTTTTCAACTCATTTCAATCCAGCCGCAATGCATCATACGTTAACTCTACCAACTTTTCATCAAGATGGCTCATATCTGCGACGCGTCATTCACCCCCTTCGCGTTAACTTGGGCTCCTTTAGTTCGGAGAACTTAATGGAGTCTCACCTTACCTTAAGCTGTCAGCATAGATCATATTGGATTAATTATCTACCTACCTAAGGCTAGTAGGAGATTCAATAGGTAGGTAGGTAGATTCAAGGGCTAACCCTAACGAGTTATTCCGCAGCATCAACTTTTGGGTTACTGCTGAATGTATATAGCATGGTCACCGAATCTATCAATGTCGCCCCATAAGGCTATTGCAATCTATTAAGATGCCCACATACTGTAGCTTATATATTGGAGGATAAACAAAGCTGTTTACATCAAAATGATTGTCTTCGGTGGTTTTATTCTAGTTGAGGGGGAGGGCAATGAACAAAGTCAACCAGCCGAGATACCTAAGGTATATCGTAGGGAAGCGGAAATCATTATTTCTCCGTATTTAATTCTGATATCTAGATCAATTCTAGTTCCGTGAATTTTCTCTAAGACTTTGCCTTTTTTTTTTCTTCCACCCTTTGGTACCCAACCTAGAGCTGGCATTAACTCATAGTTACCTAGGTAGGTAGCTATTACGGCTGATTGAGATGTTTCCCATGCACCAAGTAAAGATAGAGAATGACTATTATCTTCTGCCAGTTCTTATATGTATTTGATATTGAAAGGTACCTAGGGATCGGTTCTCACATCTACCTCTACTTAGATACCCAAGTGGTAGTTATTCGGACCAATCAGACTTAGCGCTTTATTATTCCGCATGCATGTAAGGATACTTACCCTAGAGCCAATCAAATTTAGAAAGTACAGTCCTTCAATTAAAAGTCCAATCGTTAATTACTATCAAGAAGTATTTACCTATTGGTTACTTCCGCATTGTTGATGTTAATTCTAGATTTCTCTGTTAGGGAGCTTTTATTCCGCAGCTGGGAGTAACCTAGGTTCGCCGCGGAGAAATACGGATTAAGGAGTCTGAATCTTTCCCCACTATGGTACCATAGATGTCTTAAGGGGTCGAGGATCGAGGGTCGAGGGTCGAGGGTTAGCCGATACCCAAAAGCATTTCTTTAAACTTTTTTTACGCAGGAAGACCGCCGGTAGCCACGATGTCAGGATTGCTGATACGCCATGTGTGCCGGAGGTGGTTGATGGCTACTAATCGGCGAGCGGTTGGGGTAATAGCTAGTAGACCATCATCACCAGTGCTGAACTCCCACCATCGTTTTTCAACGACCCCACGCCGGAACATCATGGGAACTACGGGTTTTACAGAGAATCAATTAATGGTGAGAGAAGCCATCAGTGCGATATGTTCCCAGTTCCCGAATACATACTGGCAAGAGCATGACCAGAAAGAAGAAGATCCCCAGGACTTCCATACTGCACTAGCTAAGGGTGGTTGGCTCGGTATCGCGTTGCCTGAAGAGCTGGGCGGGGCCGGGCTTGGCATTTCCGAAGCAGTGATGATGATGCAGACAATCACCGAGTCGGGGGCCGGTATGGCGGGTGCACAAGCTATTCACGCAAATGTCTATGCGACACAGCCGCTTGCTAAGTTTGGCACGAAGGAACAGCTAGAGAACACGATACCGAACATCATCTCCGGAAGATGGCGGGCTTGTTTTGGAGTAACAGAGCCGAATACGGGTCTTGATACTCTGCGACTACGAACCGTAGCTAAGAAACAGGCGGACGGGTCATACAGCGTTACAGGGCAGAAAATTTGGATTACATGTGCTCAGGTCGCTAGGAAAATGATACTGCTAGCGCGCACAACACCCCTGGAAGAAGTGAAGAAGCCCAGCGAAGGACTATCGCTGTTCTGCATTGACCTAGATAAGGATGCCCCAGGATTGGACATGCGAAAAATCAGGAAAATGGGCGGGCGTGCAGTGGATGCAAATGAAGTCTTCTTCGATAATTACAAGATCCCAGCTGATAGCCTAATTGGATCCGAGAATCAAGGCTTCAAGATCACTTTACACGGGATGAATGCGGAGCGCTGTCTACTTGCGGGGGAGGCACTCGGGTTAGGATATGCCGCTGTAAATAAAGCGGCCGAGTATGCCCGCGAACGTATCGTTTTTGAACGACCAATCGGAATGAACCAGGGTATCGCTCACCCATTAGCTGACGCATATATGCATCTCGAAGCAGCGAAGCTGGCTACCTATCATGCCGCGCGACTTTACGATAGTAGTAAAATGGACGAATCCATCAAACAGGACGCGATTGGGGTAGCTGCTAACACGGCAAAGTATCTGGCGGCAGAAGCCGCATTTACTGCATGCGAACGGGCAGTGTTGACGCATGGCGGGATGGGGTATGCAACGGAATACGACGTTGAAAGATGGCTTAGAGAATGTCTAGTCCCCCGCATCGCTCCCGTGAGTCGAGAGATGATAATGAACTACATTAGCGAGAAGGTGCTTCAATTACCAAGGAGTTACTAGATGAACTGTCAATTGGACGACAACTATGTATGTAGTCTCTTACATCCAACCGAGAGTTTTGCGCAGTAAATTATTAGGAACAAATAAGGGCAGAGCTCAGGGGTATTCAGGGGTCACCAAATGCGCCCAGATCAACAACTCAGAGATGACGTCATGAATGTCATGCTGAACAAATACCTTAGGTATGTATAAAAACTCCAACTTATAACGATCCTTCTATCGCATGATTCAAAAACAATTAACTTGAAACTATGTGACACAATCTACACTAGTCGACTGATCTTTCAACCGCCATCAACCTCAAGGCTTACCCAAAGATATATGGCTCTGGCTTGATTAGTGGAGTCTTAATGCCTATCACTGCATACCTTAGGTACCAGGTAGCTAGCCTAAATCTCTTCTGACCTTTTAGGGCCTAAGAGGGACGATACTACATTATTTTCACCAGGATCTTTCCAGTGCCATTTCAGAATACAGCTTCAATATAGAATGGGATCTGGAAAGAAGGACTATCGGGGAATCGAATACTCCAATATTAAGGCTCTTAGGTGGCACCACAACAATCGGCGATGGCATCTCGCTCTGGTTCTAGGCTTAGTCTCATTAGCACTGCTCTGGCTGCAATTCTGGAACATCACTAGCCCGATGAGGCCCTCAACCAGATTTGACGATGCATTTGACTTGTACAAGCACTTGGGGCATCTGACCCCCTATTTCGTTCCCCCAAATACCCCGCTATCCCTGTTATCAGGCACGCCGCGTGGCTGTACCGCGTCCAAGGCATTCCTTATCCATCGGCACGGGAGTCGGTACCCCCACCCAGATGAACTTACCGTCATTCAGAGCCTTGCCGGTTATATCAATAATAATAGTGCGCTATTCTCAAAACCTCAGGACCAGCTTCCAGATGTGTGGTCCTTCCTAATAAGGGTTTGGAACAGCACTCTCGGCACCGATGATTTGACAGCACCAGGTCGAAAGCAGTTATTCGATCACGGCGTGGCACTACGGTTAGAGTATCCAGACTTGTATACCGAGACCGATGTGCTAGCAGGCGACGAGGATCGGGTAATAGAGTCGGCCAGGTGGTTTATGGACGGTTACTACGGCCGCAACTCTAATTCCACCGCCAACCTAAACCTCGTCGCCGAAAACGACGAAACGGTCAGCTGGATCACGCCTCATCAGACGTGTTCAAGATGGGACTCTAGTCTCGGCGAAGATCTGTTATCCGAATGGCGCTCCGTCTATTTGCCGCCCATTGCAAGACGAATCAACGATACTCTTGCTAAGGCATACCCTGGAGTTAACTTTACGGAGGAGCATGTCCACGGAATGTTGTATGCATGCGCATATGAAACTGCTGCCTATGGCGTCGGGTCATCGCCGTGGTGTCGCGTGTTTCTACCCGAAGAGATATTGAAAAGGGAATATGAATATGACCTCCAGATGCGCGGATTCGCTGGCTATGGATTACCCAAAGATATGGGCCCTGTGCTCGGCAGCCTCCTTGTCAGTAATGTCACAAGTTTCTTACAGCGAGATGCAGGGCCAAAACTATCGTTAGGTTTTGGTCATGATAAGACGATCGCGCTGGGATTGACGGCGCTGGGACTTGCTTCCGACGAGTCGTACCCGCATACTGGACCGGTCGATCCGGACAGGGCATGGAGAGCCGCGAAACTGATGCCATTCGCCGCCTCCATGCTTTGGAGACGATTGGATTGCGATGAGGAAGAGAGGATTCAATTGATACTAAATGGCGCAAGTTTCGACTTGGCCCCGACTGGGTGCGAGAGCGATGAGTATGGATCCTGCGCGTTGAAAGACTTTTCCAACACAACTAGGGTGCAAGCTGCTCTGAACTTGACACATGGCGATTCCCGATGGGAAGCTGCTTGTCACTGATTGGCGTTATCGATATTTTGCGAGAAGTATTGCATGTTACCTATTTAGGCAGACAGATTCCTTTAAACCCGCAGAACAGAAGTCCGAGCTATTAATACATGTCAGAAATAAGAGCCTCTGTTCAGCCGCAAGGATTTAGCACTAAGAGGTTGGCCATTCAGATACCCATAATCCTACAATCCCGCCCCCAAATCTATCTGACATTCTTCTCATCGTGGTCTAGAGCTGAAGCTGTAACGATTTAAAAGATGTGTGGCGTCTAAAATCCCTGTTAGCACCCATGCATGCCCGTTATACATAACGGGTTCGTTGTAGAATCTCGTTCCCAAACTTCCGTGCTTACCGTTCTCTCATTCTAATAAGCATGAAGCTATTCTCCATACTGCTCTACCATGGCACATCGTTCGTTCTTTTCATACAACATCACTCGCGCTTATCCCTTGAAATGGTTTACTCCTGTTGTCGTTGTGGGTGGTATTGTAGCGACCGCGCTCATCTCATTCCTGAATGTTGCGGCGACAGGCTACGAGCTCGCGCCGACATCGTCGTCAGATCCGAACGCGACTGAGTCAAATAGTATCTGGTTCTCTAGGTGGCCATCGTACCTAGTAGGGGCTCGCGCATCTTGCGATCCGACGACTATACAGCTCCAAAGCACTATATACACGGATAAGGGGGCTTTTCCGTACACATTATCTAATGTGTGGCGGCTTGGAGATGATGGCAACAGATTGCACCAGGGTTCCTTGATATACAAGAGCAGTACGGTTCAGAATTGCAATGTAACCCTGATCAACATTCAGTTTGAGGGCCCCGATAGGTCAGCAAGACAGCTTGAAGCGTTCACGATGGGTGGTACCGTGACTGCAACGACTCAGTGTTATACAGATGAGGGCTCACCTAGCCGCCGCACATATTTCGAACTCGTTTCTACATACGATCCCCTTCCTCCTCCAAACACAGCAACATCGACATTTCCCAACCTAAATAGAACCCGCGATGCAAGCCAATATTGGGGTTCCTCGATCTTGAACGTATACTGGGCGACTGTCATGCAAGCGTTTTTTGACGGAAATGTAGGGGGGGATGACCCCTTTTTCAAAGGCATCGTAGATTTGGAACAGAACACCACGCTACCCGGCACAATGGAAGATCAAGTTAGTAGCGTCGAGTTCCTAAGGGTTAGGGACTGCTTTTTTATCCCCTTGAACTCAACCGGTATCGCATTCCTTTATAATCGATACTGCAATTCAAGTTCAATAACCACACTAGCCAATAGCCAGGTCGCGTTTGAGCGACCGGTACCTGGCATTTGGCTCTCGGTATCCGTGCTTGCAAAGGCTATGTGGTTTGCCATCCTAGGGGACCTCGGCAGAGACGATGACTCCATGCCGAATATGCTCGCAAGACCAAATCTGCTAGAAAACCTCAGCTCTAACTTAACGCAAGCAAATAAAACATTGAGAAGTGAGTTTCGCTTCGCGGTCGACCATAGCGACATCTCCAAGCAGAGCTTTGATCCTTCCCAGTCTTCGAACGATCAACTTCGAGTCAATCAGTCTATACTTGCCGCAGATTACCTCTGCCAGGTTCCCCGGCTGAAATCTCCCGGGAACCTCATCCTATCCGTGTTAGTAGCGGATCTTGTCATTCTCCAGGCCATCTGGAAGGTTTTCACTCTCGCCGTGGATAGATTCTATATCAAGGACTCGGAGGAGGCGCGGTACTGTATTGCTTGTACGCCTCACACTGTGGGTGAGGGGACACCCGGAGTCTACGAATCTATCAACGGGCAAGAATCTGAGATAATACTCCTCCACGATAGGAGGTCCTCAGGACCAACATGATCATCCCTTTTCTTGGAAATCATGGACGTGAACATTAAATGGGTAGGCCGAGGCGGAGCTAGACGACATGTATATGGAAAGGAGCACATTTACGCTTTACAAAGTGAAGACTATGGTTAGTATACAGCGAAACCGGCTTGATAGAGAGAGATAAATCAGAATGGGTCGCCGAGTTCATTTTTAGGGAATCCCACGACTGAGCCAACCCCCTGAAGAACTGGACGCATGTGTAAATGAGGTGGATGTCCTACTTGTGAACAGAGAAGTAAGTAAATCCGAGTATCCTAAAGATTATGTGCCAGGTAGCAGTGAAAGGTGTAGAGGTGCCAATACAAAAATAAACAGAATTGTCGTAAGCTAGAATAAAGCCTAGGAACTGATGATAGAGGTGATCGAGAACTCATTGTCTTCGACATGAATCTTCTCCTAGGAACATACAGCTAGAAGAAGGAACGCTTGAAGGAGAGAGAGAGAGAGAGAGAGAGAGAAAAGAAGAGAGGGGTGTGGTTCAATATCGTGTTTCCAGAACTTGTTCGATATAGGTGCTCTTCAAAAATGAGTGAGGATTAGGAGCTTCAGAGACTGACATTCCGTGAATATTCGTACCATGGGGATAATGGAACCCAATGCTAGTCCAAGGCTATATCAAGTCAACGTTTCCTGAGACATCTCGAATAGCGGTATTTTTTTTTCTGGCAGAATCCTGTAAACCGTGTATGACAGTGTTGACTATGACTGGGTGGGTTACACCGCATAGATACATCAAAACATGATTCGGCACGGTCGGCACATTCTCTTAGAGACGGACTCTCTCTAGCCGCTGTGTAGCATCATGCTGAGCTGCTTTCAGCACAAATGGATCTCCAACATGCATAGTAGGTATCTAGGTCAGGTAGATGTGGGCCATTCGAAATGACTTCCTTATAAACTAAGAGGGCTGTAAGAGAAAAGAGGTAGCAGTACATTTCAATCGGCCGCATATATTACCTGATGTTTCACCTATAGGACCGAACAACGGGTTTCTTCTCGTCATCTATGCTGCTCCACGTGACACATAGGTACCTCCCCAGGTGTAAGCGAAATACCGAGGCTAGAAACTGTAAAACAAGGCGTCCGCCATGTAACTACCTAGAATTCTCATACATCCTGAATCAATGGCTTGGCTAACCTCACCGCCATCCATGGTAGCCATTCACTTAATGGGGGCTGATTTACGGTGGCTTGGCGATAGCTACGATGAGAAATATAGGCAAAAGTCCAGATATGAGGACAACTGGATTGTCGTGTATGTACAACTACCTAATATACGCGGCTCCTACTTGTGCAACCAATATTAATAAGCATACATGGAAAAGATGCTTACTAGGTACGCTTCATAGTCACGCATAGATTAGCTTAGTAATGGAGTGTTTTAGATTCTATTCCCGTAATCCTCCTCGCGTCCAGAAGACATAGCGACGCCATAGCCTTGTGGAAGAGCTTCCCCTCCAATCTACAGAGGTATTCATCTAATCTAGGTATTCATCTCTCTTGGGAGTTATTCGCCAACTATTTTCAATAGTCTCTCATTACATACTTGTTACCTACCAAACAATAGGGCTCTCGCTAACACCCCCTATTCTGGATTAAAACAGGGGCGATTGTAGAGCGACCCTCAGCATAGGTAACGTATCAATAATATACACCCGCAAACAGTATCAGATGTTACCTCTCTTTCTATTTTTACTTATTCCTACCTATAGGTGATCCTTGTCATACATAGGCTCTTCTCAACAGTTGATAACAAAGTCACTACATATGATGAGGAGAAATGCAACGCGTTGCGGAAAGCCCGGTTTTCCCCAGAAACACACATATCGTCTTCCTCCTCCCCTATGGCATACACCTTCTCTAACAATAGCTGCAATCCCTGGTCAGAGCCTGATGTTTCATGCACTCTTGGAAACTATGCAGTATAGGTACACAATCAATGCTACCCAAGTCAGCCACATTCAGCAAGGTATCAAATTTACTAATGCTACAACGTACGCCCGGTTATTCGGAACACCGGGCATGATTATCTCGGCAGGTCTACTGGAACTCATTCCCTCCAGGGCTCGCTTTGTAGACCCATCACATGAAGTCTTTAGAACTTACACGATTTGAAAGCGCGAACCATACGAGACCGGCTGTACGGATGGGAGCAGTTGTAGAGACTAGCAAAGCTTATACACTTGCAAGCTCTCATGGCATGGTAGTGGTCGGTGGGATGTGTCCGACGGTCGGTATGGATGGTGGTTACGCTCAGGGGGGGCGGGCATGGTCCTTTGGCTTCGTCATACGGCTTAGGGGCTAATCAAGTTCTTGAATAAGAAGTCGTCACAGGAAATGGCACACTGATCGCTTCAAACAGTACCCATCTCTCTGATCTTTTCTGGGCATTACGTGGAGGTGGTGGTGGCGCATATGGCGTCGTGGTCTCCATGACGGTGAAGAATTTCCGTGACACCTACACCTCTAGCGCACATCTCACAATTCCTAATAATACTACCAACACCGAGAGTCTCTACGAATTTATCGGTGTGTTTGTGAGAATGCTTCCACGGGTATTGTTGAAGGCGTATCTATATTCTTGGGGGTCACGCCAACAGGATTCGTCATGGCACTCGCTTTCGTTGCAGGGTTGCACAAAAGAGAGCTCGATACTCTAATGCAGCAGGCATTTGAAACAGTCAGCGACCTGCATCTGGACTTCGAATACACATCTTCAGAAAGTCCGGCATTCTTGTCAGCTTTTAGCTCATTGCCAATGATGTGGAACGTGTCAGATTATAATGCCGGAGGAAGACTAATCCCCCGAGACCTTGTTACCATGAACAACAACACGGAAGGTCTAGTCAAGGCTATTCGGCATGTTGGTTCCCATACGCTTTTCTCGGCTGTCAGTTTCAACGTTCGCGATGAAGCCTCGTCACCAGATGAAGTGGCTGTCTATCCATCCTCCCATGAAGCACTTTTTAATACTTTCATTGGAGTTCCTACGAGTTAGCACCAGCTAGACGGAAAGTCAGGCAACATTAGACGGGATATCATACGACTTCCTCCAGCCTTTGAAAGATCTAACACCCAATGGAGGAGCGTATTTTAAACGAAGCGGACATGCAGCAGCCAAACTTCCAATCAACCTATTATGGAGATTACTACAAGCGACTTTTACAAATCAAGCGTCGTTATGATCTTGACAACATCTTTTATGACAAGGCATTGGTGGGAGGTAGTGATCGATAGCAGGAATATAACGGGCGGCTCTGTTGTGCCGAAAGGAGCTTATTTGCACAGTTTGTTCCTTTTTGGCACGGGTTGAATTTATTGGATAAGGTTGAACGTGAGAGATATAATGAGAAATTTTAATGTGTTGATTTCTATAGCTATGCGCGCCGGTTCGCGTCTCACGATGACTCGGTTAGCCGGCTGCACCATTCCTAGACGAAGTTGATCGGAATCGGCACTAGTATAGCGTGATCCTATAGCTAAACCGACTTTGGTCGTACCTTGGTAGCTAATTTGGCGCCCATTGGCTGTATAATGTGATTGCGTTCAAATTGTAGTTGTGGTGTAATAATATTACCGGCCAAGGCTCAACGAAATTTATAATCGTTACCATTTCTCACCACGTTCTGGTAAAATACCTACCCAATATATAACGATGTAAGCAAAAGAATCCCGGCATTCGATATTAGACGTACATATTTTCGACCATATTATCAATATAACAATAGACTCAGCCAAGAGAGCACATACATATGTTCCCCGTAGGTTACTACCTCATAATGTAAAAGTTACCTAAATCACTTTAGACCACCCATGATCCTTTTAAGCGCTGCGCCTCTAAACGAGGGCGAAAAGCGCTCCTTCAGAAAACAGCGAAAAACGCACCACCATCCTATCATGAGATCCTTGCTTCTTTAAAAAAAATTAAAAAAAATAAAACATGTCGTTTCAAACCGGGCCGGTATCCTTGAAAATCTGGGCCGAAGAGCCGCGACTAATCCTTAAAAACATGACGGCATTGTGGGGAGAATATCACTACTTGCTCATGCTCGAATAAGCCAATATTCCTGACACCACCTGCTGATGGTGTAGTATGTCAAGAGGTACACAACCACACCCTTCGGGGAATTTACAGCTTACAGCGGTCCGGACTCTTTCAGCTGTGAGCAAATTGACCTTATGCGGAGAGATTACGAATATTTGTCCGGTGAGCCCCATTGCTCAGACAGGCAAGCGGGTCAAGAACAAGGCTGAGCTTCGAGTCAGCACAATGTGTGACATGAAAGTATTCTGCGGAGGTGGGTATCTGCCTACCCATGGTAGAGTCGAGAGCGGACGCTATAATGCCTTGTGTCATCTCACAACCCCTTGGAATCCAGTATTCCCAACTCCTGGAAGCTTCTGATGCAGTGATTACCCCCTTCCCCCCTAACATGTCAGATGTTTTACCTATGGGTGTTAACTAGGACATGGTACCTACCTTAGGTAGACAAAGAAGCATCGTGGACCTACGTAAGCCACGACCCTAGTTAGACTAGATAGCTTCCAGCTCCATGCTGAATAACAGGTTTCTTCCCGCGCCACGTGACACCACAGCCCGTCCCACAAGCCATGATCACGATCACACCCCCTTGTTCTCGCATGAGGTACATTAGCAGTACATAAACTCTTTTCTAGAAGTCTCGAAACGGCTCTACATTAAGATTCTAGCCCTCTTGTCGACGTCCGGGGTTTGACAAGCTTGCAGATACCATGGGACTTTTGCGATTTCCGGGAATGCCGGCGCCCGGGCGGATCCCGTAGGTACCTCGCTTGAATACATACAAGGGCAAAAAAAGTTTGGTAAGTGGCTCCTAATATTTTGAGTGACGATCGTATAGTCTCAAACAAGCCAAGAACTTGGTACTTTCCCCTTTTGCATATATGTCACCTGTTCGACAGTCAATTAGAAATCTGAGTCAGCTGTCATATTTATAAGCTTATCTCTTCCGTGCCCGATATTACTCTAAGCTTATAATCTACCCAATGCCGAAGCGTATCCGCGCACGCGGTGCCACTGTTCCGGTTCGGATCTTCATCGGTCGACGGCTTGGTGTTACCTGCCCATTACGCGGGTGGTAGACGGGCGCATGGACAAGCCGTCGTCTTGGTCATCCGGTTAATGCGGGTAATAGATGTTAAACAGACACTCGGGGTGTATGTTCAATCTAATCCAATGGAAGAGCCTAGATGCATCTCCGCTGACCACCCCTAAACTATTTGCCGTGAGGCTCGGTAGCATAGATTTCAACGTCAACCTAATCTTGACCAATGCAAATCACACGATGTAGCCTGCTACGTCCTCCTAGGCTATTATTGTGGTGCCCAAAGGACAGGGGTTATCTCTGTAGGGCAGGGCTAATTTAGACAGAGATCCCAGCACCCACCTACAGATCTCGGGCAGATCCGCGGTTCCCACGGCGTTCCCATGGCACTACCCATGGTTATCATAGTGGGGGGTCCTTGGCGAATACCGCTTTTTTCGTCGATCATAAGGCCGTGCCAATATTTACCACCAGTAGGCTTCTGGCTAACACATGGCTTGAATTACGCCATAACGGATGACGATTTTTCCTTCATGGTTGCTTGATTGGTGGGTTCTTATTTTATTTTCTTAGGGCACCCGGTAGGGGATAAGTGTTAGGTAAAACATGTACAATTTTTGTTCGTACTGCATCAATCGCCAAGACACCTCCCACCATAAACGGGATTTGGAAGAATTGCCATGAGGGTGCCATGGAATTTGTTGATGAAACCTAAATCTATATTTTCCTACGATGATAGTAACATACGGTACCTACACTTAGATAGACGAAGTATCTGATATCTGTTTGTACATCATTATCGTACGTATGCACACCCACCTTAAGTAATATCAGTGTTACCGATTGTCTTAGCCGCCCGGACGCTGTCAGCGCTGAACTCCCTCCAGCTATCAACAGGTAGCGCTAGGCCTTAAAGTCAATGCATCATGCAAGCCTAGAAGCTTGATGTCAACGCCTGCACATGATCGCCCCGCTACCGAGGACAACTGAGACGAAGAAGTTTCACAGTTACATTACACGTCAAACTAACTAGGTTACCCAGGCTTCCTATTTTTCAGTATACTTAGCTAGTTGAGAAATATTCTCGTACTCCTACTTAACCTAATCCCATTCGGGTCGTGTCATTGTAACCCTATGCAGGTAATTCAACCCGGAAACTTATACCTGAAAATGGAACTTTCCGTATCGAAATTTGACCTTGAGGGTTAATCATTACTTCGCGATATGACTCTTCTCTTCTAGTTTTACAGATACTATTTAGAGAAAAACAAGTAACCAACCTTGGAAGTGTAACCATAGGTATTCGTGACATTACCCGCCCAATCATTGTTTCGTTTAAACTGGGCTACTTACGAGTCTTCAATTCCATACAGTTCTGATGATTCCACACTATTAGTCAATTCCATAGCGAGGTGAAATGATTTCATGCCAAAATACGCAAATTTTTAAAGCCAAGAGGAGTTTATGACGCTGCAGCTAGTAAACCAACAAGGGGTCTCATTTTTACGCGTCACGACCGGAGCTTTTTGGATTCTACTCTAGTATTCTTTCGCGACCGGATACTAGCAACCCTGAAGCATCAAAAGACTGCTCGCTTGGTTGTGCTGCACCTAATGCTTCCGCGCAAAGAGACCGGAACCTCACAATCCATGTCTTCCGTGAGTAGATGCTCTGGATTCTCGTAGGGTAAATGTCTTTAGAGCTCCGGTTGGTCACAAGTCACAAATGCAGTCATCTTGATATCCTATACGGCCAAAAGAAAGGCATGCCATCGTACGTCATTTTTTATGTGGTAAGTATCACACATTCGTTGTTCTAATCCCGTAGCTTCAACCATGGTAGGTAGTCGTTCCCATTATGTTATCGTATTATGTAATTATAGCTTCTTCACCTTCTAGTTCAATGTAATGTCATGTAAGGGGCTGTGTCGTGACAAGCGGTAAGCATGGGTTGATGCTCTCACGTACACATGCCCCTTACATGCATACAAACCTTATATATCGCCATCATTACGTGCTTCGGTTGCGCAGCATATAGCTAAATTCGAAAGTGAATAACAGGTACATGTAACGAAGTAATTTTATAGGCTACCTAAGGTCTATACGGGGTTTGCCGGCGATTGTCTAATGTCAGACAAGAATGTTGTTGAAGTAAGCTACCTAGGTGTTAGTCCCCCGTATAGGGGTTTATTCACCTTGTACACCTGTGAATACCTTGTATACTCCTGTAACAAGTAAGGACTAGAAGCCTTTGCCACCTTGGAGATCACCTAGCTGAAAGCTGGGGTAATGCCTGCCTTACGGGGCTCATGCAGTCTTTCTCACTAAAGGAGACCATATACCGAGATCGTTTCTTGGAATCAACAACATATGCGTCTTGGTCAAGCACGATAGTGGACACTCGTAAGCTTACAAATTCGGCTTGCAGAATAGTTCAGCTATTGTAGAGCTCCTTTTCCCCGAAATCATCGTGTTGACTCGAGTATATAACAGGACTTAACCGTCTGCTTCAACATCATTCTCGTCTTCAGTCCATCATCACAGCTCAGAACGAACTCAGAACAGACTCAGACCTCAAATTACACCCACAATCTATCCATCATGACTTACTCTCACCCCAGCTCCCTCTCTAGGCCTCAAGCCGAAATTGCCATTGTTGGCATGGGACCTCGCGGAACGAGCGTCCTAGAACGCCTCTGCGCATCAGCATCAGATATTCTCGTACAAGGCACACAACTCACAGTTCATGTCGTTGATCCTTCGTCACCTGGAGCCGGTCGTGTTTGGCGCACAGAGCAATCATCACAACTCCTGATGAACACTGTATCCTCTCAGGTGACTCTATTCACCGATGAAACTGTGGTCTGCTCAGGGCCCATCCGCCCCGGGCCCAGTCTTTACGAATGGGTCGCCCAATATCGTCCTGAAATCAAACTGGGCCCTGACGACTATCCCACCAGAGCCCTTTATGGCCAATATCTGGAATGGGTCTTCAGCGAGGTATTGCGAAGAGCCCCAGCCGACGTGAAGGTCGAAGTACATGCTGCTCGTGCTGTACGCCTCGACGATGAACTTTACGGCCGCCAAGTCCTTACACTCTCTAACGGTCGTACGATATCCGGCCTTGCTGCTGTGATCCTAGCACAGGGTCATTTGCCATTGGTACTAGACCCTCAGCAGCAGCAGCTGGCCAAATACGCTAAGCAGCACGGCTTGCGTCACTTCGCGCCCTCTAATCCAGCGGATCTTGACCTCTCTTTGATTGCCCCTGGCGAGCCGGTCCTTCTTCGGGGTCTAGGCCTTAACTTCTTCGATTACATGGCCCTCTTGACCACGGGTCGTGGTGGCCACTTTGAACGCACCCCTGAGGGCCTACGTTACCACGCTTCGGGCAACGAACCCCGTCTCTACGCTGGCTCTCGACGCGGAATCCCGTACCAGGCTCGCGGAGATAACCAAAAGGGGGCTTACGGTCGCCGATTCCCGATCCTGCTCACGGACAAAGTGATTGCTGGATTCCGCGAGCGCGCCGACCGCGGAGACGCCCCGGACTTCATGAAAGAGGTCTGGCCAATCGTCGCCAAAGAGGTGGAGCTCGTATACTACGAGGGTCTCCTAGGTCAGGCTGAATTCGAGCGTCTCAACTTCCAGGAGCGCTTTTTCGCTACCGCGCACAACAGCCCTGAGGAAGCCCAGCTACTTACCGAGGTTGGTATCCCAGAGTCCAAGCGCTGGTCCTGGGACCGCATTTCGCGCCCCCAGGGCGATCGCACTTTCACTAGCGCCGGTGACTGGCGAAACTGGCTGCTCGATTACCTGCGCACGGACGCCCAGGAAGCTGCCCTCGGAAATGTTAGGGGCCCGATGAAGGCGGCCCTGGACATGATGCGCGACCTGCGAAACGAGTTGCGCCAGATCGTGGACCACGATGGACTGTCGGGTGCCTCCCGCAGAGACCATTTGGACCGTTGGTACACGCCACTCAACGCTTTCGTGTCCATCGGCCCTCCCCGACAGCGTATCGAGCAGATGATCGCACTCATTGAGGCAGGAATCTTGGATGTTCTCGGCCCACGGCTCGGGGTGCGGGAAGAAGACGGAGCGTGGGTAGCGTATTCTCCCGAGATCCCGGACTCGGGCGTCCGTGTAACCACCCTCATCGAGGCGCGCTTACCGGAGCCCAGTCTCAGACACACCGCCGATGAACTCCTGTCGCACCTGCTTAAGACGGGGCAGTGCCGCCCGCACATTGTCGACGGCTATGAGACTGGCGGTCTAGACGTGACGGTCAGTCCGTACCATATTGTTGACCAACAAGGGCGACCGCATGAGCGACGATTCGCTGTCGGCGTCCCCACCGAAGGCGTGCACTGGGTGACAGCGGCCGGAGCTAGGCCTGGCGTAAACTCCGTCACGCTCTGCGATACCGACGCAGTGGCGCGCGCTGCATTGCATGTGGTGACGACGGAGACAGAAGTTGTGGAGATGGTTGCATCAGAAGTCAAGGAGCCACTGGGGAAGGCTAACAAGTCGTGGCCAATCGTTGAAGCTGTGACTGAAGTTCAAGTGAGCTAAATCATTGGGGTACAGACTGACAAGGGATAAAAACGAAGTTGCGTGTGTGGTACTAAAACTGGAATGTTCTTATTTTTCCTTATTGGTCGTTAGACAAGTTTTGTGCATTTCCGAGCATTTCCATTCCCTCGCATTAGGTCGTTAATATTAATATATTCCATCTTTGCCTACCAACCTAACCTACCTACCTTTGCCCGTTGTACTTTTGATGTTCATTTGTGTCATACTGCATTACCAACATATGATTGTTGTAGAATCAAACCTCTCGGGTAGGGTCCTCGACGGAGATGAAGTTTCTGCTTGGCAAACTTGGATATCAGGATGCTCAAAGCCCGGTGTTTAACAGTGATGATAGAAGATGGAAAGAGAATGTTCAAGATTTTGTGAAGATCAGTAAGATTTTAGTACACTTCAAAGCGCTTAGATAATCCTGTGCTACGAAGAGCATCGACATCGACCCCTACATGTCGATTTATCTATCCGACTTCCGTGTAGTCTCTTCTGATCTAATCAAAGCCGAAGAAGCTCGTAATTCCAAATGCGCTAGGTCCAGACAAGTATACTTTGACTGTTGGTAGATTTAACACATAATATGATAGGTATAATAGTGTTGCCGAATTAAATCACAGTATCCATCCCTTTTTTCGCATCCTCGTTCAGCGATCGTATCCTCGCCAAAGCATCTTCTCGCACACCTCGGACAATTTCGTCTGCACCCCGTACTTCGCGAATAAGTCCCACAGAGGCCCCAGCGTAGGTCGCAAGTCTTCCTTCTGGCCCCCAGCCACCATCACCTAATTTTAGAGCTTCGTCATGGCGACTTTTGAGCTCCTCAAATGGAACTCCCTCTTGCTGCTCTATGTAAGACTTGTTGATAATTGTTCTCGGGCTGTATTCCTCCGGCCATCCATAAGTGCCCCTGAGATGATTGTAGAGCAAAGTTCGTGTTGTCGAAGCGGCACCATCGGAGGCGCGTAGAATTTCGTTTTGATACCCTCGATTAATCCGTGCTTCGTTTGAAGCCAGGAATCGAGTCCCCATTACAGCACCCGACGCCCCCAAACATAGCGCGGCCGCGACGCCACGTCCATCCGCAATACCCCCCGCAGCTAACAAGGGAATTTGGCTGCCCGCCATAGCATCCCCAACCTCTGGAAGTAGCGACATCAGACCTAGTCCATCCTTAGCCCGACCGTGACCTCCCGATTCTGCTCCTTGCACGACGACAACATCCGGGCGGTCTTTTTCCGAATTATTCAGAAGTTCTTTTGCTTCCTTCAACGTGCCGATCTGTATCCATATCTGAGTTTGAGGGAATGCACGGCGGATTCTGCGCGACCAATCGTCCAACTCTTCAGGTCCTCTGCGGGGCGCGTACAGCCAAGCAGCACAGGGCTTGAACTTCTCAATATTGGCGACAGCCACATTGACGTCGTCTGCCCATACCTGAAAACCGATACCAACAGGAAGAAGAGAATCTTTCGAAGGAGATGCATAAGGTAAAGATGGAGAGATGCGCGCCGTTTTTATCAACTTCGATGCCTCTTCAAGGTCCCCTGCTGTGTCTTGCGTTTTGACTCCAGGGCCGATAAATCCCAAGCCGCCTGCGCGTGACACTGCTACAGCCAGTGCTGGCCCGGACATGACGCGCATCGGAGCACTGACTATGAATGGGAATCTTGCCCATGGGTAGCGCGATAACAGTCTTGCAGCCATTTGCGACATTGAAGAGGTGATTGAGGAGTGGAAGTTCCAAGGTTTTGTTATAAAGAGGAGAATTAATAAGACCGGTCGGCAATATTCTTTGTATTTAAATATTTACCTGCCAGTCTACCTACCAACATACAATTCGTTCATCATTACGGAATAATCCTTATTAATCAAACATGATAGAAGACCTCTACTGATTTCAACGTCATAGATACTAGAGAGTGGTAACTTCGTTATTGTGCAATATATCATTTAAGCTGTAAAATAAAATGTTGTTGATTTAAGCCCAAGTTTACTACCCAGACCGTTGTACAACGTCGATAGATGGTGCGCACACAGAGACGATAGCTTAGGTAGCCTAGGCTTCAGGGCGCTTGTATTCGCCCTTCTCTATCATCTCATTGATCGTCTTCTCCGTAACCAGCATCGCTTCAACACCAGAAGGTGTGCCGCAATAGACTGTAGCTTGCAACACAGCCTCCCTGATCTCAATTTCTGATAGACCGTTATTGATGGCGCCGCGAGTGTGCAGTGCCAGCTCCAGCCATGCTTTCTGGGCGATAATTATGCCCAAGTCTAGCAACAGTGGTCAGCATAGGTACCTTACATCATTACCTACCATTCGATTCTTTCTATTGGAACTCACTTAAGAGACTGCGCTGCTTCCGGTCCAAACCCGGCCGCTTCCAGACGGTTCCCCAGGCCCATTCAGTAATGAGCTCTTGTCCCGGCCTTGAGAAGGAGGTGGCATTGTTCAACGCTCGGTCAACATACTCGTTACCAAGAACCTCTCGGCGGACAGTGAGTCCTTCGTCGAAGAGTTTTTGGCGTAGGTCGTCGATCTTTGGGTCCGCGGACATGGTTGGCTTTGGCTTTGGCTCACTAAAGGGGGAAAAGACTGAATAGAAGGTATCAATGCGTCACTCCTTGTAGTATGAGGAGTTTCCCAATTTGCTTTTCGCAAATTAAATTCCAGATTAAGATTGAGAAATGGGAAAGGGGAGTGAGATACATCATAGAATCTGCAGCAAACGGGTGTAACCGATCTACGTCCCATTACCTACCTCAGCATGTCATGTACATACATTCTGGGCATGTATGTACTACGTAGTACTCAGGTACCCGCTCCATCAGTCAGAAGTGCAGAAGTCTTAGCATGCATGTGAATATTATGTATATGGATTATATGGTGGTCTCATAAGCTCAAATAAGCTTTGATTTTCTTATGTAATTCCAACTTTCCCACCTTTCCCACCTTTCCACCCTCTTTCTTTTCCACCTTTCCCACTCAGCCACTTTTCCCGCAATAGCCGTTCCGCCTCACGTAATGCCCGCAATTGCCGTAGCCGATTACTCACAACATCCGCAATTTCCACTTCTCCCCTCCCAAAGCCGCACCGAGTACTTTGTCTCTTCTCCAACAACCCACGTTACATTGATACAATGGAATCACTCAAACGGAAGCGCTCCCATTTGGCCTGTCAGCCCTGCCGGGAGCGTAAGAGAAAGTGTGATGGGCGTAACCCTTGTATTACCTGCACGGAATGGGGTTATGAGTGCCACTACGAAATTGCGAATCGCCGGAAAACACCTCGAGTTCCTGGACAATCCACTACGCCCAACTCTCCAGCCGTCGCGCAATCTCTACAATCTCTGCAATCTCTGCAATCAGGTGCTAATACGCCGAACACTACCGAACCAGACAATTGCGGATTGGTCCGACATCTCGAGGCAAACTCCGGTGCCGCCTTTGTTAGGAAGCTCGGCCTCAGGATCGACCCCATGAATGCGCCTAGGCTCAATCTTTTTGCATGGAACATCGGCGCAAGACAGCTATCTTCGCCGATAGATGCGGCTCCTGCCTTGCCCATCATTGAGATCACCTCACTTGAGCATATGAAATCCTTGGCACAGATTTATTTCGACAAGGTAGATCCATGCTATGGCTTTATTGATCGCTACCAATTCTTTGACAGACTGGATCTACGCTGGAAATCCCCCTTGTCACCAAATATATACGACAGCGTGTTAGCGGGTGTCGCCGCTATTGGTTGTCTGTTTTCTCAAAAAAATGTAACCGTCACCGAACTACACCTGGTTCGCTCTGCTCAGTCATGTCTGGAAAGCCATCATCTTTCTGGTCCACCATCTATAGATTTTCTGACGGGCTGGACGCTGCGATCCATCTACCTCCGGATGACCGATTCGCCACATTCTACATGGATAGCCAGTTCCACCTTGATGCATCTCGTAGAAGCTTCAGGGCTTCATTCTGAATCACCCTCATCGGTCCTTCTGCCCGCTGCACAATGCGACCCGGACCTTAGAAGAAGGCTTGTGGGAGTTGCCCGTCACTTGAACACATGGACATCCTTTGATCTTGGTCTCACCCTTGTTTCATTCCAGAAAAACCAATTGCCATTGCCAATTCTGCCAAAGCCAGGCGACTATACGGCCGAAGTCCTAGGTCTACTGCCAGTATCCGTCAGTCTAGATCCCGGCAATTTGAAGGATGAAACAGATCTTACATCAACACTCTCCAATATCCTAGAGGGGACGCACAGTCAACCGCCATCGGTTCTTGCGCAATGCAACCTTGTTCTTTGCATTCTGCGCCGCCTCCACACAGAGAATATTGATATTCCGTCCGCCCTAGTAGAACAGGTTTTGGAATTCCTAAAGAAGGGACTTGGTTGTGCGCGGAGTTTAGTCATGGATTGTTCCCCATGGCACCAAGTCCCCAATGTCTCATTTCAGATTATCTGCGTCCTCCTTGTGATGGATACCCGCTCGTCGCTTGCGATCCTTCCAGAAGCAATGCAGACTCTAAGTCTAGTTGCGTCAACCTACGACACGGAAACCATGCGGGAAGCATACGGTGCAGCGTGTCTGTTAGTTCTGCTGCATCAGCAACGGAGGAAATACGATATAGCTATTTTCAGTGAGGCCCTTAGCATTCCTCAACAAAATCAACAACTTACTTCCACTCCCCAATTGAATTCTACGGCCGAGGATTCTTCGTGGCTTGAAGCATTGGTCGCAGACTTCCCTGGATTGCAGAGGGGTGACCTTGATCAATTCTTGAACATGGATATGACTAACGTTAACTATCTCCTGGGTGGATCAGGTTGAGTCTAACCTTCTATATCGAGTAATTTCGTTGTTAGATCATACTAGGTACCTAGGTAACTAATCAGATCGAGCCAAGAATTAGTGTACGGCTCTTCAAGAGTCGAGGTTGTCAGGTTTGGCCAATCAGACTATTAGAGGGTTTCTAAAGACGGCAAGTACATACGTAATGAGTAAGAAACTATGGTTTTAGTCAGGACCTGGATCGACAGTGCTGAGCGTTGCCTTGATTTGGTTTAGACGCTATAATTAGGACTTCTGCGGGTGTTGCGGGAATCACGGGATTTGGAGCGTATGGGTTCAGGTGGCATCATCCCGTTCGTACCGCATAGGGCTGAAAGCAATGACAATTCCACACAATTCCACGATGACAGATGACACAATATGTCTATTTCCTTGTCTCACTTATATCGATTTGTTAGAGACACCCCACAGTTGCTCCAGTAGATACCTTACGGACCAACGGGTCTGTGGCGTTTTGCCCCTTATTCCCAGCTTCTGTCTTGGACTTTCTACTAACCGGCTCGTATTATTCATCAAGTTCGAAATACTCCAAGAATCACATGTATTAGCTTTCTTTCGACGGCTGTTTGCTCCCTATACAAGTATCTAAATAGACACAGAATTCTGAGAACCCTTGAATACCTCCTCAATGTGAGCCAAGAGTTGCCTCTTTACTCCATACCAGCTACTTAGATCAAACTAGGGATTCTCCGAGCGACAATGTGGTCCAGAAATCTGTCGATGGGTATGGGTAGGCCCATTCCACCGCCGCCGTCCGATCCCGAGGTTTACACAGTCGAGTTTGATGGTCCGGATGATCCCACGCACCCATACAACTGGACGACCTCAACTAAGTACGTTATTCGATGTTAATTGTCTAGATGGCTAGAACACTAATAAGCTTTCTTTCTAATTAGGCTCTTCATATCCATTCTAGCCTGCAGCGGAACATACATCGTAGCTTTAACCAGTGCCATCTTCTCCCCGGCTGTAAAAAGTGCCAGCCAAGAATTCGGTGTCAGCTCAGAAGTAGGAACACTAGCAACTGCCCTATACGTCCTTGGATTCGCATCCGGTCCAGTGATATGGGCCCCGACATCCGAGCTTCGAGGACGAAAATGGCCGTTAACGATAGCTATGCTTCTCGGTGGCATATTCACCATTTCGTCCGCTGTGGCTAAGGATATCCAGACATTGATCATCTGCCGCTTCTTCGCGGGCGTCTGCGGTGCAAGCCAGTTTACCGTAGTTCCCGGAGTGCTAGCGGACATCTACGACAACACGTATCGAGGCGTGGCAATATCGGTGTATGCCTTGACCGTTTTTGGTGGTCCGTCTACTGCACCCTTTATCGGTGGATTCATCGCGTCTAGCTCTTTAGGCTGGCGATGGACTCTTTACATTCCCTCTTTTCTCAGTTTTCTGAATGGCGGCCTTTCGCTCTTCTTCCTGTGGGAAACATATGCTCCTTGCATTCTCATCGAGAAGGCGGCTACGATTCGCCGCCAGACAGGCAACTGGGCTATTCACGCGCGACACGACAGGGTCGAGGTGAACCTCAGACACCTCGTCGACAAGTACTTCACTAGGCCGCTGAAGATGCTGGTGATGGAACCCATCATTCTTCTCGTGTCGCTGTACATGTCGTTCATCTACGGGCTGGTTTATTGTCTTCTCGGGGCTTACCCTTACGTCTTCCAGGAGATATATGGCATGCCCCCTGGGATTAGCGACCTTCCCTTCATTGGTCTTCTTTGTGGGCAAATGTTGGCTATCTGCTTCGTGCTTTCACGACACGCTGCATATGTGAAGAAGCTCGAGAAGAATAATAACGTGCCTGTGCCTGAATGGCGCTTGACCCCTACCCTCATTGGGGCGCCCATATTTGCAATTGGCATTTTTTGGTAAGCCAGCCACGGGCCCCGACACTTTCTTATATACTGCAAGATAATTGACAGTTTTATCTTCTCGTAGGTTTGGTTGGACTGGATTTACCCCTAAAATCCATTGGGCCGTACCCACCGTCGCAGGCATATTCATCGGGTTTGGGAACGTATCCGTCTTTCTACCATGCTTCAACTATCTCGTCGACGCATATTTACCACTGTAAGTCAAGTCCCAACCCTCGCTCTCAAATGAATCTCACCAAGTTGACCGAATTGTAACAGTGCTGCGTCAGCAGTCGCAGCAAACATCATTATGCGATCATCGGTAGCTGCGGGATTTCCGCTTTTCTCAAGACAGATGTTCGAAAACTTGGGTGTACAGTGGGCTGGGACTCTTCTCGGGTGTCTAGCTGTAATTATGATTCCGGTTCCTTACACGTTCCGAGTATATGGTCCGTGGCTTAGAAGGAAGAGTAAACTCCTTGAAGCGGAAGAGAAGAACTGATGGAACTTACCTATATAAGGCAGTTTGTATCTAGAAAAGGCGGTGGAAGGAGTTTGAATTGATGGTGAGAAGATAAATTTAACCAATCCTCTCATGCATATTCTTTCAGATGACGTATCAGGTATCTATGTAAAACAGGAATTTAGATTATGATCATATGTTAAGGCATGCTACCTTTTACTTGTCCAATCTCATACGTAAGAGTATGCCACCGACAGGTAAGTTAGGTCGGTAGGTACCTAAACCAGCCAACTAAAAAAGCACCTATCCAGGTACCTGCCAGGCTAATTGTTGCACTGGATGTTACACAAGTCTAACTGAAATTCCCTACGGCCGCGTACCTAACACAGGCTACCGGCAATATCGGCACTTGCGGAAATCGTGAAAATAAGCGGTACTATAGGGTTGGGCAATTCAAACATGATATATGCGTTGGAAGGGGGACACACGACATCATTTAACTAGCAAATAAATACCTAATCTACCTACCTACCTAGGTCAGGCTTCATTCACTTGCCGGTGTTCACCACCCGCAGCGTTCAGCGTTCAACACTGCCAAGGACTTCCACCTCCGGCAATCTAGAACTCAATATCATACGACAGGAAAGATGACGACAGACTCACTTGAGCCAAAGGCAGCCACCGTATCCAACGGTAGGAATAAGACGTCCACCATGGCCCCCTTAAGCCAGTCTCAAATCTCAATCATCAAGGCCACAGTCCCCGTCCTCCAAACACACGGCGAGACCATCACGAAAACCTTTTACGAAAACATGCTCAAAGCCCACCCAGAATTAAACAACATCTTCAACACCACATCCCAGATCACGAACCGGCAACCGCGCGCACTCGCACACGCCGTCCTGGCATACGCGACGCATATCGACGATCTAACGAAGCTCACAGGCGCAGTTCAGCGCATAGCCCAGCAGCATGTGTCTCTATTCGTTCAACCAGAGCAGTACGACATCGTCGGGACCTACCTGCTCGGCGCCATCGGGCAAGTCCTAGGGGATGCGGCAACCCCCGACATCGTAGACGCGTGGACAGCGGCCTACGGGGTCTTAGCTAAGATCTTCATCGACACGGAGCAGCAGCTGTATAAGGCCGACGAGAACTGGACTGGGTGGCGGAAGTTCCGCATCGCGAAGAAGCGGCAGGAGGCAGATGACATTACGAGCTTCTACCTTGAGCCGGTTGACGGTGTCGTGCCTCTGCTGACGTTCCTCCCGGGTCAGTTTGTCAGCTTGCAGATCCCTGTGCCGAAATTGGGGTATAACCAGTGCAGACAGTATAGCCTGAGCCAAGCGCCCCTGGGTGATGGTAGGACTTATCGAGTTAGTGTGAAGAAGGAGCATGATGACGAGCTGAACATCGATGGCATAATCTCGAATATCCTGAGCGATGAGTACAACGAGGGTGATGTGGTTGAGTTGTCACATCCGCATGGGCTGTTCACGTTAGACCCAGCCGATATTTTGAAAGAAGGCGCGCCGGTAGTCCTGATTTCAGCGGGCGTCGGTGCTACTCCCCTAGTATCAATGCTGCAGGCTTTAGCACAGCCATCGTCAGTCAAGAGGCAGGTTTCGTGGATCCACACGTCGAGATCGAAGGCTAGACAGCCGTTCGCAAATGAGGTGGAGGCTATTGTGGAGGATATCAAGGATAGGGTGTCGACCCACGTGCATTTAACACAGGGGCTGAACAGTGAGGGAAAGCCCCGGTTAGATATACTAGCACTAGATCGGGAACGGGACTTGTTTGTGCATGACCGAAGGACGGAGTATTATATATGCGGCCCAGAGAGCTTCATGTTGGAGTTGAGGGCGAAGCTGATGGGTTTGGGAGTGGATAAAGAACGAGTGTACCTTGAGCTGTTCGCCACGGGTGAGGCTGGGGATGCATAGATGGGTGGTATCATCTGGTCTTAGGATGCTAGATATAGAGCGAGGATTCGCTAGCCGTTCAGGCGGTAGGGCCACGTGCTTCTTTTGTAGCTAGGTACTTCATCTCTCCTCACTAGCGTTGAATCTCAACTCTTCATTTTCATGATTCGAAATTCGGCTACCCGGCAAGCCGCAGCGGTATAACAACCGGGTCGATGTGGATATGGCGGAGACCACGTACCAGAAAACCGGGACAGCTGTCTCAGTGACTATCACGTAAAATCTATTTCTGTTAGGCAATTAGTATCCAAACTTGCTATGCTGAGGTAACCTTGGGTTGCAACGGCACTTACAGGGACCCAGTACCTGTGACACCGCAGAACTGGTAACTGCACAATGACGGGTATGATTTGGACTCCAGATCAGGTATAGGTGGATCGTGTTTTGAGCTAAATAGATGCCGTTAGTGTATATCTATATACTCTTGCGGCCTTTTTAAAGATGGACGATGGTATAGGGCCAGGGGGAGAGTGTCGGATGTGTAATATGACACCTGTGAACGACAGAAAAAGCATTAACGCCTCGGAAGGTAATGCTTGACGAACAAGTGGATCAGTTCGACTTCTCATCGGTCGGGTCAATGGGTTACATGACGCATATACCCAGGGCGCCTTGCCTGTAGTGTAAGCGTTCAAACTGAAGCTTATCGATGCGATGCTAGTTCCCGATTCGCCGGCCCAAGGATGTCCAAGGCGGTAACCTCAAAGCGTTGCGATAGCGACCGCGCAAATGTCCGAGATTTCTACTCGTCATAACAGCAGTATTCGGACCAGATCGTGACTCAAGTCGTAGATCTGTTGTGAAGGCTAACCCCCGAGATAAGTGAGACGAAAAGCCATTAGCACACGCCTGGCTTCCTGAGATCTTCACAAGAGCTGCGATAATATGTCAACTAATTAGGAAAGAGTTAAGAGATACCTAACTCAACTAGGTGTCGTCGTGCATTAAAGGCTCTGGAATCTTTAAGCATGGAAATTCCTCATTGGTCCGGTCTAACAGAACAATATCAGATGCGATCATGTGAAGGATAGATTCATCTGGAGCTGACGAATTGTTCTCGTACAAAAACCTGGTAATCGTAGGTCCATGAAATCACAATGACGACCTGTCATCCGATCTCGTAGCGGGGAAAGTAGGTTTTACCGCCCATTTCGGACAGGGCCGCAAACGTTACTATGTTTTAAGGTTAGAGTTGACAACGACAACGGTTCGGAAAGCTTGATTTTTCAAACTCAAAACCGTATAGTTCGCTCGAAGCCTGAAGATAAAGCACCGGGGTGCCAACCCATCCCCAATGGCTGCTCTTCCTCGACACTCTATCGTTAACTCTCACAAGTCGATCGCAAAATGGCGGGTAAAGTAAGTCTCGCAAACACGGACGATATCCCGGACCTTTTGGAGATATTCTGGGAAGCATTCAGCGGACCTGGAGAGATTTTGTTTCCGCACACGGATGACGGACGGAAATGGCTACAGCGGAGCTTCGAGAATTTCCTGGGTCAGAGGTCTTACTACAGACCTGAGACGAAGGTCGCCGTCGTCAGGAATATTAGTAGTGCGTCAACATTCCTGAGCCATAAGTGGGGGAGTAAAGTGTTCTGATGAGAAGTTTAGATAGACCAGTTGCTCTCGCGATCGTCCACGTCGTTCGGCCAGGCCAGAGTATCTCGGGACATGCGTGGAAGACGCGATGGACACGGTGTGAGGATATCCCAGGCGTGAGCGAAGAGCAGCTCGCGGATTTCTTTGAGCCTTTAGCGAGAGCCCAGTACCTCGTTGTGGGGAAGGAAGGCCATGTGTGTAGGTTACCCCTACCAACCAATTCCATGGGCTACTGACGTGAAATGCATCTGGGTAGTTATTGAACTCGTCATGACGAAATCAGGTAGCAGAGGAAAGGGATACGCATCAGCGCTAATGGAATGGGCGACGGCGCTTGCGGACAGTCTCGATATACCTTGCTATCTCGACGCCGGAGTGCGAGGGATGGGGATTTGTGACCGATCTGGCTTCAAGGCACAAGATATTGAAATGCGGTATGGCGGCCAACCACCTTGTACCCCGATGCTGCGGTCGAAGAAACAGTCATGAAATATATATCACGAAGTTAGGCAAGGCGTGATGTTGGTTGGTTCGACGTCAGAATTTGGAAACCGGAAACCGGAAATCTGGAATAGCAAAGCATATAACATTTAATAAGGAATATTAGGCGTGGTTCGGTAGCGATTCGCCGGTCGGGGTATTTATCAGCAAGGGTTTAATGCACCCCACAAAGATCGCCAATATAGGGGATGCGGGCAATCGTCGAGTGCGACGATTGATCTTAATAATTCGGGTACGTGCGTGTTAAGTAACTCACATATACCTACATGTATGTATCGGTGTTTGTATTTGGACTGTTCATGACGACAATAGGTATTATCGCATGATCTTATGCTGTTTCTTATCGTGACCCTTAATATCCTTTCGCTTGCGCACATTAGGAATAGGCAGGAGTTAGCCTTAGCAGGGTCTAGATTCCTGTGCCGCGGAGGAGGAATTGCATGCTCTATTTAAAGCGGAGCTAACGGGACCAGTAATACTGTCGAGTTTTTATATTACGTCTAGTATAGCTGTAAGTACCTAGGTAGTATACACCTACCCTCCAGCTTCCAAATTCTGCTATGTCCGGTCGTTATTCCCTTACCTCAGATCTGACTTCGCGATAGCCAACTTCCATATTGAATTCCATGTTGGAATATCGATTTCTCTTTCTTTCTCACCAACATCTCACAACTTGTCAGATCATACTTCCAGCGCCCTCTGATCGCTACTCCAATTGGTAATCAAGTCAGGATGGATGCCAAGAAACAGCCTCCAAAAAACCATCATGGCTTCCTTGGTTCGCCCTCGAGATCCATTAATGGAAGACGCCAAGGCTCGCCGTGGCCTTAACCGTCAGCTGTACATTTGGACCCTTGGCGCTTCCATTTTCCAGCATTTCATCCGCATTGCGACACGGCAATTATTATCGACCGTGGTGACCATCTGTCCTTCTAATTGATTTATTCGTTTCTTCATTCATCCGTTGGCCACTCTTGGCATGCTCCAGAACGCTTTCCTATTTCACCTGTCTTGCTGTCTAGAGCTATCGAGTGAGACCCCTCAATAGATCGAGTCTCCTTGTCGTACTTTGCTTTTAGTGTCGGTCGATCGCGGACTCGTATTCACCTTAGCTCAGTTACTTGTGACCTCTCTCCCAGCTTGCTTGGGACCTTTCACAATCTCTCTATACATGTCTGGATAAAAATGATAGAATTGAGTTTTGGTTGATCCTCATTTTCGTTGCTTTCATTCTTTTTCCAGCTCGCGAGAACCAGACGTAGGCTTGACAGCCTTTCGTCGATTCCTAGCCCCACTTCCGAGCTACTCGGGGTTTTGCTGAGGTCAAGCAGCGGCTCTATATATCAGGTGTAGCCGCAATCATGTTGCGCCTACGAAGATATCGTTACTACGTTTTCTTCGCCGCCATTGTCGTCTTCCTATTGTATCGTGTCACTCAAGACAGCGAGCAATGGGAATCCGTCTCGGCGTCCATTCCCTACAAAGCCCCACTCAAGTCCTCCCCTGAGCGGTCTTCTCCCGATGGTGGCTTCGGTTTAACCAACAAGCAGCCTCGTCCTGCGAAAAGTAACACCAAATTCACCAGCGAATATGACGATTCAGCGCCTCAACTACACGATGAGACGAGCAAAGAGTCTGAGAAGGTCAAGATCCCCAACCTAAAACCCACCATCAACGATGATACCTCCGACAAATTTGACCCTCCTACCGCGTCTACGACGACACAACAATCGAACCAAACCAAGGTACTCGTATACGATACAGAAGGCGCTGCAAAAACGACCACCGCTCCGTTGCTTGATATTCCAAAGAAGAATGTTGGACAGGGTGCTAAGGGCGCTGGAAAAGGCGTTCACGGAGCTCCAGGAGCGCATAAGTCTAAGACTCAGAGCGCAACCACAACAATTCACTGGACGAAATTTCCTGAGCACTTCCCTGTGCCCGAGGATGAAATTATTCCTTTGCCGACAGGAAAGCCTAAACCTATACCAACAATCCAATACGATTTTGAGAAAGAGTCGTCTGTGGCTAGGGAAAAGCGTCTAGACCGTCTCGCTAAGGTCAAGGCCGAGATGGTACGCGGTTGGAATGGTTACATGAAATATGCCAGGGGGCATGATGAATTGAGCCCCGTATCCAAGAAGTTCCGCGATCCTTTCTGCGGCTGGGCTGCGACACTGGTTGACGCATTAGACACTCTGTGGATTATGGGCATGAAAGACGAGTTTGAAGAGGCGTTAGTTGAAGTGAAGAAGATCGACTTCACCACTTCCGAATACCGCTCCGAAATTCCTGTTTTCGAGACCACAATTCGGTATCTCGGCGGACTTGTAGCAGCGTACGATGTTAGCGGTGGTAAAGCTGGAGGACATGATATACTTCTTGAAAAGGCTATCGAACTCGCCGAGATTTTGATGAGTGTTTTCGATACACCAAATCGTATGCCCGTTCTGTACTACAATTGGAAGCCCGCTTTCGCGAAGCTACCGAAGAGAGCACAGGCGGGAGTAAGTGTCGCAGAATTGGGCTCTCTTGCCATGGAATTCACGCGGCTTGCGCAGATCACAAAGGAGAACAAATACTACGACGCCGTAGCACGTATCACGGATGCCTTCTATGAATGGCAAGAGCGAGGAACATCAATTCCCGGTATCTTCCCCGAGCGCGTTGACGCGACCGGGTGTAACAAGACTGCCGAGGCCGAGATTGCCGCGAAAGAAGCCAAACTTGAAGAGCAGCGACAGATCGAAACCCAGAAATCTACTAAAAATAGTAAGTCGGGTATCAAAACAAACAGCAGCGAAGATAAACTCGATAAAGACGAGTTCCAAGCATTAGACAGGCGTTCCGAAATCGGAACACCCAATGATGACGGTACCAACAAGGTTAAAATCGTAAAAAATGGAGAGGAAATGTACGCACCCTCTGAATCGTCAACATCTCCTAGGAGTGATCCAGACGAAGATACTAGTGTGTTAGACAACCGTGATAGTAGCTCCCCTGACTCCGTCTCCGGGTCGAAGAAGCCGAAGGACAAATGTGTTCCACAAGGACTCGCGCCAGGGTCTTGGAGCTCGAACGAGCAATATAGCATGGGCGGCAGTCAAGACAGCACCTATGAATATTTCCCCAAACAGTGGCTACTCCTTGGGGGCCTCGAGTCCAAGTACAAAACCTTGCATACCAAGGTTGCTGCCGCTGTCAAAAAGTGGCTGCTGTACCGGCCTATGGTTCCCGATGACCGCGATATCCTGTTCTCCGCCAAGATCAATACTCGAGGGAATCCAGAAGTGGATGCTGACTTTGAGTGGGAGGTTACCCATCTCACGTGCTTCATCGGCGGCATGTTTGGTATGGCTGGAAAGATCTTTGAAGTTCCCGAGGACGTAGAAATTGGGAAGAGACTCGCCGACGGTTGCGTATGGGCTTACGAAAGCACGCCAAGTGGTATCATGCCCGAAGGCGCAACTGTTGTCCCATGCAAAGATGTCAACAATTGCCAGTGGAACGAAACCTTGTACTACCAGTGGCTAGATCCTCTTTACGAAACCCGCATTGAACAGATGGCGGATTACGAAAAGCAACATAAGGAGTGGAAGACACAAAAGGCGCAGAAAGCAAAAATGAGGGGTCACACAAATCTTAGCGGGTCGACTGGGAGGACGACCTCTAGCAAGGAGTCAGTCGACAAGTCGCGGCTGGAAAGCGCTGGCGACGAGGAGTTGGATAATTCGCAAGGAATCGCCACTCAGAAAGCTCGGAATGTGGACGGATTAGACAGCGTTGGGATACAGAAGAGGGCTCCCCCTTCACCAATACGGAGTTCGGCCGATAACAACGGCGATAGTGATCGCACTTTTGAGAAATCGGCTCAAACAACGAAGCTAGAAGATGCACTGGACATCAACCCAGGCACCGATACCGTAAGATCACCCATCAGCAGCGATGCCGATCAGATTCCCCTCAAACAGGATGAATATGAAGATGAGGATGAGTTCCCGGAACCCGAGCGCCCAATGTCCCATGAGGAATACGTGAAGAACCGCCTCGAGTCCGAGAACCTCCCAGCTGGTTTTGTGTCTGCCAACTACCACGCATATATCCTCAGGTAAGGAGACCTTGAAGATGATGACCAATTCATAATCATCTATTGCGTGCGACCTGAAACTTGACTAATCCGATCCCTTTTCCAGGCCGGAAGCGATCGAGTCTGTGTGGTACATGTACCGCATCACGGGTGACACCTCTTGGCAGGATAAAGGATGGAAAATGTTCAATGCCATTGTCAGCCAAACTCGGACTGAGGCTGGTAACAGCGCTATCAATAATGTTCTTCTACCGAACTCGGACAAGAAAGACGAAATGGAAAGTTTCTGGCTTGCGGAAACTCTGAAGTATTTCTATTTGCTGTAAGTGACCACATTTCAACGCTTAGACGTTGGTTTAAAGGTAAAAGTTACTGATGAGTGGCATAGGTATTCGGATCCAAGTCTTATCAGCTTAGACGAGTGGGTATTAAATACGGAAGCACATCCCTTCAAGCGACCTATTTGAATGAAGCTTGGATAGTAGACCGAAGTCAGACAACAATGTTTTGTATAGGCAAGAGGATAAAAAATTAGACCAGTGATACGGTTCGAGATTATCAAGGGCAAATATTGGTTGATTGTCCGTTGGGTACCTACTCAATATGTGCTGCAGGAACCGCACTGTCGTGGAACTCAGGGCTACTTATCGGTAGCTTATTGGGGTGTTCCACGCAAGCTGCAAGGGTGATGCGTCGTCATCACATCCACCGAGCTCATACAACCTACATACATGTGTATATTTTTTATCCTAAGTCATCACGCCGTCACGCTAGGTAGCATTATTGGATGCAAGAAACAAGAATTCAAATTATTACATCGGTACCGATTAATCAACCGTCCTAGCCACATCTACATCAATTACTTACCTAAGCAAATGTGGCTAAGATCTTCTCGTAAACTAAGGCTGCTAGGATAGACGAGATAAGGTTATCGGACGCTCGGTGTATCATGGTTAAGCACGGATAGAAACGGCTATAGATATACCATACCTAAGCCATTTCCAGACACCGAAGAAGAGCGCATAGTTATACATTTTAGCTAATACCAGACAACTAATTATCTTGGAAGTCATACTAGCATCGGCGAGAACACCCTTCATCGTCTAAACCCCATAATTGACTAATGTCTAGTTTTTCAACTAATACGATGTTAAAGACAATTTACCTCGATTCCTCGGTTCTGCTCCATCTGCGAATAACATGTCATTGGCTTATCTAGACGGCAGAAGAATAGAATCCTAAGCCAAGATTCTCCGCAGCTCACTATCCCTCAAGAAGGCAATGCTCAGCTACGATCTCACCACTATTTCACTATCAGGAAGCCGGGGGAGTGAGATCCACTAATGCCCCCATATGGGACCAGAGGAGCGGCACCACTGTTAAAACTGTACGTAATACCACGTTAGAATAAGATCGGCCTCGTGATAAAATCTTGAGTTTATTTAAAAATGCTGAGCGCGTTCTCACGTACATACTTTGAACTAAGCCATCGCATTTCCCCAGCTTTCGGCCTGTTCTCTTACGCCAATCATCTGCGCCGCACAAGTAAGAAGTTGTGCGAGCCTTCTTTAATTCCCCATATGAAGCTGTAAATCCTAGATTTCGTACAGATATAGGAGCGGAAGATGGGTGTCGAGGATGTAGGTTATGCCTTTGACGACTCCGGTCGAGGCGAGTCCGAGCCGAAACTCGATCGGACTGCGTCGAATCGCATCGGCGAGATGAATCTTGCGAGCGGCCATCAGCTCAAGAGAGGTCTCAAGAGTCGGCACATACAATTCCTTGCTCTCGGAGGCGCGTAAGTTACCGGCTTCCCACTACTTGCACATACATGCATACCGCATTATACTTACTAGATATTATAGAATCGGAACCGGCTTGTTCATCGGCTCGGGTCAGATCCTGGCAACTACCGGGCCGGCACCTCTGTTCATGGCGTACTTATCTATGATGTTCGTGGTCTGGGTTGTCATGAACAACTTGGCCGAGATGGTGACGGTACGTTTAAAAAATATTTTTTTGCGTCATTGCTCTCAGCCCCCGGTTTCTCAACCATCTTTTTCGAACTCGAGTTTAGCGACGTGGGGCTACAAATCTTCCAAAATATGAGGCAGTAGATACTAACAGACATCTCTTAACGTACAGTTCCTCCCTATGAAAGGAATCTCGATCCCCTATTTCGTCAGTCGGTTCGTCGAGCCCAGTCTCGCTTTCGCTGATGGTTGGAATTACTGGTACGCATATGCCATGCTTGTCGCTGCCGAGTGCACAGCCGGAGCCATTATCCTGCAGTACTGGACCCATGCCGTCCCTGTGGCCGTGTGGATCGCCATCCAGCTCATCGTCATTTTGCTCCTGAACATTATCGCCGTATCTTTCTTCGGTGAAGCCGAGTTCTGGTTCGCGAGTATTAAGCTCATCACCATCCTCGGCTTGATTATCCTGGGCATTGTTCTATTCTTTGGCGGCGGCCCTAATCACGACCCGTTGTATTTCCGGTACTGGCAGGACCCGCCCGGGGCTTTCGTCCCATATCTCGTGCAAGGCAATACTGGTCGCTTCCTCGCGTACTGGACGGCATTCGTGCGCGCCGGCTTTTCCTTTATCACGTCCCCCGAGCTAATCGCCCTCTCCGCTGGCGAAACCGTAGCTCCGCGGCGCAACATCCCCAAGGCTGCGCGCCGCTTCGTCTGGCGTCTGGCTATATTCTACGGACTAGGGTCCTTGGTTATCGGCGTTATTGTGCCCAATGACGACCCGCAACTCCTCTCCGGCCACTCGAACGCATCTGCTAGCCCCTACGTGATCGGAATCGCGCGCGCCGGCATTAAAGGCCTGAATCATGTGATCAATGCCGCGGTGCTGACATCCGCGTGGTCGGCAGGTAATGCTTTTTGTTACTCCGGATCCCGTGTCCTATACTCGATGGCGGTGAACGGACAGGCACCTCGGTGCTTCGGCCTCACGACGCGGCGCGGTGTGCCGTGGGTGGCTGTACTGTTCACGCTTGCAGTGGGATGCCTGGCCTTCCTCAACGTGAGCAACTCGGGCGCGCAAGTGTTCCAGTGGTTCACCAACATCAGCACGATATCCGGCTTCATCGCATGGATCGTAATCATGATCACATACATCCGCTTCCGGAAAGCGATGGAGTACCACGGGCTCCTCGACTCCCTACCCTTCCGCACACCGCTGCAGCCGTACGCGACATACGTCACGCTCTTCATTATCACCATCCTCACGCTTACCAACGGGTTCCAAGTGTTCTTCCCCAGCGAATGGAGCGCGTCGAGCTTCTTGGCTGCGTATATCACTATTCCCATCTTTTTAGTACTGTATCTTAGCCACAAGATTTACTATAGAACGCGATTTGCGATCAGGGTCGAGGATGTGGATGTTTGGACCGGCAAGAAGGAGATGGATGATATGTGTGCGGCGGATGTCGAGCCCGTGCCGAGGAATTGGGCTGAAAAGGCGTGGTTTTGGCTTGCTTGAGAACGGCAGGTGAGGAAGGTACCTATATACGTACTGTATGATACGTTAGTATACTAAAATTAGGCGGTGCTTGGATTTATACCCGTGATGTTGGGATTAAGGTAGCGTCGAGAATACTACGTGTCAGATTTGAATTGTCGAGTTTCCAATGTTGCGAGTCCTGAATCCCTCCGTTATCACGCACCTTGAAGGGTTAAAACTAGCGAGTCAACGGTGAGATGCCTTTAAGCACGATGATACTGACATATGTAATAATTTTCAAGATTAAATTAAACCATTTCTAGGTAATAATAGATGGGGAATCAGACTCTGCATCAACCGCTTAAGTTCAGATACCTAGGTACCTAGACATCATATCTCGTAAACCCCCCCCCCCCCTCCCTCCCGACTCACCCATTAAAAGGTAAAGACAAATCCATCCTTAGGTAGGGAAGAAACAAACCCAAAGCCACCAACCCCAAAGTAATCCACGCCCGACTCCTCCCTTGTGTCCTCACGGCCGAGAACCCATCACTAGTCGCCGAGGACGTCGACGTCACCGTCGCCGCAGAGCCCGCATCCGCAGACGAGGTGGTAATCGGCGCAACATACGTAGCCGGCACCGTAACCTCGGCCATACTAACACCGCTTTGCGTGTTAACCCACAGGCACACAGGCGTCCCCGAAGCACCGTACGTCGGCGTGGCCCAGCCCCAGAGGTCATTCGTTACCGTCGCCGATGGATTGTCAGTAGTGCTCTGGCTCGCGTACGTGACGGGGTATACAGCCGCGCTCGAAGCATTTGTCGCGGCTAGACTGGCCAGCGGCGTGCTGGCTGTCCCCGGCGCGCATGCGGTGTGTGGGCTAGGTGTTAGGTTCAGGGCGGCGGTTTGGACGCCGGTGACGCCGCAGCAGATTAGGTCTGAGAGGTTGATGGGGATGATAGTGTTGTTGTTCTCGTCATCGGTGATGGAGGACGGAAGGAGGCCTGGGGTTAGGGAGGAGTTGTATAAGTCGAAGGCGGTGTCTACTATGACGCCGTTACAGCAGATGCTCTGGAAGGATGAGGACGAGGGCGAGACTGTGTTGGTGCCGTCGCGGTGGGGTGCGGGACACCCGCCGAAGAGAGCTCTGCGGGGGGATTGCCAGACCAGACGCCATTCGGAGATGGGGCTTGTGGGGATGGATGTTGTGATTGATGACATTGCTGCTGGGGATAGATTGCGTGCAGATCTTGGGGAGCTACATTATAGGTAGGTTTAGATATTGAGGCAGATACTACATACGAAGGAGGATGAAGTGAGATATAAGGATATGAGTGCAGCATCTTGGCTCGAATGATGGTGAAGTCGTATTAGGCAGTCATTATCAAGCGCCGACTCTTGTCAGTGCCGAGAAGAGCTGTGATACATCATGTTCAGAACTAGCTGTCGAGTATATAGGCATTATACAGGTTAGAAATAGTGAATATGTGCACATGTAAGGAATGTTTGCTATTCTCTATATTAGCCATTGTGTTCTGCTGAACGTTCGCTGGATGGTACTTGCGTACAAAATACGGTACAGAGCATTGTTGAAGGTACCTGTCGTACTTACCAAAGAGCACCCTTAGGGGAAACATATGAGGGGTCCAAATCGTTCCCCGACTGTGGCGGAACGGTTCCAATACTGGAACCATTCCATTGGTGGAACCGCTCCACAACGTTTGGAACCGTTCCAAACGGGCTGGAACCGCTCCAGCCCGGCTATACAGTGCCAGGCGCAACACCGGCAATAGAAATGCTCCATAATTCAATATTCGGGTCATAGCGACCCGCTATTCCAATCAAATTCCCCACATGTTCCACATATTCCACGCACGTTCCACGCACATTCCAAATAACTGCAACCATTCCAAGAATATTCCAAAATCTGGATATCCCGCAACTCTCCAGCCCATGATAGGAAATCCATGGATCGTTGAGGTTTAAGATGAACGGCGAAGATACAGTCAATAGTTTTGATCCTATTTAATAAGAGACATCGTTAAAATTAATTATACGAATGAAGTGACTTGGGAATGTACGAGTCTAACGATTCCATTTATCTGCGACCTCGCCGTCGTTGTCAATGATCCATCGTAACCTCGACGGCATACTCCTTGCGGCCTTCTCGAGTATGTCTTGGGGCAGCCTGTGCCAGGTCTTGTCTATTACTATCTTGATGTCCTCCATGCCTACACCAGGACCATTGATATTGTAAGTATCGTAGAGATACACTCTCATCCAATCCCATATGTCCTGCATGAGATCCAAATCGGGGCTATTCGGGGGGAATTCTAGGACTGTGAGCATTCTAGACACATCCAAGCATCCTCTACTCCATTCGGCTGTTTGGATTTTAGTCCTGTCGACCTGTACGTCGGCACCCGGATACTTCTCTGTATACAACTCGATTCTGGATAGGATATGATCGACGAACTCCTTGGGCGTCATGTTGCCGTTTCCGGCCTCCCAAACGTAATGACGGCCTGCTACTTTTCCGGAAAAGCAACCCCAAATCATGAATCGGCCTTTACTCTGTTCTTGCACACGCTCCCATTCTGATGCGTTCTCACATTGATGGAAGGTCGTCCAGGAGTTCCATTTCCTGTGGTCATTGATCAGTGCCATGCCATTGAACAGGAGGTACCGTATGCCGTCCTCTATCCAGTCGTCTTCTCGTGGCCATTTCTCCAGACATTCCCGAGCAAATCTGATTCGTTCGTTGCGTTCCGCATGCGTCAACTTAATGTTACGACGCCATACTTTGCGCTTGTAGCCGAGATCTCCCATATTTCGCTCGATGGTAGTCGGTTCGTAATTATCAGGTTGCTGAGTGGCAATCGGCCATAATTCCTCCCACGAAACCTCGCGATTCTTAATATGCTTGTCGAGAAATGCCTTTACTTGGAGTTTAGTCTCTTCGGGTGGATGACATCGTTGCTTCGAAGGGTCTTTGCATGCATTCTAAACCTGCGCGGACGAATAACCCAGCTTCTCTGCTATATCATCGGTTGTCCACTTAGCAATCCAGAATAATGTCCGAACTTGTATGCGCTCTTCTTCGTGTAGTTCACGTATATTAGCTTCTCGTGGTTGACTCATGACTACATTAGTGGGAAAGTGGCCGCTTCATGGATTGTCTGGTGATTGTCTGGTGATGTCGGGTTTGCCTATTGCGAGGTCGGGATCATGAAGTTAGTTTACCCATTCTGCGCATGGAGAATATGAGTAGAGTAAAAGGACATCTATGTACCTGGTTATCTGAGGATGGGTTTGGTTAGAAGTGGTAGAAACTTTCATCCATGATATGATAAGCTGATTGCTATGATGTATATGGGTCGAATCCGCATGTAAATGTGAACTTGTGAGAAAATTAATCTGATTATATACCCATGTGATGACATACTATCAGGATGTTAGATCGGTTCGTATTAGATATTGACTGTCACTTGAGGGTCTATTTTCCCCATTAGATAGTTATAGTATGGATGTTTCACAGTCACATATACGATTGTGAAGAGAAAACTATCAGCTGATTCATGAGTGGAATAGTCATATTAAGCTATGAACTCCCGCATTTGCGCAGTGAGGTGGGAAAACCACTCAAAACCACACCTGGAGTATGAATTATGGCGCCGTGACTAAAGATATACGCAATAACTGATAAACGCATCGATGTGATGATATCCTCCCTTTTGGCTTTCCGACGAGAACATATATAAGTATCTGCCTCATTCAGGGAGTCTCCTCGTCCTATGATAATCCCATTCCTCTCCTTTCTTATTCCGATATATCAATCCTCGCTTGGATATATCGGAGTCATTCCGACGGGATCTCAAGGCGCCACACGCTGATACTATGATGTCTCTGTAGACGCACGCATAGTCTCAGTCTCAGTCTCGCCATCAGCCCTTGTATTAGATAGTCGTGGTCCACGAGGTGTGTGGGCGGGAGAGGGAGGGGGAGGGGGAGGGGGAGGGCGACCCAAGCTCACGAAATTGTCGCGGGCCATATCCACGTCGACGATATTGCGAGCATTGGTTTTCATCGCCTTGTCGAAATGGGCGAAAGAGTTGACGTTGGTGTACATGAAATCCTCCATAAAGCCCCAACCAGCGAAGGATTCCCTGATCTCCCTGCGGTAGTTATAGTCAGACTTCCACCCCGTCTTCTTATCTCCGGGCTTCATGGGCGGCTTTCCCTTCAGTCTGCGATCATTGATTTCAGTTCGATTCATGTCCTCCTCTTTCCCAATCAGCTTGATCATCATCACTATCAGGGATACATAGACCGTCCTAATGAAGTAGATGCCATGACCATCCCTCTCCTTCGTAGCATTATAGTCCACAATGTCTCTGACATGCATGAAAATGGACTTGAATGAGTTGGCATCAAGTCGTTCTAGAAGAAAAGCCTGGAGGTCTCCGATATCGCGTCGGTCCTGGACTAAATCTAGTAGATTCCGATTGCTTGAGACAAGCTCCATAGTCCAGGGCTATATATCATATTTATTAGCATTAATAGGCGACACGGTTGAATAAAATTAGACTCACGTAAGTATTACGCCAGAGAAAATGATTCTTATGGTTACGGAACTTGTTGAGTATCCAATCTCTGATTTTGAGGAACGCCTCAGAGTCTGTAGTGGCGGTCGGCATGATCTTCTTCGTATAGAAACCTGCGAAGTAATTGTTGTGCCATGCGAACAGCATCATTCGACCCCAGTAATCTGCTAGGTTTGCTTGTTCTTGAGTAGTATCATCAGGTAATGGATCCTTAGATCTGCTCTCATCTTGGTCAAGATCCTCATCGTCTTCCGCATCGGTCACTACTACAGCTTTTCCGGTTGCAGCGTTCCACTTCAGCTTTGGAGGTAGTTGTGTTCGCATCTTAATGAGATTCTCGCGAGTATCCTCCCATAGGATTTGAGGATGCTTGTCCTCTATACGCTTACCGGTAGATCGAGTATCATTGACGGTCTGGTTGTTTCTACTACTACTAGCGGGAGTCTGAGACTGCAGAGGTCTGGTATCAATATTGGATTGGGTTTGTCGGCCGGGTGTATCGACTCGCTCAGTGTCATCTCGAAGACGTCCAGTATTCCGCGCAGTAGAGGGTGAATCAACCGAGGTGTGCTATACATATGGGGTTACTATTGTCATATAATATGTGAAGCGAATCATATATCGATCATAGCAGTGCCCATTCGTATGTGTTATATTGGAAGCAACATAGGATGTGATATAGAGAGGATTTATACATATATAAATGGAGAGGATGGTGCCTCGTGGTAGGATATAGTAGCAATAGTAATTGATATTGGAATAACTTACCTCTCGAGGACGCTTTGATGTATTGTCTCGAGTCTCACCGTCTGCTCTGGGGCCAGGAGTTGCAGAATTCCTCCCATCGCCTGCTTGGCTCTTGCGACCACTACCTCTCTTACTTCCACCTCGAGCCATGGCGGAGTCGAGGGTACGATGATGTCGGCTTGGTACGACAATATTCTAACAGGTATGTATTGAAAGTGAAGATTCAAATGATGTTCTAATTGAATGACAAGACTATGAAACTTAATGTACAACACAATTGAAGTTGAGGAGAGGAGGGCAGGTTGGTATTGTGTGTAGGAAGAAGTTTGGAAGAGGAATATTCAGAGGTGGGAGTGGAGGATGGATTATTTCTGACTTTCGTACGCCTGTTGCACTTTCCAAGATCAGATTTCTTCTCGGTTTGATAGTATGAGATTAAAGTTTTAGATGAAGTGGGTTTATCGAGGAAGTTGCGGGAATTGAGGTAGTCTCGACGATGATACGGAAGTCGCATTAGATACTCAGTTACCTGGGTATGTACGTAGTCACTTTCATCCGATACAACATCATAGAATAATGAAAGTGGAGTTATTCTTCATGCATATATCTTATGACACTGGACATATCGACATTATTCCTTTCACGTCTACGACATCGACGTCAAGGGAAATAATCAAGTCGTTCCCGTTACTACACTTATCGTCACCCTCAAGGAGCATCACCTCGTAGTAACGACTCTCTGATTAACGGGATACGCCATTCACAGTAAATCTCTGCTTCATAGCATAGACTTTATCTGTAAAAGCCATTTCATCCTTCGAACTCAGACAAAAATTGAACCTATACTCTAAGGCCGCCTATATAAACTCGGACTGATTACCCATCTGCGAATCTCAACCAAACTCGGATATTACCACTTACATATAATGGTAATTCGAGAGTATCGTCTCATTGCCGAGATACGTTGAGCTCATTCATCATGGCTTCGAGGAACAGACAAGGGAGGGTACTGGGCAACCGCCAGGCTCGAAGGATAATTCGCGGAAACCCAACTGCTGCCCTCCCTGATAGGCAGGATGAAGTCGGCCCATCAACTCAGTCAGATCACCATATGAATAATTACGACGAGTACGGTGACGACGCCGTAATGGATGACATCGATGATGAATACGACCAACAGTACCATGCTGAAGACGAATGGCAGGATGATGATGCACGCTCTAATGACTCGGACGATAGCGTCGTTGAAGTCGTCGCAAGTGGATTAGGGGATTTTCAATTGGACATTGCTGATGCCGGAGAAGGCCAAGCCCTTCCGGCTGGGTTGGATCGCACGCTCTTACCTATGGGTTTTAATGAAGAAGAGTATATCAGAGCGGCCGAATATAATGACCGCGTGTATGAGGAATCTGACGATGACGAGCCGGTTCGGTATGACAATCCCGACAATGACCTCCCTAGTAGTGCCAACGACACTCAATCATCGGAGACGGTTGCATCTGTATCATCCATTTCAATGCTGCCTCCTCTCGTCCCTGGCACACGAGCCGCTATTGAACAAGCTGCAGAGGACAGATCTACCCTCATCCGACACGAGCCTAATCGCTTATTCGTGATATCGGACTTTAGAATGGCATTGGGCCTTGCGGTACATTTCCTTGGGACCAGTAGGCTCGAATTCGATATCACCAGAGAGGCTCTTCAGCTATTGGAAGGTCGAGATGGGCGAACTGTCCCTGAGGTTGCATTGCTTCCACGGAACTTGAAGACGTTTAAGAACTTGGTTACGGACCGACTCCCTCTTCTTGATATGCGCGTTATGGACGTGCCATTGACGGCGGATAATATTGCAAAGTTACCTACTGTTACCGCATCAAACAAGGGTGACGAACGGGAGACACAGGATGCCATACAAAGAACGGGCCCGATTTCCGCGAATTTACATTATTTTGACCCTGTTGCCCTATTCACTGGACTACTCTCGTCTGACATCGTAAATTCCTTACATCTCGGCATGGCGCATTTTGTCGATGAGCCGACAGAGCTGTATCATTCTCATAGCTGGTCTGGGTCGGTCAGAACGACGTCTGGTCAATTCGCCCATTTCATTGTCGATGGCGAGATGGGTAACCCTATATTCCCTTCGACCTACATACTATACTCATGTGGTAAAGATGATTGCATACTCCATTGCACGAAGGATGACGCTTTGGATGACGAGCTTCATATTGGCCGAGTCTATGGGGTAGGGAAGGATTATCGGTCTGGGCGTGATGAGGACATCGAAGAAGGTCATGTTGTACTCCAGATACAAGAGGCTTTACGTCCCGGTGATCACAGACTGAGCGATTCGCTTCGCCATGTCCCGGATATTGACGAGCTTGTCTTGCTGTCACACGAACAGCTGATGTATATCCCAGAGGAATATGCTGTCGATGTCTGCAACGTCACTCAGGACTATTGGTATGGCGAAACCATGGAGGACCCGAGTTTCTTAGACCCCTCATTGGACCAGCCGACGGGGCAAGAAAAGGGCAAGGGAAAAGCCAAAGAAAAGGGGGCACGTCAACCGTTTCCCAAAGTACATCGCCCTTCCACCCGCAAGGAGCGCCATCCAGATGATGATTGGATCGTCCGTGTTGTCCAACCAATCGATGACGACGGTCATATCCCCCTATGCCACACCCATCCAATTCGAGCAGAACTTGAAATGCAGGTATATGGGCGCCAGCATTTCCGAGAATGGGACCAACGAGCTAGTCACTCGTCCGTCCCTGTGGCATCTATACCGCTACTCACATTTATCGACGGCTTCGGATTGTATCGCAATGTATACAGAACTCTCGTCGGTTTTTATGCGACACCAGCCGGATTTAACAGGATAGATCGACGGAAGAGGGCTAACACGTTCCCGCTTTTCATAAGTCCACATGGGACTGTCTTTGACGATGTTGTCGACTCCCTAAGAACATTTATCCCTCTGGATAAAGGTATAGAAGTCACAATTCGAGGCCAGCGTGTCATTCTATGCGCGTTTACACTCGCATATATAGGTGATATGCCACAGCAAAATCATAACTCAGGCTGTCTTGGACCTAGCGCCGGGAAGCCATGTCGATTTTGTATGATGGGCCGAAAAACGTTGTACGACGCACTCGAAAATGATGACCCGAGTGAAATCCTATACTTCGACATCGAGAAACACGGTCGTTTTTGTTTCCAAACCGGAGATATGCGGCGGACAATGGACAACCTCAGGACACCGAAGGAGAGGCAAGAATACGCATCTCAATGGGGCTTGACATTAAGAAAGCCTGCTCTCATACAGATTTCACCCGCTCTAGACACTGTCCTGTCGCGGCCGCCCGACGCAGCGCATTCTGAATATAACGGAATGTCCAATCTGATGCACACCTTACTTATCAAGCACATTCTCAAGCCGAAGGCGGCCCGCGAATACTATTATATGCTGCGTACGTGGAAATTCCCGGCGGGATGGCATCGTCTCCAAAGTCCCATCCACCATCTCCTACAGTATAACTTATCGGCCCACGCAAAGTGGTCCGTCATTGTGCCAGGGCTGCTTAACTTCTGGCTCGAAGAACGACATATTCGGGCCAGGTTTTGGAATGCCGCCGTCCTACATCCAGCACTCGAAGGCGATAGCGTGGTTGAGTACATTATCCGTGCATATGCTGCACATGCCAAAAGCAACAGTGTCCTCATGGGTCCACGACTATCGTCCGAGGACAGAAAATCGATAACGACCATCATTGTGCGAGCTCGCGAGGTATACCAACAAATGGTGGTGTTCACCAACTTTACTCCTGATACAACAAGGCAACGTGAGGGCTCTGTTGCATCAAGGGTGTCTCAGGTGTCCGCATCTTCTCAACTTTCGGCATTTACGGCGACCCTACAGACAAGACTCCGAGACCTCAGGGCCATGAGTCAGGGATCGCAGGATGAACCAGACTGGGCGTTTAATAGACATCTAGAAGAGGTTCTAAGACGTGAGATGCCATCAGATACCGAGGACCCTGACAAAAGATCAACTAAGAAGTCTAGGAAGCGTCGTAACCTTCCACGACCAGAGAAGGATGAGGATGCTCCGACAATAAACGACGCACTCCGACCAAATGTTCACGTAGGAGTACACTATGAAGATATAATCGAGGAATATGCGCTTGGAACCAACGTGAGTACATTAGTCGGTGAGGACGTGCATAGGTAAGAGAATTTTACTATCAATGAGACTCAATCCGTCTGGTATTATCCATGATATTTGGGGTATCGTCAATCAGAACCGATACTCGAACAAATTTCAAAAACGTCTAAGTCCCACGGTCACGTGATGTGCATGGACTACACTACTCGCGCATCCTGTTTACTCCACTCGAATTATGCAGAATTCCCCACCTCGCAAACTCCACACAACTCCAGCCGGATTCTCAACTTTCATCCGGACTACCTTCAAACTCTCATGGATCGTGTCGTTTGCACGAGAGATTTTACAAACTCTAACTTAAATTTCTATAGGTTTTTCAAAGCTAAAGTATACGAAACGAACTTTCGTCATCCGGAACCAGTCCTTCTCGGCAAAGTCAACGTGCGGACCACGACGCGTTTCCTTCTCCGGAATGGTCTCGAGGACGAGGAACTGTCCAATCAATTGATACGCATTAACGCCAAATGTCCCACATTATTCAAGAAGATTCTAACACAGGTAGACCAAAATGCAATCGACGAAGGCGAAGAAGATCCAGAAGATGAATTGGAGGACGAGCTCGATGTCGACTCACATACAGTTGAATCACATGTTAATGTTACTCTCACAGGCAGACTCACAACGAGTAAGGTTAAGGCCATCACACATTTGGCAAATGGAGGTCAACATCTCCCCATTTTCCCGAGAGACTTTACGCTAACATTCACCGATATGCTTCGACAAGCCTACGAGATTGACTACGGGATGCCCAACATTTACACTTTGACGCGTCGAAACATAAACCTTCAATGGAGTAAGAAGGTTTCATTTACGAGCCAGTAAGTTTGCATCTCTCGTCATCCCCCCTCGTATAGTCGTGATACTGTCGTCAAGACCTCCGATATGCTTTTTTGGGCAAACTAAATCGCGCTTTGGTCACCAGCGGTGCCGTCGTCATCGTTCACGTGAATATGCCGTGTCGAAACTCAATATCCATGAACCAATCAGAGGTGTCCGTCGACCAATTCACCTCTTGGCATGGTTTTGTGGACATCTTGATGACTTATGTCAGCAGAGATGAAGCCAGAGTGAATTGGTGTAAAAAGGACCAAGTGATATGATTGTTCGTGATGACTGCCGATTAGAATCGCATTTATCACTCGATTCATACACGGATTGGATATTTCCAGTCGGGCAATGTTTGGTGAAATGACACCTCTTACATATCAAACTTTTGCTGCCCTCATACGAGTAGGCGCCGTGGACTTCTCACGTGGTGAACATACGAAAGGATCAATACTCCTCAGCACGGTCACGATACTAGACTTGGTGTTTAGGAGTTTCTACCCCTATTATCGACCCCTATCCCCAATCAACCATCGATCTAACAATTACGTATTACCCGACTAACAATACTCTAACATCACTCGGTAACACAGCTAACATTGGATCCCCGGATTTACGACGGGTTTTACTCGGCTGGTCTCGGGCAAGCATATTTACGAGTACCACGTTACGAAGTTATACAACGATAACCTATGAATGAATGGCTAACTATTCGGATACAACAGGGACCTGGTCAGGCGATCATTCAAAGTGGGTGACTATGTCAAATATCATGGTAAAGACCATTGGGATCCCAACGCCAAACTTGGACGGATCGATGGCATCTTCGTTCACGATCTAGACAAGGAGAAACGAGTGTTCATCCTCCTAACGAGATCATCCATATCCGATGATTATCACAAACTGCTCAATCTTCGTTTTGTGAGTGAAAATGAACCAATGATCATTGGCGTGACGGCTCTGCTACCTCAGTCACTATACATCGTGGATACCAGAGATGTTAATCGAAAGGTATGGGTCGACTGGGAAGTAGATTGGATGTGACCAGACGGGTACGGTACGTAACCCACTTACTTGTCGTCACAAGCTCAGTTTCCGAGCACTAACATAACCCGAGGATACCAGGTACTCGTGTGATCCATCCATGGATTGTGAGAATTGAACTAGATACATTCGGTACGTATATGCTTTTGGCCGTCCCAGTTTTCACAGACGTTTTCCCAAGTATATCCATACTAATATAGACAATCGTTTCTACGATGTAGCAAACATTGAGAGCCCGGGGTCATCCATGGCGGATGATGGATCCCAACAAACATTAAGTTCAAGGTACATCACACAACCTATGCATCCAACACAACCAGATCCTTGCGAATAGAAGCCATTGAATAACCAATTTAATGCAGGGACTATTTTATGCATCCAACATTAAAGGATAAACCGGAAGGTTATGAAATATTATCCTCTTTTGACCAGAACAGTACGTGTACACTAACAAGAATCATCTATCCCTAGCGCCGACTGGCCTATATGACAATCTACTAACCTCGAGTTATTCCGATCTCAGGTACCAGACACCAACGGATCATTACATACACACCTCGCCCCCTAACGACAACGGGCTACCAAACGCATCCATGGAGATGATCTCACACATCCATCCACCAGGAACGTCAGATCTATTCCTCAGGCAAGCAGTGGATGGATTTAGATATCTAATGTGTATCCATAGCTCCAGAGGTTGGAAGGCATGGATCGGATGGAATACCTACCTAGATATCCAATATAGCAAGCTTCTAAAGCAGACAGGATGACCAGAGCGATCCATAGCATCCATCCTGGATGGATGCAGGCAGTGAGCTAGTACAGGCGCAATAGATTAATTCGTATTATGCATAATGGATGATTAATTGAATATGTGAACCTCGGTATCCCGATATGCAACGCATCAGTAGCTAAATATTCCGCGGCACGGTGCAAAAGAAATGGGGCGCTATATTGCGTTAGGAACGTACGAAACGGTGGAGCGGTGGAGCGGTTCCCTCAGTGGAATGGAGTGGCGGTCATTCCAATGAGGGAACCGCTCCATATATGGAACTGCTCCCACCGTCGCGGGACCATCCCGCTACGGTATCAGCCCCACATATTCCTCCCGTAAGGACAGTTCAGAAGCAGCGACAAACGCCCTGTTCTAGGGAAAGAGCACAGGCCACTGCGTTACCGCACAGGCAGCAATTCCCCAATAAACAAATTCTGCCACCTTACTGATTTGCAGCCCCACTCACCGCCCTCAGAGGCATATAAATACCGAGCTCTCCTCCCGAATTTCAGGATTCCTTTCCTCTTTTCTTCTTCATACTTACCTTGTTCCGCTCACCCTGGCTCAAGAATCAGGGTGCGCAAGGGGGGAGACCTGCATTGCACAGCGCGGAGTCGACCCTCTTCTATTATCCTTCGTGGATCGTAGGGAGCGCAATTTTTGCTGTCTTCAAATCACTTTCGTTTTCATTATGATCGATGCCTTGAGCTTCGCCATGAGGAAGATGATACAACTTGCGTAATGCTACTTGATTGATATTGATTGCCTCCTGCAGCCGAGAGATTCCACTAATATTTAACTCGCTTTGTACTACGTCTTTGCAATCGAAACGCACACTGAATGAAGCCATCATTGCCTCGTCACATTGAATTAAAGCCGTATATTTTCAGAGTGTCGCCATCGCGTCCGAAGACAATATTCAAGCACTGGTCGAGACTTTGTCAGCGAAGCATAATTCGATAACGATATTCCTAACGGACTAGAACCACAGACTCGTACGCAATGATGCAAAGTCTAAGCCGATATTACAAGACCTCGTTTCAGATCCTTTCACGCCTCGAAGGCGATTGACCTTCCTGAACTCGCGAGCTCTATATCTACCAACACATAATCTAACGCATCATACGCAGCTTCCAACATCCACGACTTTCAGCGTTGATTCTCGCCTTAATTTTACGAATCACGATAGGACACGAGATATGATTGCGCAGTTGAGATATCTATTTATGGAATACTTCACTATTCTTCACGCTCGAGGCAGTATGAAGTTGAGTCCCAGGAGCAAATATGCCATTCTTTTAATACAAGATCCTATACACAGCCTGGAAAGCTTTCCAACCGCATGGTGCCAGTACTGCTCCGACGACATCGTCGGCAGCCATGTTCAATTATTGTAGAAAGACCAAGATCCTTTTTCTCTCATCTGTAATCATCCCGTCATTACTGACTCCTCATTTATGTATTCATTGGTTGGTATTTTCCGCCTCTGGTGTCGTCATCCTTCTGTCGGCCCATCGTATCTCTTCCCTCCGTAAAAGCTACCGTTGGCGCATATTCGTTCGTCGACAAAGTCGAGCAGACGAACTAGGACGAAAGAGAAGAAAAAAAAATGGAAATCGAAAAAAAAAAAATCATTACATGTTTCACCGAGGCCGCCCTTCTTACTAACTCCAGTTCCCAGATGCTGAAACCAACCAACAGAAAGATTTTTCGTTTCGTTTCTTTATCGGCTGCGTTTTGCCTTGCCTTGCTCCCATATACACACATTTCATCTCGTTCTGCCCATTGTGCACACACACATATACCCGCCGCCCGCGTTTCCGAGCTTGTCCCCTACATCAATCCGCTAGTTGTGATAGTACCCTAATACTTAATATCATAACGAGCAGGCCGATCGTGACAATGATGAGCAGCGTGAAGCTGAACCAACCCATGACCATGGCGCTCGTTCCGATCCCCGACAAGACGCTACCGTTGCCGAAGTCTTGCGCTATGACGGACGCGGCGACCGACGCCGTATGTTGCCACAGCACGGACACGAGCACGAAGATGGATGCGATGAAGATGATGGCCAGCGCGATCTGCGACACGGGTCTGCTAGGGAAGGGCTTGATCTCGCGGTCGGAGCCTTCGCTGTCCTCCTCCTCGTGCCAGCCGGGGAAGGTGGCCAGCAGAAGGAAGCAGACGAAGGCGAAGATGATGGCGATGATGATGAGGTAGGGAAACACGATCATGTCCTTGAACTGGCTGGCCAGCCAGATGAGGTTCAGCGGGTCCTGATCGACTGACACCTCGTTGGCAAGCGCCGTGGCGTTGTTGCTGCACAGCCAGGAGCCTCCGTCCGGGTTGATGCAGATACCGAAGTAGCCGACGCGCGCCTGCAGGTGCGCAGATCCAACGATGTTACTGATGGCCTGGTTGACATTGTAGTCCACCTGCGACGTGTCGGGTACGGCTGTGTATTTCTCGTAGTAGATGGAGAGTAAGAATATGTCGGGGATTAAAGGTGATGAGGACGAGCAGCCTGCTAATAGGAGTGCTGTTGACCGGAGAACATTAGTGTCAGGGCTTTTGGGGGGAAGATTGGGGAGTAGAATCAGGAATGTGTAGACATACATAGTAATATTATGGCGACTGCTATTAATATCATCAAGACATGGTGGTATCCTAGGAACGGTATGAACCCTAAGACACGCTGTTAGTATTCCCGTTGATGGCATTACTTATCGGAGCTGTGTGTATACTTACGATACCAACCAACTTGAAACCCAGGCATTGCTGCTGTTTATTTTATTTCCCTAAATTCCCGAGGTATGTTTCCTCTCTCCACTCCCGTCCTCCCGGGGAGCGACGGTGTGGTTGGATGATCTCACGCAGCAGCAGCGCTGGAATGCGACGAGGTTCGAGCGGCGTAAATGGGATAGTCGAGATGGAATGCGGAAGCAAGGTTGATCTCAAGAATCCCACGGGCGTCTTGCTGGAATGCAATGGTGGCTCGTTTATTCTGATCGTCGACACGTATATAAGGTAGGGGCGTCGTCGAAGTAAAAAATTTTCTTCGTCGATACTAGATATCGTGGACCTTTCTCTGCTTGTCAGATCTACTCTACGAACAGGCACGCAAAGGGTATCTATCGTGCAGGTGCTGTCAGGAGAGATAAGGTAGGTTTAGGTGCAGTGAGGAATGATAATGGTATGATAGGTATTGCAACTTAGAAGTTCAATTGCTTCCTGCTGGACAACAGCCCTTTGCCCTTTTGGAAAGTCTAGAATGGGGAGAAGAATAGAATTGTCTCTGAGACAAGTATCGTTGGCAGGTTTCTAAGTCTCCCCTTCCCTTTTTTTGCCCTTCGGGTACAACAACTAGTATTAGAATAAAGGAGGTTGGTATTCAGATCGAATGGATGATTCAAAAATGCGGTGCGAGTGTGCATTAGAGAATCTGCAATTGGTCCTGCCACCAGGATTTCCGCGATGATATCGGACTCGGCATGGTCCAAGTAAATAAAAGATGTGGCTGGGGCGTTGCTGCAGCGATGCGCCTAGCTGGAGCCCCGATTTCTTTTGTGGGGCTCAGCTAACCGCCAAGCCTCCTACAGGCTGAACGGGGTACGAACCTTTTTGCGGGTGGTTGGTTGCAAGCAGAGGTACCTGGACGATTCTTGGTTCCTGCATCAGCGCACTTTAGCAGCCAATGAAAACCGGCGCCATGCCTCAGAAGTGACGTGGACCGTTCAACATCGTGGGTGCTAATGCTCGTTGCCGGCTCTCCGGCACCAAACACCTACATCCCGTAGCATGGTAGAGCAAACCAGGAATTACGACTTCTCGATCCCAAATCTCAATTGTGTTGACTTTTGACTCGCCCTACATAAAGATCTCTCTACGCCATCGAACACGCAAACATCACGAACAGGTGTCTTATGTTGACGTGCGATACCTCACCGATCTTCTAAACGTGGGGCATCTTTAGTCTCTATCCACGAAGCAATTGCTTCCACAATTCGGTCTCTTCTGAATAATAGCATAACTTTATGAAGCCGTTCAAGTTTGTACATCGATAACCCAGCTATGAACACGTTGATAATAGAGATGTATTAATGTCATGGTCTCCACTTACTTTTTCATTATTCTGTCAGTCTGTTCGGTCCTTCCCTGTTTTGATACTTCGTATCTTTTAATGCATTTTAGGTAGGTGCTATGACTTCTAGCATGGCACATCCTGCACTACGGCCGTTATTCATGTTCGACTCAATTGCTGTCAATCGATACCACCAGAGCATGTCCCCGCTTATTATTCGATCTTCAAATCTATGAAGCGACACAATTTAGGCGTAGTACATAGTAGATGAGACCCGAACAAGCACATCGAGCATAAATATGCCATACTTGCTTAACATTGGATTTTTCTCACGATCTAAGCATCGGGCCATCTTATTTCCAATGACGACACCCTTCCGCTTTTCACGTTACCTTCAGGCCCACGCATTGAACCATCTGATAGCCTGAAAGAAAGCTTCTTCTTTCCCAAACTTCTGCTTCGGGTCTGAAATATTGGCTCTTACACCGAACCCGTGCTGGGTACCGCCGTACAACGCAAGCGAGTAGGGAATCCCGGTATCAAGAAGCAGGGCCTCAATCTTTGACCTTCGATCGGCAGGTGTCATGGTGTCCCCATCTAAACGATCGCGTTAGCAAGCCGAAGGCATCTGTAGACAATAAGGAGAACCACTCACCTGCTGCAGCGATGCTAGCTGGACCTGTGATGGCAGAGATCTCTGCATCCTCCAGCAAACTTGGGTGCGCGGCGAAACCCACAGCAGCGCCCTTTCCTTCAGCCAGCAGACGGAATGCGTAGCGGCCGCCGAAACAGTAACCTGTCGCAACGACCCTTTTCACACCGAGCGTGGTACGCATGAAATCAATGGCCGTCGCAAGGATAGGATCAGTAACATTAGGACTATGGTCCGCAAGGAACTTCGTCGGATCAAAGCCTGACTGCCCATTGATATCCGCCACAGCCGGGGTTCCATTAAACATGTCTGGTGCGACAGTGAGATAGCCGGCTCGCCCAAAGCTATCCGCTAGTCTACCATGACGTCAGGTGAGGATATATGAACAGAACACGGTCATACAAACAGCTTGTTTTCCAGCAATTGGATACCAAAAACGTCTGTCAAATACAGCACGCCTGTATCCGATGCATTGCCTGTGACATACATAGTGACTGTATCCACGGTCAATAGGTTATTGTCGACCCCTGTTCGAACTGATCCACATACTGTCATTGTAAATTTGCTCTTTTCCAACAGGGTCGCCGGAGTGAGCTATGATGGAAGCGCCCGTAGCAGGACAGTCTTCCTGGCTTGGCGTCACGCCAGCCAAGCAGCCGCTAACCCAGAGTGCAAATAAAGATACGAACCTCAACATCTTGAATAATTTCCGTGAAAGAACATGGAAAAGAAGTAGGAGAATCTGTATCTCTAGATCTTATTTATTCCTTCTCCGGATGAATCGCGAATGCATGCAGTCGCCAAGTGATAAAGTTCGACAGCTCCCTTTTTGAGCAAGCCAAGAGCGGCAGATGGTGGGGAAGCCTCTCACATGCTATATTCGGAAGCTGGGATTTACGGCGGTAGATCTCGAAGTGATTGTCGGCTAATTGTTGGGTCGCAGGTCTCTGGAGCATGTCTACTTCATTGGATATATTCTGAGTTTTCTTCCGTTTTGCACCGGCTTCCGACCTCCACCGGTTAACGTGATAACTACCGTAGCGGCAAGCTACGTATTCTAGGAATAGTTGTATAATTTGAATGATTCCTGTATTAAGAACTATTCCTAAATCTATCGCATCTAATTGGCTAATAAATGTGGGTCTCAAAAATGCGTAGGATTAGCCTATAGGATAAAATAGTGTAGCAAAATTTCAGCAAATCGGAAGGATTGGCCACCCGACCGGTTAGCTCAGTGGTTACGTGCGTATTTCCCACGTGCCACAGGGCTACTGGTTCGAGTCCCACCTTTTGCAACTTTTGAACTTTTTAAAGTTTTGCTCCACTTATTTAAAATTCTAACCAATCAGAATTAATTCTATTTTTTTATTCTTAGAATCATTACAAAAAAGACAACGGTAAAATTAATACTCGTCATTAGTATAGAATCAACCATTTCTAACCTTGGAACCATTCCTAGAATACGTAGCTTGCCGCTACGGTAGTTAGCCAAGCAGATATGATGGGATAATTCGGATTACGACAAAGTAACTGTCGATGTTAAGTCCAGCGCAGCGATGAGTTTGCCCTATTCCTTCTATAGCCCGCCTCCTTGATCGAACAGGCTATAAGCTTCACGTAGTCGGTGCCAGCGCCGGCGGCAGCCCATGCGTCGCGCATGGCCGAACCGTACACGGTCCTGGTCAATAGTGGTTGGGATACGGCCCAGGAAGAAACCATCGGCTGTTCCTGAATCTAGAATATGAAGGCCCGGCGCCAGGACGGATCCGTTGCCCATCGTATGAATAATCGCCGCGTCTTGCTCCGTCGGCCGCCCTATCTCCTTGTTCGGCTTCGGCAGCAGAAATCACGATTTGTCCGTCATGATTGCCAACGTCTCTGTTGGGAGTTGACCACTCAATGGGCCGCAAGGATCCTAATGAGGAGAAAATAATTGAGGGGAAATTCTATATAAACATGCCTTAAAAAGATTATAAGCTACTGCGGGCGCCGAATACTGGATTCGTTGTCTTCCCTCTAAGGGGTCTGGCCAATTAGATGTATGTTAGTATTGCGAGCAACAGAGCTAGCGTTACGAAAGGGGGTAAAACTTGCGAGAATAGGAATCACTAGAGTGGGAATTCAACGGGTTAGACAACATTGCCGCAAAGCCTACCTAATGCAGCAGTCATTATCAAACGGAGCAGGATAGGCGTGGATATAATACTTGGGCGAGCTTCTGGCATTAACCCCCTACCTATTGTGTGAATGCCGTCAAGCTTAATTCAATGTTGCATGAACAAGATCAAGATTAATCCTATCATTAGAATGATTCGATCTGTTTGAATCTCGTCTGAATCTAATGAATGTCTTACAGTTTTGGAAGCTCATTGTATCTCTGGATCAGGGGCAAAGCTCCTTCACACCCTCGCAATTACCGATCTAGAACACAGCAGAGTCCAAACAACGACGATTCAAGGCCAGCGAAATCGAAGCGTCTTTCTCAAGGAGTTCAATTTTCATAATGAAGGTAGGTACCTACCTTTGTTGGATGCAGAAAACTGCATGCATGCAGGATTCTGCTCTCGTTATCAATTCAAATTCATATTAAATGAGGATTCTGATGAGAAGACGCCGCAAAGGATGCATGTTTCAGTACTACCCCTTGGGTTCATGTATATTAACAAGAAACGTGTAGAACTTGTTCAGGTAGAATAGCTATGTAGAACTATATATCTGATCACCCAATGCGATCGACATTGATGAAAGCGTATGCGATCTGTGTCGATTATCTTAACTACCCTGCTCATCACGAGTGTCCATTCCTTATATTCTCACTATGAGAGCTTTCACTCCTTTCGTACTTACCGCGCTGGCTGTTGGTGTAAAGGCGAAGGACCAATGAACATATGCAGTTTTACGGTTCAACAATGTAGGGGGTCAATTCTCCACTCAGGGGCAAATGGACCCCATCGTCAGTCCTGGAGCTAAGTCAGCACATTCTTATGGAATAATGGGAGGAAGTGACTTCAACCTGATCGTCACCGGAGACCAACTCCTACATTCTCATTGCACCAACGCCAAGATTCTCAATGACAGGAGCAACTACTGGGTTCCCACGCTTTGGTTTCAATCGCCTCTTAACGGAACCTTTAAGTATGATCAGAGCTTAGATGATTACTTGCTCACTCCTGACGGTGTATTAGATTCGACGCTACAAATGACAAGATCAAAGCGTTCCCTCCAGGTCTCAAAATCGTTAGCGGTGACGCCAAGAAGAGAACACCACCGAAGACAGGTGCCATTCAACTCGATCCCACTAAAGGCGACATACAGCCAGTACAATGGACTTGTCCTACTAAAGACAGCCACATCGCTCGGTACCCAGCCGGTTCGGACGGTACTAAAGCGGGTCTACCGGATCCGAACAATCTCGGTAGTGGAGCCGGGTTTCCGGTTGTAAATTGTGACGGCTATGCCTCGCCTCTAAGACAGGACGTCCATATGCCGTCATGTTACAACCCTAAAGTAGGGCTAGACAACTACCAGAAAAACAGGGCCTGGCCAACTCCTACCGGTGGAGGCAAGGCGGATTGTCCCAAAGGCTGGATACATGTTCCTCATCTGTTCATTGAGGTGTACTACGACACCCTTCAATTCCAAAATGACTGGGATGTGGACGGCAAGACTCAGCCATTCGTACTATCGAATGGAGACAAAACCGGCTATAGTTCGCATGCGGACTTCATTTCAGGATGGGACGAGAAGACACTTCAGACAATTATTGACGGATGTAACGCTGGTTTCACGGGTATGGACAAATGTCCGGATATACCAGGGGGCCTTAACACGGATACATGCCAGATGAAATCCGCATTTCCCGACTCGTCTGGAGAATGGGTCAAGAAGCTTCCGGGCAACAATCCATTGTCTGGTTGGGGGATGTAGTTACAAGGGTCTGCTTCTATTATTCACTTCGGCACTAATGAATATTGCCCACAATTGACTGTATATGATTTTATTCATATATATACATCTTACCGGTCTAGCTACCAACTTGGACTATTTATTCACGTCAATACAATAAAGAATTTTCTTTTCCACCTGAGCTTGTATCCTCCGAGTTTGATAATTTTATGAAACCCTCCTTCGAAGAATCTACGAAGAGACACCGTGGATTGTGCTTGGGCTTGGAGAGAAGTATGCCCGATATCTTCGATGTCGCTTTCGTTGAGCGACTTATGATCGAGTGTGTCGTGTTGTGAACAGGCTCGAATATCCTGTGATACCTATTTAATAAGAGTGCCGCTAAGGTCGCCAATGTGCTTACCCGCTTTATTGTTCCAGATAGAGTCGAAAAGCTTGTCAAGCGCAGACGTCCCAAACGGGTTATCATAAGCCTAGAATAGGTGAGCATCGAGTAATAGTCAATATAAATAGAGGATAAAATAACGTGTTACACGGCTGTCTTACCTTGTTACATCCCGCTGTGATCGTATCTAGTGCAGAGGTAAATCTTTTCTGAGCCTCAACCCTGTTCCAAGTATTTTGGACTAGCCTGTAGCATGAACGGAGGAAGGCATACTAGTATAAATATTAGAAATGTTTCTAAGATTTCCTATGGAGGCCTTACGAATTCGGAGGGGTTCTGGCAGAGATAGATTATCTCGGAAACTGCTACACATAGCACAATATTTGGTGTTAGTGGAAGCATGGTTGTAACTGGTGAAGATAATATAAGAAAATATAATGTTGGAAAAGGGCACATATGATCCGAGAGCTGCCTCATGAAGTAGGTAGACAACAGTTATATACGCTTTTGAGAACTTTCTAAAAGTTATTCGCGCTCAATTCTCGCTGTGTCAGTCGGCGCCTCTTGTGTCAGACGTTTCACCTATAGGAGTTGTTACCCGAGACAAAGTAGACAAAGAGACGTCGTGTAGGTAGGTATGTATACTACGATCTTAACCTAGATAGTTCCCGACTCCCTGCGGAACAACAGGTTTTCTCCCTTCATCTATGGTGCGCAACGCTACATCTTGTAGCTACTTATGTCATCAGCTCGATATGATTCGCTATCGGATGAAGCCGCCGACTTCATTCGTTAGCACTTAGCGGAAGTGTTACTCTATGTTCCCCGGTGCGGAATCGGGTCATCGAGATCGGTATGGGACCGCAGAAGTGCTCGTAATACCCAAGTATTCGTATTTCCCCGAGGACTACATGCTATTTCGGATCCTTCCTAATTAGGTATGAGGAACATCATATGAAAGATCGTGGTGGTGGTGTAGGTATGTGGCTATGTATATGTGGCTAGTGACTACTAGTGCGGGCTTCAAGTGTGGCTGGCAGCCCGCATTTCGCGTAGGTAAATAGCGCCTTACGTTTCTACTGTACAATTATAGGTATGTACCTAGGTAAGGGAAAGCATAATTCATCTGGACTTTTTCTATCGTGACTACCTAAATAGCTACCTATCTGCAGAAGGGGCTGTCCAGATACCCGAAGAACATTATCATAGGGATATGGCGTCGTATAATGAGCGCTTACGTGGGTACCTAAAATATGTACCTACCTAGGTACCTGTAGGTAGGCGACAATGTTGGCACACCATGGCGGAGCAAGTAAGGGATTTAACTCTCCCAACGTTCTGCATCGCATATAGTATACTCTTATATTATTTGCGTCTGTGACATGGGTCCCAGTGAGGTGATTGAATGCCTCCCTTGCCTGATTTTCCTTGTTCCCAACTCTAGTTCATTGGGTACTTAAATCTCTTAGGTTAGGTACCTATCTACCTACTACACATCTCTTCACCTGCCTACCTCCTAACATTTCATCTCGTGATAACACAGAATCCCTTAGTACATTGACTCAGTAGCAAAATGGATGCATCTAAAGCTATTGAGGCCCTGCAACGGGCACTGTCAGGAGTCAAGTTCGCCATGAGGGGTACCAAGGAGCACGAAGTTCTCAATCGTACCTCTTACCAATCGGCTCTACAATCCGATATCATCCCCGCCTGCATTGTCCAACCCACAACGAAGGAAGAGGTATCAACCTTTATTAAGACTATCAGGCCCTTCATACTCGCCGGCGAAGCGGCCTTCGCCATCGTCGGCGGTGGCCGTCAGCCTGCACCAGGCTGCTCCAATATCAAGGATGGTATCACTTTGAACTTACGCCTTTTAACCGGCATTGAAATCAAAGACGGAGTCGTGTCTATCTCTGCTGGCGAGACTTGGGGTCCTGTGTATGACAAGTTGACTGAACAGGGACTTGGTTGTTCTGGTTCACGATCGGCTAAAGGTGGCATTGGAGGACTAGCATTGTCAGGAGGCCTATCATTCTTCTCGACACGTGAAGGCTTTATCTCTGATGATGTGAGTTCTGCACAGTCAACATCTCTTAACGATTTCGGCTGTTCTGTCAACTGGTTGATGCAGGGTGGAAATCGAGTTTAGTCTAATCCCTTCTATCGTAGGTTTTGAACTACGAGATAGTCTTGGGTTCCGGCGAGGTTGTCAACGCAAACGCCGACGAGAATGCCGATCTTTGGAAGGCACTGCGAGGTGGAGGCAACAACTTCGGCGTCGTCACCCGCTACGATATGAGAACCTTCAAGCAAGGGCCGTTTTGGGGTGGTTCCTTGTATTATTTCGGCCCAAGCTTCCCTAGCCAGGTCGAGGCGCTAGTTCACGAACTTCAAAAGCCAAATGCAACTGTAGAGACACATTTAATGATCAGTCTAGGCTACACGGCTATGTTCGGGCTTGAGCCCGTGGCGATGAATCAAGTGTATTATACGCAAGAAGTCGAAAAACCACCGGCTCTGGATAGTTTTACTAATGTTAAGCCGCAAATCGACAGCCTGAACACCTTGCGCATGATGACACTTGCAGAGGCGTCAAGAGAACAAGCTGGCGACACTCCGCCTAACCAAAGGTGCATCCAAACTCAACACAGATACTTTATTTTTCTCGGGTTAGGCTAACCTCAGTTGAGATCTGCTTACATGAATCTTCACGTAAAGGCCGACGTTGCCACCCTTTTAGCCGGCGCGGAGATTTGGAAAGCTGCCATGGAGCCCATAAAGGATCGCGAGGGCCTGATATGCTCCTACACCCTCCAACCTTACGCGCGGTCTCAGCTTGAAGCTTCGGCCAAAAAGGGTGGGAACTCGTTAGGTCTCGATCCTAGCCTTGGATCCATTGTGTCCGTGGCTTTCTTGATGTACTGGAATCTGAAAAGCGACGATGAGGCGATTCTTGGCGCCTTCCAGGGCGCCCTGGAGAAAATAAGGACAGATGCCTCGATAAGGGGTCAGCTGATTGACTTCACATACTTGAACTATTCGTTTAATTTCCAGGACCCGATTGGCTCCTACGGTGCGGACAACAAAAAGGAGCTTCAGAGAGTTAGTAAGAAGTTTGACCATGAAGGCATCTTTCAGAAAGGTGTTCCCGGAGGTTGGAAGCTATTCCAATAAGAAATGAGAGCCAAATCTGTTAGGCCAGGGGCGCGGAGATGCTGGAACCCTATTGGTGCCTAATTAGAGGGTTACAGTCGGTCGTTCATCAATAACCTAAGAGTATCAAACATGTCTACGATCAATGGAGAACAGGCAATCCTACATGCTGCTTTCCGCCTACCATTCCATACCTTATACATAAGTAATTAAGTACCTAATATAATCTGTACGTCTGGAAGACTAGGATGGTAATAGTTTTATCCTTGGCAAGGTATCAGTGAAGCTAGTGAGCAAAGTCCGTAACTGACAGATGACGGGAACTTCCACCAAATGAGTTACACAATTAGCTTCATGTTGTAACAACCTGTTGCGTCAGTGACAGCCGGTGGTAAAGATCGCTCTGTGTTCTTCAGCTACTTTTTATGACAGAATCGCAGCTTCAAGGGGGTGCTAGGAAACTCAAATAAAGAGGAAGATTGGTAAATAGGCGGCCTACACCCCCTGGATGTTAATTAGGTTATCTGTAGCTTTCCGACTCTACCGTTACGGATCTCTGCTGGAATAAACGAATGTGGCTGCTTTGTCGATCGTAGTACCCTGAGTGTTTTGAATATGGTGGTGGTATGAACAGCTGACTCACATAGTAACTCCTAGCTGAAGGGATGTACAAACGCGATGAGACACTCTTTGTGGGAAGAGAGAGATAAATATACGCCTACTTCCAAAGTTTACTATCTCCTCAACTTCGACTCTAACGAATAATCCGAGAACTTATTGGCCGGTAAATATGGACCCGTATATGGATTACATGACGCGCCATCCTTCTGAAGTGCAGCGGTACGCAATAGTCAAAGCAAAACTAAGACTTTCTTCTAACTTATCACAGACTCAATAAGGAATTTGATCTTCTAACTAAGTGGGATAACTCATAGCATAATCCAGCGTAGTCACTATTTACTAATATAGGCCCAGGAACATTGGATATCTCCTCCACCGTTCTGTTGCTGCTAGTCTCCCCAATGAGCCGCGTATCGCCGACATAGGGACCGGGACCGGCAAGTTCCTGTTACGTCTCCAGAAACGGTACCCTAATGCAATTTTAGATGGATTCGACATATCCCCAGCTCTCTACCCTCCATGGGACACGTTGCCATGGGGTATGACACTTAGTGTCCTAGATGCAAAACAGCCTTTCCCAGAAGAGTTACACAATAAGTATGACGTGGTCCATGTGCGCATGCTAGTAGCGGCGATGCTCCCGAATGACTGGCACGTAGTCGTTGGCAATCTTTTCAAATTGTTGAAGCCCGGGGGGTTCCTGCAGTGGGCAGAATGCGACTATATCGGGGCAAAGTACTTGCGCAACTATAAGAACTCTCCCGTAGATACCGCACGATCCGTGGCGAATGCCTTCACCGATGCACTCCGCGAGCGATTCGAGAATGGGTGGTGCACTCTTCCCCGTCACATGCGTGAGGCCGGATTTGTACCTGTCGTGAGCGACATTGTTAGCTCGGATAGAGTTCCGAAGACTAGAAAGGAGCTAACGATTAATGCAATTAAGGTAATTTTCTCTTGGGCGCGGTTGATGACTGAGCGTGGGGCACCCAACTCGATGACAATGGATCATCTGGAGCGTTTGGAGGATGAAGCTTACAGGGACATCGAGTCGGGTTGCTATTTGAGGTACGACATCTACGTTACTCGTGGCCGAAAGCCTTTCGAGGAATAGAAAAGTGATGTGAATACGGAGTAGGGCCGGTCGTACTTTTCAGTGGTAACTAGTAATAAATGGTATATCTAGTATTCTTTTTGGATTTGAAAGCTCACCTAGAAGTCTTACCCCTTTTTGGGCCACCCTGTTCTAGACCCTACGAGGATGAGATTTTATCATCTGTGGCTACCTACATACAGCCACCTAGAGACCCCTTTGCCAGGCCCTACTCGTGACGGAAACCCATCTCCGAGATTTTAGACTCGTAACATAGCAATCAACCAGTCAACTGTTTCACTCAAACTGCGAAGCACTATGCTGCCAATTCAGCTCCGCCTTAAGTTCCCTAATCAAAACCTCCTCCTCCTCTGTGCTATTAGCTTTTCGCTCCCAGAAGTCGCTCCTCATGCCCTTGCCTTCCAATGCCTCCTTATCGACGGCATCAAAGAATACCACACTTAGACCGACTTCCCTTCTCGCCCCGTCTTCCGCCACCCACTCGTCCTGCCCATTCCTCACAACCACCAAAGCCCTGCGCCAATCACTGCCGCCGATATCGTAGCGCTGTATGTACCAACTCTTGTCCTCGGACCTGGCGGCAATCTCACGTCTCTGGTGCGCTATGCACGCATTCACCACATCATCATCATCCGATCCTGTAAGCGGCATACCGTACACATCCAACCGATCACACTCAGCAGGGTCTCTCCCCTCGCGGCGTTCGAAAAGAACGGTCGTCTCCAAGACACGGGCAGCTGATTCCAAGCGCGCGGGGCTACTGGCGTCGGGCGCCGTGTAGTACACTTGGAGAGAAGGGCGGGGCCGTGGCGCGTGCTGCTGCTGACTAAGAGGCGAGCTGCCGGGGTGCCATGTAGCTGGCAAGAATACGCTGACCATGTTTATGGAGGGGTCGCCGAAGGAAGGGAGATGTGTGATATTGATGGAAGAAGCAGCATCGCTGGCTCGAACCTGTGCGGTGCCGCCTAGTGATTTGGGCATTTTCTAATTTCAATGAATAACGAAGCCTTAGATGCTGAGGTTATGATGACACGAGCAGAGGAAGCACTCAAGTTTTAGGGAGACTGAGACTGAGACTGAGACTGAGACTGAGACTGAGACTGAGACTGAGACTTGAGATTGAAATTGAGGTTGTCTTAGTCATCCTAGTTACACAAAACGGGATTTCACGTAAGCAAGACCTTGCGATTTTATTTGATTTTTGGCGGTTTGCCTTCCCAGCTTCCCCGCCGTTTGTTCCCCAACATTTCTCCGAACCGCGTAAGATCAAAATGAGGTAAATAGTACTCATACTCTCTTGGATTTTATATGGGCTTTATTCAATCCAAGGTGTATTCGGTTAGGTTGGTTGGGCTAATATTTCGATCTAACTAATATATACGCACGTCTTACGCTGAGACGCCGACACAATACGCCTCATCTAACCAAAATCCGCTTAGGCAATCACTCGACACGGCTGGATTCCACTCATGGAACTGGGCATCCGTGATTCCGAATTGTTGCTCGACAGTGCCACAATCGCTTCCCTTCACTGCCACATACCACTGATTGCAATTCGCGGGCTGCCCGCTCTGCGTCGGCGCTGGAGGAGTCGGCCTAGCGCTCGAAGTGGTAGTCGCGGTTGTGGTGGTTGAAGAATCGGACCCGGACCCGGCTACACCGACGCAGTAAGCTTCCTTCAGCCAGAAACCCTCTAGGCAGTCGGATGACACGGCCGGGTTCCATGCGTGGAATTGCGCGTCTGTGATCCCGAATAGGGCCTCTACCGTCGAACACGAGTCCCCGTCCCGCGCCACGTACCACGCGTTGCAGATCGCCGGCTGTCCGGACTGTGTTGGACCTGGGGGTGTTGGCGAGCTGGTAGTACTGCTAGGAGGGGCCGCAGTGCCTGCTACGCAGTACCTAACGTCTACAGCAAAAACAGAATTAGAAAATGATGGGACTGCTAAATAGGGTTGAAAACATACTTGTAATAAACCCGCTACAGTCCGGCCCCACCTCAGGGTTGAGGGCGTAGAAGGTGTCGAGGGTGACGTTGTTCTGGGCGAGAACCGTAGTGCAGTTATCCCGGAAAGCCACCTCCACGTACGTGGTGCAATCCGACGTTGTGCCATTCGCTATGGGGGTCGGCTCGTTGGTCTCGTCGCCCGGGTCAGTGGACTCATCGCCGCCCCAGCCAATGCAATACCACAAGTTTCTCGCGAACGTGCAGTTGGAGAGGTTGGCGTCTCCGAGGCTCGGATTCCAGATTCCCAGGTTCTCTAGCGAGATGCCGTAGACGTCGGTCGCGAGCTGGCAGTTATTTTCGTAAAAGGTGCCGGATAGGTCTTGCTGGTAATCGGCGCCGTTGATATAGTCTTGGCAGTCGGTTCTGGTGTTCGGGGCGTACGTGCGGTTGTACCCGGCGAAGGGCGTGGGTACATAGGTCGGCGAGGGAAGAGAGCCGAACGGTATGGCTGTGCCTGTTAGGCTTGCTGAGATGGAGTAACCCGGTGACCCGGGGTAATTATTGACTGTGGATACCCGTGATTAGATTCGTCGGAAGCCTTAGAGAGGTGGCTGAACTTACTGCTGCCAACGGGAAGTACGCAGTATGACTCATTCGCGAATAGATTTGTGCAGCTGGACGCAAGGTGCTAATTAGTGAAAAGCACAGAATAGGCTCGAGCCGACTCACTTGTCGTTGATTTCCGGGTTTAGGATTCGAAAGTCGCCTAACGAAATACCGAATTTGACCAACAATAGGTTGCAATAGTCTCCCAGCACGGCCTGATAATAGCTTCCGCAGTTTATTGTCGTTCCATTGGCAATATCCGTAGGAACGGCTACTGGTGCGGTAGCCGTGGTTGGGACGGGTGAAAGGGACACGGTCGGCGCCGTGTACTGCGGCCCTGGAGATCCGATGCACAGCTCCAGGCCAAGGGACTTGTTGAGGTTGCTGCAAGCAAGGTCCAAAACCGGATTCCAAGCAAATATTTGGGCAAGAGTCGCATTGTTAGATGCTGCTATTCCGTTGCATGTATCGTTGGCCTGCACGGTATATGTCGGACAGGTGTGGTTGAGGCATAGGGTCCCGCTTGTGGGGAAGTCGGCACAATATGCTGCTAGACTGTTGTCCATGAGGAGCCAGTTAGTTCCGATATGCTCTGCTTTGGAGATAGATCCGCACGTATCACCCGGCTGCACTGTGTAGGTTCGACCAGTACACGGCGAGGCTGTAGATGACGGCGTTTGCGGGACGAATCCAGCTGTGGTAGTTGTTAAGGGATAGCCCAAGGTTGATCCGCAGCTTGACGTCGCCGACACGTACTCAGCCGTCACATTGGCATTGGCATAGAATGGCGACCCGGCTTGGAATTGCAAGACCTTGAGATCGCAGTCGGAGCAACCGTCCAAGCCGCCACCTCCTGCAGATGGATTGTCCGGGTTGCTTTGATTGGCTGCAATTCCGGCGGCACTAGCAGACAGGACTTTACAGTACTGACCGCTAGAGGTATCCGTTAGGCAGTTAAAGCCATATGTATACCGGAGTAACTGCGGGATGGTGGAGATGCCCACGTATCCAGTGCTCGAGCGACTGTCATAAGTTTGGCCCTGGCAGGCCGCTGTGACGCTATTCTCATATGCCTGGAGCGCAGAATCGCAGGCGCTGGTGCACACTGCCTCCAAGATACTTTGAGGGGGGTAGAGGAAAGGACGTAGCCGAGAGAGAGAGCTGTCGCAGGCGAGGTCAGCGCCGAGGCTGTCGAGGCAGGCTCCGGTGACGTTGGAAGGTAGCGCATCAGAGCTCGTGAACCAGACGATGGCCTCGCCGGTTTGGGAGTAGAGACTCAAAGTGAGCAAGAATGAAATCTTCCACATGTTTACTGACTGCGCTGGTTAACTGGTGCGACTATCCGTTCGACACCATGCGCCAAAGGACACTCAATCCTGGGAGACATGCTCATCATATCTTTCGACCGCGGGGGCTTGATTTCACCCCTCCCATTTGGAACGGGGAACCGGAGAAACAGCCGTTGTCAATGGCTTACAGAAAAAAGCAATGATAGGAACAAGATGTAGATGCAGGTACCGCTGACCGGTTACACCAGGGCATCTAGCCGCGGCCGTCACGCAAACTATGTCTCAGTCAGCAGGATCACATATATTTGAAAATTCAAATCACGTCAGATATCGAAAGATGCAGCGCCATTCATTCAATAATTTGATTAGATAAGGCATATTACTGAGTGGCTATTGGTGCTGATATACTGATCCTCTGCGGCTGACGTTTTTTATCACCAATCTTCTCGCCCCTCCTTCCTCTTCAGGCCTGGAAATCTCACATGGCCAATTAAAATTCGTTGCTACGGTTAGGTGAGCATCTCCCGTAATTTACACATTTTGAAAATACCTCGCTTCCTACTACCCTCTAGTGCTGATGATGTTAGAGGGGAGGCGCTTAAGGAATAGGGGTAAACCCACGGGACGATTGGAAGTCGGTGGATGTAATAAGATATGCCTCATGATGAATAGATATAGATATATCATGGTAAGTGTTGATTCTCTATTTACTTGTTAAACTGCCGCCTCGAAGCAATATCGATCACACTAAACGGCACCGGAGATACCCTCTGACAATCATGTTTATGGCCATGGTTAGTCGCTCTTTACTTCCTTTCTTTCTTCTGCTCTTTGTATTTTGCCCACATGCCGCTTTTGCGCTTCCCCGTTCTGGAATTGAGGAACCCGGCGCCGCCATTGATACATGTGCCAACCTTCCCTCGCCTGTTGAGGTCTACCTCAACACTGCAGCTAAGGTAAGACGGAGGACTGGGAAAGCCGAAGTTACGGAATCAGCTCGATCCAAGCGGCAGACAGTGAACCCTGATGACCCTTATAGCTGCTCCGAAAACAAGCCATGCGGCAACGGTGAGTGGATCTTCGTAGCCAAATTCATGAATACGTGATCCCACTAATCTGGAAAATCAAAAAAGGGGCCTGTTGTGGCAAGAACGGGGTCTGTGGTTACGGTCCGACGTATTGCGGTACCAACGATATCTCACCAAATGACGCTTGCTGGAGTCATTGCGATGCAAAAGCACCATGCGGCGAGTTCGCGGCCACCCCTAATGCTACATGTCCCCTTAACGTCTGCTGCTCTAAGTATGGCTTCTGCGGCGTGATAGACGAGTTCTGCCAAGACGGCTGTCAGAGCAATTGTGAACAGCCCTCATCGTCGGGAAAATCTGGTGGTGACGTACAAAGCCGCATCATTGGCTACTACGAAGGCTGGAAGTACAACGCCGACTGCTCAGGCGTGTCACTTCGCAGCATTCCCGTCGGTAGTTTGACCCACCTTCACCTAGCCTTTGGCTATATCACGCCTGGAAGCTACGACATCGTCATGATGCCTGGAGTGCCCGACTCGGTTATCACCGATGTCATGGACTTAAAACATCAGAACCCAGGAATCAAAATGATCATCTCATTGGGTGGTTGGACCTTCAGTGATAATGGCACCGATACGCAGCCTGTGTTCAGCGACATTGTGAGCAGCACAGCCAATCGGTTAAAATTTATTTCCAAGCTTCTCGCTTTTGTTAATGAGTATGGCTTCGATGGTGTAGATTTTGATTGGGAATGTGAGTATATTTCCAGCTGACTCATGGGTAGCATGATACTAATAATCATCACACAGATCCGGGTGCCGGTGACCGTGGGGGTAACCCTTCCGACGGCACCAATTTTGAAGCATTCCTCTTTGCACTTGAACTCGTTAACTTACTCCAGCCCAAGCGACTCATCGTCTCCTTTACTACACCTACTTCTTACTGGTATCTCCAACACTTTGACCTTGCAGCCAGCATGCAATGGGTCGACTGGACAAATCTGATGGCCTACGACCTGCACGGCACATGGGACGGCCCGGAAGATCAAATTGGTAAGATTGTCCTGGCGCATACGAATCTGACCGAGATAAGCACAGCTCTGTCGTTATTCTGGCGCAACGGCATAGATCCGGCCAAGATCAACTTGGGCGTGGGATTCTATGGGAGGAGCTTTCAGCTAGCAGATCCTAATTGCTGGAAGCCGGGATGTCCGTTCAAAGGCGGCGCGGAAGCCGGAACGGTATTCAACCCTACTCGCATCTCTTATAAAATAACGAATTAACACGCAAGGCAGTGCTCTGGACAGTCGGGAATTTTGTCATACAACGAAATCACAAACATCATCAAGGAATACGATATCGACCCCTACTGGGACGAGGATAACGCGGTCAAATATTTGACTTGGGGTGGCGATCAATGGGTAAGTTTATATACCCCTATGTATTCACTTATATCGTCAGATCAAATTTTAATTTTACTTGGTCGTAATCTAGGTTAGTTACGATGATAAGGACACCTTTCAGCAAAAGATCAAGTTTGCCAATGATCAGGGTCTCGGCGGTCTGCTCATATGGGCCGTCGACCAAGACACGCCCGACCTAGATGCTATGCAGGCACTTCTGTACCCCAAGACGCTTAATGCCTTTGCTAACGAGATTGTTGATTGGGAGTATTGGCAAGAGGCTGACCAAGGTGCCTGTCACCTTAGCGACTGCGGCAAGCCATGCAGCCCTGGCGAAATTCTCATCTCGACACAGTCGTGCGACGGTTCCTACGATGCTGACTCAGTCAATCATCTGTGCTGCCCCGTCGCATCAGCTCCTAACCCCAAAGACTGCGTCTGGCGTGGTAATCCAGACTACTGCAATGGTCACTGTCAGCCCGACGAAGTGCCCATGATGCAGAATCGGTGGGGAGATCATCAAAAGCGTTGTAAAGACGGCAATTATGTTTATTGCTGCAAGCCGTCCAAAGACACAGGCTGTCGGACCACAGGCTGCGGGGGCTCTTGCAACGACGATGAGGTGTCGATGGCTGGTGAGTTCTACGACGACTGCTGGCTCGACCCAAAGCAACTATGCTGCAAAAAGCCGGTTCACTTTGATAAAGAGAGCTGTTATTGGCAAGGCAAACCGGGGAGCTGCTTCGATAATAACTGCAAGTTCGGCACCGAGATTCAGCTTGCCGAGAGCTGGGATGGAGGGGGGGAAGACTGTGGATGGCAGCTGTCTAGGCAGAGGGTATTCTGCTGTACGCCGTCTGACGGCGAGTCCCCCTTTTCACCGGTGCCCCTGGAATATCTCTTCAAGAATCCACCCACAGGCGACAATGTAGACACAAAATTCAAGCTCGACGTCGACGATACGTTTGGCGGGCGTGTTACTTCGGGTAGCTCCGATGAGCCGAACGACGCCTCGTTTGGCTTCGTCATTATGGCCTCACCCGAGGCTATCCAGACATCTTTAGACAAGCGTGACGGTTCTCACTGGGATGTCTTTGGTTGTAAGGATTCCGTTACTGTTGGGGAGCACACGGTACAGATGGCGTGTATCGATGACTCGCCGCTCAGTAATTGTTATAAGATCGGCCTCGGCCACGGTGTGCCTGGCACTATCTTAGAGATGCCTGACGGTTGCGGTCCTGGTCGCTATGCCGTGGCCAAAAACATGGCGCCTGCTGCGAACCAGACGCTGCCAGCTCATGTTGCACGTCGTTCCCGGGTGTCAAGTCCGGTAGTGTACGATTTGACCTTCGATTACGACTTCACAAGGGTGCCTCGAGACCTAGGCGACACGCAGATTCGCATAGACTATAGTAACCAAGAAGGTTACTGGGACGAGATTGTCAACAAGGCTGGCGATAAGAGGCGGAAGAAGAGGTCACTTGACGAGTTCGGCGGGAGTCATAGGCGCTGGCTTGAGCACACCTGGCGCGAGGACCACAAGGGTGGGCTTATGTCGAGGAGCGAGTTGCATGAGCGCTGGTTTGGAGAAGACGTAGTGGCCTGGCTTAAGGGCCTGTTCAGTGTGGCCGACGCGGCTCCCCTAATCGACCATTCCATCTCGCAGACATTTACGGCGATTTTATTGCAAGAACAGTTCCAATGCAATTATGGCGGAGTCAATGTCGAGGCTAACCTCGACGTGAAGGCAGACCTCAATGCCAAGATTGACACGCAATTCGGCTTAACTATCATCACCAAGCTCACAACGGGCTCCCTGCTGCCGGATCTAAGCCAGTCTTTCATGTACCTGCGCAACCGCGGTGACATTGATGCCACCTTTACCATCGATGCTATCGTCAAGACAAGTTACGATACAGGAGACAAGGAGCTCTTCGGCCTCCAAAATTTCAATGCTCTATTCAGCGTACCCGGCATTATTACCGTGGGTCCCAACTTCAGACTACTTGGGTCCGTTAACATGGACATCAGCGTCTCTGGCCATATCGAAGCTGCGGTCAAGGTCGCCAGCTGGGATACGCGGATCACGTTCCCCGACCAAGGCTCCGATTACAACCCCAAGAACCTCAATGATGCCGACCCGACCACCCAGTCTGGCATACCCACGTTTGACTGGTCTGTTGAGGCTAACGGCCAAATCACAGCCCATGCCAAACCCCTCGTCAGCTTTGGAATAACTTGGGGTGCTGTCTTCAATAAGGTTCCAAACTGTGAAGTCGATCTTGTCGTGGATGGTTATGCGACCGTGTATCTAAAGGCGTCAACCAAAACCAGTAGTGTTTGCTATGGTGTCAACACAGGCGCAAACCTATATGCTCAGTTAGACGCTCCTTCGCAACTTAACTGGATCCTACCAAGCAACCCGTGGATTCTGGGGCAGTGGTCCGCCCCCATCATCCCAGAAACGTGTCCTATTAGCGCCAGCGCAAGAGATACTGAGACGCTGCTTATTGAACCTCCCAAATCGCGGGCACTGAGAGATCGAGGTTTGCTACCCGATAGTCTACAGTCAGGCCGAGGATTCGGACTTGAAAGACGAGCAACTACCGTAATCGGCCCACTGCTTCACCTGCCTTTTGGCCTCACGTGCCCAACTGCACAGCAAGAGACTGGAGATGTGGCTCCTTGCCCACTATGCAGTGGTAGCAGTGGCATTTCGAAACGTAATAACTCCAGCTCTAGCGTCGTATTTACGCGAGAAGATGCCCCTGGTTGCATTTATATACCAAATGGCGACGAGACTCCGTGTCCCGCTGGCGTGCAAGCCCGCGATTTCGTCGAGATCCTAGAAAACGGGACAGTCAGAGGCTTACTTATCCGCGATGGACTTGAGAAGCGTGACAGAAAAATCTACAAATATACGACGACCACAGGGACCATTATCGACTTAGACACTGCAACTTTCCCGAACTGCGGCACCGCTATTAGCGGCGCGATGTATGCGGGCATCGATCGCTTTTTTGGCTACGACGCAAATCAGCAAAATCCTGCCTGTGTGCCCACCATGTTCAAAAATGATGGCACGGAAGCCTTTTTCCAGTCATCCGACTACGTAACTGAGCACGTCTTCGAGGCCCAGACACTGGTCCAGTTCGTTAAGTGGCTCGCCAACCAGGGTACTGGGCCTGCGATTCCCCCAGGCTACACGCTGCCGACGGCGCAGTGGGTGGAGAGATTTCTACTTGGGTACAACCCGGGCGGCAACTATTTCTCCTTTCAATCCGCCAGCCTCGGCCCTGCCATTGCGAACCCTCCGCAGAATTATTTCTGGAACTACATGACGCGCGGTCTAGGCGACGGCACGAACGTAAGGGAGCTCGTTCTAGCAAATGGCAAGATGAACCGCCAGAAGGAAACATTCTTCAAGCAGCAGAATCCGTCAGTCAACCAAGGCTCCCAGACCGCCACCATGATTTACGTCAGAGATGTCGCTGCCGTCTTCACATACCTTAACTATATTCCCAACGGGCCCAACACAGAGGCCATTTGGAACAAGTTCGTCCGCCCGAGCAACTGGGTCGACCTAGTCTGCAATGAATTCGACACGGCTTACGTCGCTGCTCGGGGCAACAACGCAGCTCCAGGCGAACCCACATACACGGACCCAGCCACCAACACGGTCCGACAAGGTCGGATGCGCTGGCTATGGAAAGCCTTCATCGACGGCACCTTGAACACCGTCGAGGCGCGAGCGAACACGTACTGCACTTCCGCGAGCCAACTGTTCGTCGTGACCCAGCAGAACCCGAATCCTACTTACTACACGCCACAAGTGGGCCCGTGGGCCATGGCCGCGTTCGGGCCCGGGGGCTGGTGTAATAATCCTAGACTGCCGAGACCCGGTGGAGCCGGGGGCGGGTATGGCGTGTATGGGTATGCTGCTATGACGCGGGACTTTAATGACAATCAAGTTAATATAGGACAACCTACTGCTTGATTTATATTACCATGATGTCAATAAGACCCGTAGATGGTAGTATATAAGTATAGGTATGAAAGTAGTTGAGTTAAGTTCTTGTCGTCTAGGAAATGGTGCCTCGATTCTAATCAGGAAAGAAATCGGCAACCGAAGGGCGGGCCCATCAGCGCAAAAGGCAGAAGGGGCCGCGCTTTGGTCGGTCCGGTCTTCAACCATGGTGGGACTTGGGTAACTATTGCATACCACTCCAGAATCAAGATCGAGAGAATAGTTGTTGGATTGAAAATTCTGTTGTCTGGAACAGACAACAGATACAAACGAATATAATTCTACAAACGCACTCTCTGGTGGTGTCACGTGAGTGACACCACAAGAGAGGGTAGTCACATGAATGTCACGTGACTATCTGACAGTAACATATAACGATTACTGTAAAAGGCTTCAAGGCTTTGAAAGCATTCAGCTATTGCGCCACGTAAGATCACCTACGGCTCAAGTTCATTAAGGACCTAGCTATCCAAGAAAATAAAAAAGGGAAATGTTAAGATGGCTTTTGAACGATCCGTGTTGATTTGAGATATTGTTACCGATATGAATGATAATAGTTACCTACGACTGGCGACCAGAATCGACACTACTGTAAATTAGGAGGTAGTCAACTGCAAACGGCGTGCGTCTCTCGAATTAAGGCTGAAGCTCGCTCAGCTTCTTGGCCTTGGCCATGAGTTCATCTGTCGACAGAAGAGCTATAAATAAATTTTGACGTACCTTGGACGTCGTGCCCTGGAATTAGAGTAACGGCACGCAAGTCAAAGTCGAAATGGAAATGGTGGAAGAGGTCCACTCCACCACAGCGGACGAGCAACTACTTAGGGTTGTGAAGTAGTAGAATGAGACTACTCCCATCTATAGTCTCCCAAATAACGTCAATCTATCTCATCAGAGACTCTATCCAACTCATCCCATTTATTTAGGACTAGCGACTAGTAAATTAAACAACAGTACGTTCTCCGCACCAGCTTCTACTTTTCCTTTGTCAAGCATGAGGGATGATAGGTAGGTACCGCCTAGAAGGAGTCGAGCGTGGATAGCTCTAAGTAATTAAAATCAGCACCTACCTCTCAGTAACATGCTAAAAGGAAGTTACCTATCATCTATTACTTATCACTTATGTAGTGCATGACTTATCTCTAAAACTACCTAAGTAGGTACCTAGGTTCTTTCCCTAATATGTGAACTACATCCTCAACAAGATGAAAGAAGCTAGAGTAGGTAATTACTAAGAATATGGGAGATACATAGGTACGTAATTACACACATGCTGCCATAGGTTTTCTAAGGTGTTCACTCAGTTTTCCTATCCGAAACGGCCTAGGGACTTTTGCGTTCCCCATTATAAGGAGAATTTGTGTCTAAATCTCATCACTTTACACCGGATTATTTGTATAGCTTCTTTGAATATCAGTGTCACTTTTTATTGATAATGACTTGTGCTTATAGATGTATGAAAATAGATAAGATATTTATGACAGTTATTGAAAGACATTGTAGAATTATTTTATCTACCTAGCTAGGTACCTGATAGGAAAGGCTATATATAAGATATAGTCAACACCTTTCAAATATGCATGCCTAGCAGCCGTATTAAGCGACAAACGCTCAGATGACATAATATATCATCCAAACTGGGCATCTCTGGCCAGAATGTTGGCGAGCCCTAGTCTCCACACCCATAATAAGCGGAAAGCCGACGAAATAATTCCTAATGAAGTAGAGGAGGGAGAGATAGTCGTTTTCTCAGAGGAGCCAGGTCCTAAGAAGGCAAGGATGGACCATACGGAAACTAAGCGTTGGAATTTCTATATGGAAATACCGCAAGGTAAACCTCGCCCTAAGTTCGTCGGGGAATTCGAAAAGCATCGCGTATCTGGGAGTGGCTCAGTCGGAGATCCTGCAATTATGTGGCTGGGAAACATCCCTCTCAATGTCGAAGAGAAGGAGGCCAATGAACGTATTGTTCGGTGGGCTGTCTCGAGTCTCGACGCGATAACCCATATCTATATCATATATGCAACGCGATTTACCAAATTCGTCGACAGAGATGGTCAGAGAATTTGTATATGGAATCCCGATTCTATACACTTCCACCATGGAACTACGGCAGCGGATCCTCATATATCTCCGGTTACGGGCACGAATGAAGATAATCTAGTTCTCTACGGCTACATCAATGTCGTTGTCGACGAATATGGCAAGCCGACCGGTTTCGCGAGGTACCGGAATCCTGAACACGTTGTGGATGGTGATGACAGGATCTTAGAGCTTTTCCCATACGAAGAAGACCAGCACTACTGCGCTCCCTACTGCGCTCCCTACTGTCAGGACAACCACGAAGTCCTTATAGATGATTGCAAGCTTGCACGAGCTCAAGGATGTATCCTACACGATACTGAGGGACTATTAGACCATTTCTGCTTTCGAACACGTTGGAACGCCGGATCTTATGGTGACCACTTCTGCCCCTGTCGTCACAACCATAAGCGATTGGCCGATCATTATTGTCCATGTGTTCACGAGATAGTACGGTCGAATGAGCAAAACTACTATTGGCATGAGGCCTTGTGGAACGACGACGACGATCACTATTGCACATCCTACACATTTTAGAGCGTCGTAGCCGCTTAGGTGTAGCTATAGCGTCATATAGATAGCTTGAAGCTATAAAATTGAGTTTTAATATCACGACACCGGTCATACTTGTCGTATTAGGTTTATTGTTTTGAATCGGAAAATATCTGCTTAGGTACTTGACTAGAGGTAAGGGTAGATCCTCATATTCGAAGGACGGCGTCTGGTTAGTAAGGGTATAAACCTTATTCTTCCAAGAGAGTATAACATCGACCAAATTATGGTGTTAGCATGTTTTGTTCGATTCCCATACCAAGAGTGGTGCTATCTGTCAACTGTTAGATTAAAATAGTGTAAGAAATTCTGAATGCTCCGAAGAACCTAGACACTTTAATTATTGGGGGCAGTGGCACACATAATATCAATAAGGCCCTGAGGTTGCATCCAATTTGTACGATTTGGTGCTCTATGGGTATCAATACTTTACAGAAAAATCATTCATCCCTTTCGCCGGGCTCCCTATTACGGACAGACCACACTTGCTTCACTACTATACCATTAGGCGCTTCCGGTAGTGACTGTGAGTGCATGCTATCCCGATTCCCCGTACTGATGATTGTTCGTATTCCCGTCTCGAGGCCCAATCGAAGGTCAGGCATCGCGTCCGAAAAATCGCCATCGGCGCCACGTTCTATCCCCAAGGATTTAGTGCTGCGTATTGATCTTCCGTCGTCATTCTCGCCTTTTCGGTCTACGTGGTTGAGTTCCGTCTCGCTGCCGTCATCGAACGGCTTCCTCGAAGTGTTGGTTCTTAACAAACTTCTATCCCGATGCGAAGTATGGAGTGAAAAGGGGTTGGTGCCACCGAAAGTATACTTCTGTGGAGTGCCCGATGACTTCTTCGAAGTTCGAAAGCGACGAGAGAATCGGCGAATTAAGGGGCCTAGAGCAATAAGGGATGAACAGATGAGACCTGAGGCTGACTCAGCCTCCCCCCACGCTGCGACCGATACTAGATCGTATGAGAAGTCGTCGCTTAGCTTTGCGAAGAACACCATACGGCATATCGAAACGATGCATGTGCTGAAAATAGTTAGAAGCTAATACTTAGACGAATCAAGTTGGAAAAGCTCACAAGAAACCTAACGTAAAGATTCCAATCACTGCCCACTTCCTCCCTTTTTTCAAGTTCAACCTCCACACGACAGGAATCGGAAGTAGGAGGATAATTAGGTCGGTTACGATGTTACCAACTGCGTTCATCCATCCGGTGAGATTGCTATCCAGGCATTTACCGCGTGCGCTGAAGTCCCAGTAACTGTAGATGGGGGTACAAGAAAATATGAGGATGAATTCTTGCGCAATAACCCAACCGCCAACACTACAACAAAAGTCAGCATATACTTCTCTAAGAAAGAGGGGGAAACTATCGATGTTACTCACAGGGCCATTACTGCAAGGTAGAATAGTCTGTAGTGCGGGACCTCTTGGATCAACCTGTAGTACTGGAAGAATAAACTGAACTTGACAAACATCAGGGTACTGGCGTAGGTGACGGTCAAAATATAGAACAGCTATGGTACATAGTATCAGTACACCACCGGCCCGGTAAGTCAAGAACGTTGACATTTTTACCTTCCAAAAATTTGTGTATTGATCCTCCTTGATGTCGTAGAAATGAGCGCCGAGTCCATATTTCGTATGGATAATCTGTACTATTCCGTTCGCGATCATTCCAATCTAATATCAGTCGTTAGGTCTCCTCTCATTCCTCGAAACTCCAGGTTCGCGCTATTCTCAGGAACAGGTAGCTTACCGTGCCAGCAATTGCGAAATAATCATCGATCCAGAACTTGTTTAGAACGAAATGTCTTGTGTACAACCGCAGACATACTGCCAACGTCGCGAATGTCATACATAGCACCACGGCCGCTATCGTGTCGCCGGCACGGTTGTCATGGGGGAGCTGGGCAAGCGCTGCTGCGTCCATGCCGTAGTGGTAGCTCATTCTTGCCGTCTGGTCCCCCCAGACCAGTTCAGAGCCCAGTTAAAGCTTCGAAATATTCCGTCGAACGCGTTTCCATTACAGGATGTGGACCGTCAAAGCATTTTACGATGGCGTTTCTCGAATGGGGACCATGAGGGAGAGGGGCGAGGGAAGAAAACAATCAAAAGACGCCTTATTCATGTAGAACGGCTTCTCTTTCCGCTGTGGAGTCAAGTCGTCCAAGTTCGATATCTTCTTACTACCATGCCTAGTAATATTATCTCTCCACAGTATAGCCCTAAGGTTGATCCCCGAAGCTAGTGATGGCCTCGTCCGGGCAGCGATTGGAGGGGAATTATAAGATGGCATAATGGAACCCTGACCCCCCGACATCGAAAGGTAACCTATGCAACGGGAACCCGATACGCTGGTTGCCGCGTTGTGGACACTATCAAGACATGCGGATAAAGTCGATTACTTGGCGCGGAGCTAATCCTGGCACTTCTGCAGCTCCGGTGCAGTGACAGAGTAAGCTTTGCCGTTTGTAGGGTCGTACCGACTGATCCTCTCTACGCTATGATAAAGTCCATCCGTATAAAGCTCTAGCTTCATCCGTAGCAGTTTCGAACCGAGGAGCCTGTTCTTAATTCGTTTACTATGTAGATGAACCCTTACAACTTTTCTCCAGTTATACTATGTAGATCAATCGTGATACAGGGTTAGAATTGCAAGCGTCATCCTGTTACTTGTTCTCAACGGCAACTCCGGCTCACAGTAATCTACCCTATTTTAGCACAGTACTACATATAAGGTGTGCGTGTATTACGGCATTCTGCACTGCATATGACATACATCTGCGGGACCGTAGTGTTTGTGATTCTTAGGCAATGTTTATTGGCAGTGTGGCAGGTAATCTGCTTTGACATATAGCACGAAACAAATATTGTCACGCGCGCAGCAGTCCGATTCGCAATTTGCCTATTAACCCTTGAAGAATGCCAGGCTTGTCGGGTAGTACAGGGACTGGAAACGATTCTAGAACGGGGCAGCGGAGCGGAGGATGCACTAATAAGGGGGCAACGGGGTATCGTTGGAACCGTTTCCTTGAAAGGTTACCAAAGAAGAATCTGGGACATTAAAACTGACAAGCTTTTGCGCTTCTTTAAGCGAACTTTCCACGTGTGAAGAACGAATCGCTTGCATGATGCTATCTCATTTGGTAATCTGACAGTTACAGTACAATGTTCGATTCTTCAACCACGGATTAAGGATGAACGGTTCGCGGGGACGGTTTGCGCTTTGATCGCCTTCAGTGGGGACGAGAGCTTCGTCAGCTCGACTTGGCAGCTTCATTCAGGCTTCTCTCGCACGAATACAGATTGATCTTCAAAGATTCAAGCCGCGATGGACGAACTGATCATTTCCATCTTAGCCCTACAACAATAACTACCATACATTATACCTCCAGAAATATAACTTCAAACAAGCTAAAGCAAGCCACAATACACATATCAACAAGGTACTTTCAATATGTACTATGTTATGTAATTGTCTGGAAAAGAGAGCGCTTCTCGGCTGCAAGCCTCACTTTACAATACTACTGATTTTCTAGAACCCAGCTGCTATCTCTGCATTTCCTTCCTATGATAAAATTCTAATGGTGTGTAGCTGACTCAGATGCAAAAGAATTTTACTACAGAATTATCAAATTCTACATACTCGAAAAGACGTGATGTTCATGTCTAGCGACGTCAGAAGCCGGCAAAATGATTGTCACGGTCGCAATCGACCAAGCTGCAGCCACAATTGCCAGCACAACTACCGGCATGCACATATTTTGTCTACTGGTGGATGACTTCCAGAACTTCTTCGGGCTAACCGTCCGTGAATGCGTCAACAGAATTAACATACCTTATCCAATCAATTCATTCTTATTATGATACAGGATGCGTATGAACTTCTCTTAGGTTGCTCTCCATAGGCAATATTTGAAATTCCGCATCTTGGTTCACGTCGGAGCCAAGCCGGAGTCGCGAGATTGGATCGGAACCTCAGGGCCGAACTACAAAATCCAGCCGGTAGGGGCATCAATCACTCAGCAGAACCCTTTCACTTAGATCATAATTTACGTAGTAAGCTCAATACCAGCACCTTTGGTACCCCGTTGCTAGGTAACTCATATCGTCCTTGCAGCCCTCTTTCTATTCTTAACTAGGTACCTGTTCTCTATGGCGTTCACCAGCTCCCTTCATGCAGAAATCAGGTAAACTCTTTCGCAATGGTGAGATTTACGTCCAATACAGGTAGACGCCCCAGACTATGCCAGTCGCAGTAACCTAATGCGATTGCCGCCGTTTATTAGGTTCCTAATGCATTGGAGAAGAACGATTGTGATAAGCAGTCGATACCCACGTCCACACATTTTGGTCTAGGAGGATTATGTGACTGGGGCTGTTTGAACTTATTTGCGAATTAATCTCCGAGAAGCTTCAAACCTATCCGCCAGCAATAAAGCGTTCGAGCTAGAGCTATGTACCTACTAGTCATGCATTCCATATTTAGCACCCCCTTATCGATCATCTGGCATGAGGACCCGTTCTGTGAATACATGCCTTCTAATAACTGCAGTAAATTGTACATAAGTATTACATCTTCTCCATATGTATCCTAGCACCTAGTCTAATATTAATATCCTCCATCTAATAATCTCACGTTGACCTGGCTCGATTCCAATGAAATGACTTGACAACGTCTTATAATGAATATCCAGCCTAACTGGCTTCAGACTAACTCCCTCGGTCTTCGCTCTGGCCCTTGCGGGTGATCTTCACCTCGCGAATACATGGGACGCAAACTAACGGGAGCTGATGGCGCGAACTATTAAGCGAAAGAGTTAGCACATATAATTAGGTGGATGTAAACATGTCAGACAAATGGCTTCGGCAACGGCGGAACCATCAAAATGAGGTCTTCTCAGGAACAAGATCACCACAGATTCCATCTATGTTGTAATCTTCAGGGGCCACTATCAGAAGCCACCAAATGAGGAGAAGATTGAGATTCACGGGGGATAAAACAGGGAAGAAATCGGCAGCTGACCACTACACCGACCCTATGGAGCGTACCTCATTCCCGCCTTGTTCTACCCCTTGATATACCTTATCCTTCGACTTATCTCGCCCGCGACATAAGTCCGTCATACGCCACGGATCTAGCACCTTAGCAACCAGAGGTCGCGTATCTTTCGGCAGCTCCGGACCTTTCACCTCCGTCACTCCGTCACGGGAAAGGTAAGTTGTGATGTCAGCCGGGAGGTAGGGAGCCGGATGCCGGATATTCCACATGAACATGTTTATAAGCATGAGAGTCGCCTCAAAGACGTAAAAGGGCCACTCGGTGCTTATCACGGCCTTCACAGAGTGTTCCACACCGCGATATATCGTCCGTATCAGGATAAGCCCAACACTTACGTACAGTGTGATGAGGTTATCATGTATTCCTCGCGCGCCCGCAATACCGGCCTGCGCGCACCGTCGGTGGAAATAACCAGCGATGACCACGAAGGATACGATGATCGCAATTTGGAGAGCTAGAGCCGCCCACATCAAAGCGCTACCTATCGTGGGGTTGCTTTTCGGATTCGCTATAAAGGAGGCGGCGACGCCATTGATTCCTTCGATAACCATAGAAAGTAGGCCAAAGGTGGAGAGAACCTTACCTGGTGCCATTGGCGACAGATAGGGTACATAGTAGAAGATGCGGCCGAGAATATCGTAGTTCGCGAGGGAGAGAAGGGGCCTGGAACGGCAAGTCGCCCATTAACGTGGCTAATCCTCCCGTGGGAGTTGTAGATTGGGGTGCACGTACGGACTGACATATATGAGAGCAACGCTCACAATATAAGGACCAAGTTCATCGTAGTTCCCAAATGCGCCGTTTACTCGAAACGCAAACCCGACGACGTAAAGAAAACCGCTGGCGACGAATAGGCCGGTCACTTTGACGGACTTGTATCGACTACAGGTAGTAGAACAATGTCAGGTACTTCGAGAACATACCCGCTACCTTAGGTAATATGGAACATTAGGAACTACTTACTAGCATTGCCAAAAGTGCATTGCTGCTGAGATAAAGAAAGCGAAGAGGAAGAATATGGCCGCCCCCTTATTCGGAACGTATATCCAGAAGTTATAACCTTCTGAATTAGGAACAGGGGCGTCAGTGGGGTTCAAGAGAAGTATATGACGAAAGAGGCTCTTCGATCAGAATATATAACATACCGTATGGATTGGTCATGGTGATATGTAATGCAAAAAGGATAGAAGGAAACCGGCAATAGTATAATGCCCTGGTTTGTATGATGTCCAGAAGTTATCATAAGGTTCAGATCAGGGTCGGGATCAATTCAGAACGCCTTTAGAGAAGATGCACAAAGCGAATGACCGATTTTTCTAGTAAATAATAGCCTATATATTCTAGTTTCCATATGGAAAAGATGCTTTTATTTACATCTATTCGAGCCTCCGACTCGGTCTATGCCTCTACGTTTCTCGATGCCGTGTATATTGCACCGCCACTGTGGGAGCTCCGGAGCCCTAGGCCTCCGGACGAGATGCGTTCTACCGAGCGATGGCGCACTTTTAGGTAAGCTAAGACGCTAACTCTACACGCGGTCGATTTGATACAGCGGCTACTAAAACGCATAATAGCTCAGTGGCTGTACCGGAGGCCGAGGCCATTTCAATATCTCACTTGATCTTTCACCCTAAAAACATCGGCAGAAGAGATGCGCATCCTGACCAAGAGGTTCCTTGAATCTGAAGACACGATAACTTGGAACAGGATGAGACGCAAGAAATTGCGTATCTTTTCTATATTAGCAGCACAGTGCGCAAGGAAATAGGTGTAGAAGCCTGTCAACCCCATGCGTGTATTATTATTTGCTTCTGTCCTTATATCTGAAGAATATCGTCATCGCGATGATCTTGAGTGTTTGTCCAATTTTCCTGACGCGCAAACACCGATAAACACGATCAAGCCGGCCATGATCCATATCCATGTCACGAAGAGTCTACTCCTTGTCGTACTCCCAATTGATAGCGCCAAAAGTATCCCGAGAATGGTGCAACTAGATATAGCTATTAGGAAAACTCTAGGAGTCAAAGCGTAGTCCCCAAGCATCATTATCAGTGGGAGTAGGACGCTTGCAATGAGGAGCGCTGTCCACCACCACTTGTTTCTGGAAATCCGCTTGCCGAGATCGTTGGTTTTGAACCACATATAAAGGGCAGTTCTAAAACAATATTCCTTGCGGGTAAGAGGCGCATCAAATCTAACGCTTCCTCCCTTTAGCCGTTCTCGAATCTTGCCTTTTACCTCTTGGTCTTTGAGAGCGTGTGCATTGATGCCAGCCTCGGGGAGCTCTGTGTTCATCGCCTCCGCCAATAATATGACCGCTTTCCATCCCTTTGGAACTTCAGGATGGCCTTGAAGAGGGAGTTTGGAATGGGCCTTGAGCCACATGATGGATATTCCAATGGTCCAGACGAACAAGAGAACTGATAGAATGAAGAGTTGGGCGAAGGAGAACCCCCATTGGTATTCCTAGCCGAGAATGTTCCGTTAGTAAGCTTTAATTACAGGGGATTAAAAGAAGCCTTTCCGTACATTCAGCACTGGCTGGCAGCTACCGTAAGTCGTTATGTAATCAAGGGGGTATGTTCGATTTGACATAGTATATGTCAAACCCGTCTGATCATGAAAGGGTTTTCGCTGAGTGCCGGGATCAGTCCAATTATTTCCAAAGAGTCTCCCTGGCGGGATATAATAAGCTGAGATGTTGAGCGCTGGAGCTGGAAGCGTTGTATTCTCCCATGTTGATTTGGTGTTATTTTTACCATAAAATCCGTAGGAGGAAACGTCTTAGTCAACCAGTTAATTCTCAGGAACCTCAGATATTCCGGATTTAGAGGTGAGTTGCTTACATTGGGACACAGCATTGACTAGCGTACACCTCTCTCTATAAAAGCAGCCGTAATATGTCATTTCGTCGTCGCCTGTCCAGACAATCGGATCAATATAGTATTCTCCAAGAGGCCTGGTGATGTAAGTATCCGTAGTGAGGTTGACCCTGTACCCGTCGTGGATAACATAAGCTAAAATATGGAAATCTGAAAATGGTATCAAGTTCCCATCTTCATTTTGGATGAAAGCTTTATTAACGGGCGAATAACCTGTCATAGCGCTAGCAAGCGTGGGAAACACGAGTGTGAAGGTTATAGTTGTGATCATGAAGATCATTCCGACCGTAGAATTCAGGCGCCGATAGGAGAAAAAGTCCTTTATCAGGTGCATAATGGAATAGAACGTGGGCTCCTTATGGAGGAATACAATCCAGAATGTCCGATAAGTGACAGGAGAGTCATCCATTGAGGTCGTGGTGTATTGGGAGAAAACGTGCCATGACACCATCGCAAGTACAGCTTGCCCCGCGCGACCGACGATCTAAAAAAGGTGGTCAATATTCGGCATGCATGCGAATGTGTCGCGATGACTAACGACGTCCCAGCAGATGTCAATCACTTTAGCTGGTGTGAAGCCCATAGGTCCAAAAGCCAAAGTGATCTCGAAGAAGCCAGATGAAGCCCAGTCCCAGGCATTATAGCTGTTTGCATACGGGCTGAAGCTGCCGTCTGGTTGACACGCTGTTGTGACGATGCCCTGTACAAGCGAAGTGACATTTTGCGTGCTAGCGAGTATGCCAATTGCCAACGACGGTAGACCGAGCCAGCATAGATAAAGGACGTAAAAGATGGGCTTCCGTAAGTCCTTAGAACGTAAATCTCTATGCACCTCGCGAGTGGTTTCTTTCCACTGTCGCGATATCCATTGCCCCGCGTTGCGAAGCTGCGTCCATCTCTTCAGCCCAGGGACTGGTTCCAAAATGAGCGAATCGAACGACGGACGAGTTGACAGGGCCACTGGCATAGAGTCAGCCCGTCCCATCTTGGTAGTCGCAGTAGTATATAACGCGTTCACCTCATTTTCAAGTCAAGTTCTAAAGGCGAGATGATAATGAATCTCATGAGAAGTTTGAGATAGCGAGTGCTGATCAGCTTACGCCAATCCTCAGCCTACGTCACAATGAAATTTGGGTGATGCGGTGAAACCACAAAACTCTGCAGATAGAACAAGTACGACGATCACTACGTTGAGCTGAAGAATTATGCTGCCTAGAGCGAGAATATGAAGGGCGGTTGGAGTTTCGAGTAGAGTATCTGGAAGGGATCTGTACAGCCATGATGCGGTAATATTTTAGCTTCGTCGAGATTGACCGGGCGGAATATGCCGTGCCGGCGTTCCACGTATATTATATGCAGGTGTAGATGTCATATTGTAAGAATTGGGTACACCATTTCGTGGCAATTCACAGCGTAACTCGGATTGCCAAGCGCGAATTGCATACATAGCATTGCAAACAATCGTATCACGATGACCGTCTATCCAACTATTTTTATAACCATAGACTACCTGGTAGGTACCTAAGGTACCTTACCTAAGATCTTATTATACCTAAGAAACGATGCTGGCCGTAGATTCGTAACTCATTTTGCGGCCGACCCCAATAATTTTATCTCTAGTCAAAGGCGCCGGGCTTCCAAGGACACATTCATTTCTTGCCTAGGTCCGCCCTACACCCATCGGTAGGCCGAAGAGCTATCGTAACCGTCTGTCTTTCCTGGCCCGTCACTTGCACCCGCTCGCCAGCCGGGAGCTTAATAGACGGGAAGCGCTGCAGGATACGCACAATGGCGTAAGCGCCTTCGGTCAGCGAGAAGTCCACTAGCAGATCATGTCAGCACCAAAGACTCCAGATCTTGGCATACACGTGGGTATTATCATACTCCCTAGGCAAGTTCGAGGTCCGCCGCCAAACGGTAGAAATATCCAGCCGCGATGAGTCGCATCGCGAGAGCGAAGGGGTTCCTCGTCCCACCTCTCGGGGCGGAACATCTCGGCGTCCATCCCGTAGAGATCTGGTCGTCTCTGGATGCAGTACGCGCTGTAGAGCACGCTCATTCCTTTCGGTACGAGGATAGGCGATTTCCCATCGGGTCCGCCGCCTGTAGGCAGCACTGTGTCTCTGAGTGCAGTACGTGATATCAGGGGCACCGGAGGATGAAGTCGCAGCACTGTCGAGCATCATTGGCCAACCGAGCGCAATGACTGGGTTTACTGATATGAACATACCTTCCTTTATGATGTTTTGGAGGTAAGTCATCCGAAGCAGATCTGCACGTGTCAAAGGAGCACCAGTCTCGTCCACTTGGGAGATTTCCGATCGAAGCTTCTCCATAATCGCGGGATATCTCACAAGATGGAAGCTACTTGGGTGAGTTTGACTCCATAAAGTCCGATTAGAGGGCTGCTTACAAGGTCCATGATAGGAAAGTAGCTGTGGAATCCCTCCCCGCCGTGAGAATGTTGATAGCCTGGCCTCTCAATGAATCCCGTTCCGGATAGTGCTGCGCAACGATTTGCAGGAAAGGAGGTCTCTTTGAGTGATCCACATCGTCGGTGCTATTACTGAGTGTCTTCTCTATGACGCCATCCGCGAACCGGTGGATGATTTTACACGCCTTCCGCAATTGCTTGCCGCCTACAAGCCAGTACAGTTTCTGGAATTTGAGCCTCTTGGCTGAGATGTTCTGGGCTGTGTCAAATGCCCCCTCGAAGTCGTGGCTTGTTGCGCTGGAGGTTGGGCGCTGGCTCCATACGGATTCGCCGAAGAGGAACTCCGTCGTCACATCGAGGGTTAAGCGAAAGAACAGGGGTTCTAGGTCGACCACATTTCCGGGGTCGCTAGCGATTGCATCTAGTAAATTCTGCAAATGAGGTGCGTAAATGTCCAAATTCTCATAATGCCGATGGTAGAAATGTGGTCGTAGGATATCCCTCGAATGTTTCCATGCATCGCCGTCCTGGAGAAAGATGCCGTCACCGAGAAGCGGAAGGAAGATGGTACGTCGGAATCCCAGACCCCAGTCTAAAGCTTAGGTCTTAGCATCCTAGCTGTTTTTGGTCCTCATTACTACCCACCTTTAGCATTAGAAGATAGAAGTGTCTCTATATTAGCCGGTTCAATCGTGAAGATGGATGTGTTCGATCCAATAACCTGTCGAAAGGTGTTACCAAGCCTGCGAAAGTTGTCCAGGAAGAACTCTAGCAAGCGAAGTTCGTCGGACGCCTTTAGAGTTAGCAGCAACAAGTCGAGGCCCAGAGGCCATCTGCTAGCCGACGGTAGTGAGTCGTAGGCGCATGCATTTCCTCTTGCAGGAGGCGGCTTAGCCTGTGCGATGTTAGAAACTCCATTTCGAATCTTATATAGCAAATCTGGCCTTTGAAAGCGAGATTATACATAACCTACTCGATATACGTAGACGACCACTGCTACTAGAACGAAGCACAGCCATATATACATCATAGCGAATTGCCAGAGGCCTGTCTGTCGAATCAATTATAGCGTACTAGGTTTATTTCTGAAGGAATGCCAAGTTTGCGAAGCTACCTTATTTCAATCATCATGTCTTCTCTACGGACCCAGGCACTTTTTGACAGGATAGGCATGACGGGAGTTGCGGGAATGCTAAGAGGAGTCCTGCGTGTGTTAGCTGCCGGTGATAGATCACTTGCCATTTCAAGATGTACTACTGTGGCTTGAATAAGTCAGTTTTAGATGAACAACCAATAGGCGGACGCGTTTTTCAGATAATATTGATTCTGCTATGCTTGGTGAGATAATAGTTTGAGCTGTGCGAATCATAGCCTAGATATAGATACTTTTTTCGAGCAGTTGGAACGTACTCTACATCTGTTAGCTGCATTCGGTTGTGGTATTTTATACATAGGTATTTATAGGCCCATGATACGTTGTATTTTAGGCATAGTGCGTCGCAATCTTCCACGATCGTCGCGCCGGAAAGCTTGTGGGGGCATCTTATAAGCCACACACACACGCCTAACAATAAGAATTACCATTCTTTAGCGCTCACGTATCTCTTTTTACCTAATGCATCAGATCTGATTTCCGCGGGATATAGGTATCGAAGCAGAATATGCGGGAGGAGTTGTTTGCTTCATGTTGCGATAACAAGCGCAGTAATGGCGGCTTTTCGGTACTTCATCAGTGAGATACTATTGCTATTATTCTTAAGCTAACTGAAAAGCCAAACCGACCGCTCGGCCCCGGTCATAAAAGCGTTCACGAAAGACTCAGATACACTCAGTTGCAGAAATGGGCTGTCTCAGCAGCCCACCATCATCAGTTCATATTTGGTAACAAATGGCATTATGAAAATGGTCTCAAACCCGTTCTTGGTAATTTATTACTATTGGCGAACTAGGTCATAGGCAGTCCATACCATGGACGCCAATAGGAGCTCCGTCGTCATCCTGAATATGTACTTCTAAGAAGGAAGGAAAAAGGAACATAGATATTTTGATCAGAATACTCGCGCTAGAAAACGAATATGTACAATCAGGCTCCCTATGAATGTGGCGCAACACCATTACCTTGAGAATTCTCACCACTGTCCTTGGTCATTTCCCATCCTCGATTTCTGTATTTCCTCGGCCAGATGCCACAGCGCCCGGGCGCCATTATGCCGTTGGGATCTAGCGCGTCCTTCAACTTTTCATGGAACTTCATTAGCGCATTATCATTCCAATTGTATGTCCCGGCAACTTGGTCCATCAGCACCAGGTGCGTCCGGTACTCGCCGTAACCGCAAGCCGCCGCGTCATCTACCATATGCCGCAAGCAGTCTAACACATCTTTGCGGCGCTTGGGATCTGCGCGATCGTACACGAGCTCCACAATGAGATGCATCTCGCGCAACCCAACACAGAAGGCAGGGAATAGGTCAATTCCAAATTCGTCATGCCTCCTCTTCGCTAGGTCGTACAGCTTCTTCGCGTCAGCGCCACGGATTGGGCTGACCGGCGAAAACGCAATATGGGCGCCGTTTGGCATCCAATTGACCCAGCGTAACTCCTGAAGTTCGGGGATACCTGCAGCAATGCGGTCCCGCGCCCAAAAGTACTCATCCGGTGGAAGGGTAGATGGATCGATGCGACGGGCACCGGGGACTTTCTTGAACTCGGTGTCGATGATATCGAGTTTGTACTGGCGGATATGCTTCGGCCCATACGACATGCCGTAGTAAACCCACGTATGATCGCCCATGGGAAGAGTGGCTGCAACTTTGTGAACCACATCGATTGGAATCGTGCTCTCACCCTTGTAATAGTCGGTTCTTGGCTTGCCGCGCGCCGCAATAGATTGAGTAACATGGCGTAGTTGTGCAACATTTTCGAGGATGTTACCGATTCGAAGAGGGCGAATTATCTCGATCTAAAAGCTACTTCTTAGTGTTCTGCGAATGAAATCGACTTGATGATGGTAATTACCAATTGATCGAGATCTTCTTCCTTCTGAAAGGTATACGCCTGTCAAACACAGGATTAGTACGCCCGGGATCTGAATTGGCTAACAAAGCACAAGCCTTACATAGCTCTCATATCCGCCGGGATTTGGCATTAACGTCATCCCCATCTTTGTCACAATGCCGAAGTTAGACTGCGAAAAGATTCCGCTGAAGCCGAGATGGTTAGAGACACAGATCGTCAGAGACAGGGCTGGATGAGGATTACTGACTCAGAATATGGACCAAACCCATAGGGAAACGTCTGCCAGGTATTGTTTCCCGGAAGAGCTCCCATACCCGTTCGGATAACCTCTCCGGTTGGAAGTACGACTTCCAAACCAGCATGACATGCCCAATGGTCGCCGTAGGGTGTGTAACCAACACCTCGGTCTACGGTATTCCCAATGACGGACCCCCCACCGACATCTGGTACATCTACCCAAAGGTGATCGTATCCCTTCTCTTTGACGGCTTCGTAGAGGGCGAAGAACGAGACACCCGGTTCTAGGAGGCACGTGTAATCTTCGGGACTGATATCAAGAATCTTGTTCATGCGCCTGCCGAGATCGACAAGAACAGCCCCGCGAACCCTAGGCGCCGCACCCCCATATCCCACTGTTACGATTAGCCCCTGAATTCTATCCGGTATACTCCTCGCTAGCACACCTACGGTTGCGACCCATTGAGATGGGATTAATAGGTATCTGGTACTTGTTCGCCCATAATACGATTTGTTGAACTTGTTCTGTGCTGCCGGGATAAACCATAGCCGATGGTACAAATTCTTCTTCGTCCACTACTGTCATCAAGTCGTGCGTATTCGGATCTGCCTATCTTAGCGAAGATGATCATCCACGATGGTTAATGCTTTAGCTTACGTTCCATATACCTGTATCATGCATTAGATAGATGTGAGGATGCATACCTATGCATATAAACTCAGGCTCTCGATATACACAAGACTTACCACCCATCCATCAGAGGCTTATCATTGCGTTCAACATTCTCTGAACCCAACTGTTTACTGAGCTCGTCCAGCGCCGTGAAGAATGTCGCCTCTTCAACGCCAGGTGGGATAACAGGTAATCTGTTCCTCGTACTCTCGGGTTTCGTTCTTCCTTGAAAAACACTAGCTTTGGCAGCCCGGGCCTTCTCTAGAAGGAACTGGGGGATACCCGAGTGCTTCTCCGAAAGGAGTGGTACGTCTGACTGAGCCTCCTCTGAGAACGACATGGTGCATGTATCCAATCAGTGTAACGTGCTACCATGGTTTCAAGTACAAGTACACCAGGACCATATGTAGTCCTCTATTCTTATATCTACTATTCATATGTCGTGTCTAGCCAAGGATACATCGATCGCATAGAGTGTGCTGCTACCCCGCAGGTAGCTAACCTCGTTAATCTATCTGCCGAATTTCGACCCTGCATTATGCCGATCGCCGGCGTGAAAGGAGTATGAGGGCTCCGCCGACACCGCGTGGCCCAGAGACGGCAGACAGCCCAGACCAGCTAATAAAGGTGTGTCCTCAGGGGGGACATTTCTCTAAGCTGCAAGCACGTGTCAAGCGCATGGTAATTTAAGCTTCTGCGGGTTACCGCCTAGCCGCCAATTGATACTGATGAAGCTTTCGAAAGATAAAATACGTAATGTCTTAAAACGCGGTAACTACTGTGCCATAGTATGCAAGTTGCCGTAGATTCTCTATTTTGAATGGCCTCACCGAAATGACCGGCCGGTTGCTAGAACATTCAGATAGTGGTGAGTTATGTATCGTTTAGGTATAAAATATCCCATGGTGTGAAAGTCAACTTGTTGGGTCCCATTACCGGGATGGAAAAATATGAAGAGGGGATCAGACTCAGATATAGTAACCTCACAATATTATGTATTATGTGTACAGCTATTGAAGCTACGTCAGACAGATAGACCCCGGTAATATTCACCCCGCCCCCTTTCTGCAGTGCCTTACCCCACACTGTCATAGCGGGGGGACCTCAACGATAGACTCGAAGTTAGTTACCTAGCTCGACCTAAAACGGTGAGCTTCCAGCCTTCAATGTTTTTCATCATTCCATCTTCAGCTTTTTCATCCACCCACCACCACCCAAACACAGTCCAGTCCTACCAAAAATGCCGGGAAACGAGATCAAGCATCCCACACCAGCCGAAGCTTTCGAGCAAGCCACCAAACATGCCGCCCTCCTGCGGGCCCTCTTCCTGCACCCTCGGTACAAATACCTTCAGCCCCCGACGGCAGATTTCATAAAGCCCGACACCGAGTCGACGCCCATGGCGCTCTTCTTCGTCGCCGACTTCGTCCAGCGCACCTACATCGAATGCGTGATCCCCTTCCTGCCCGCCGGCGCCACCCGCAAATGCAAGGCCATCGCCAACCCCTGGGCCTGGAGCGACCCCAACTACAAGTGGGAGTGGGAGTGGGATGCGCAGACGTGCACGCTGAAGGATGCCGACGGCAACGCCAAGGAATTCCCGAAGCTGCCCGAGAAAGAGGCGTTCCAGAAGCAGAGCGATATCGTGACCAGAGGCTTCATGACGCGTAAGATCGTCCTCGAGAATGGCACCGATCCCAAGGCGAGACTGCTGGTTGGTGGCCAGACGTTCGATTTTGGCGAAGAGGTGGAGAGGGCTGTCAAGGAGACGTATCCTTGGTGAGGGAAGAACGTGAATAGATTTATGCACAGGCATTGAAAGATACTTTAGCCATAAGGTTCAGTGTCATCAGGGATTAGAAATTTCCGGCGGATATTCGGAAAAGCCACACGATGAAGACTTGATTAAGGTTGCTGTCGTGCCCTATTATCACTAGATAACTTCTGACGGGATCTGGCTTGGGTAACGCATGACTTGGGGGATATTCGGTTTTACGTTGAGATAAAGGCCGGCGTGAGCTCATGGATCAGGGAAAGGAAAAAGTATAGCAGGACTATCTATCCCCGGCGCTCAAAAGATTATTTTCGTTTACTCGTGCGTGTACACAGAATTAAGAATGGAAAAACGAGGTCAAACATCCACCTCCGTTATCAATATCTAACTCGTAGAGTACATGTACACCTTGATAAGTTCCATCGTAAATCGCGTTTACAGTGCTTCAGGGCTGGCGTCGCGCATTAGAAAATCCAAAGTGCATCATTTCCAATTCAGTCTGGGAGGACAAGTGCGATACCAGATTAATTACAGCGTTTAACGCCACAAATCTCAACATCCTTTCCGGTCCTTCAACCATAGCTTTAATTAAACTACTTCTTTCCGTTACCACTACGAGTAGAGACCCCCGAAGTCTCCAGTTTGTGCACTAGAACCCATCCTCACGTCCCGCTGGTTGGAGGCGGGTATAGCGGCTTCATTGAGATCTCTAATAACTTGAGAGCAAGAATCAACATAGCTAGAATCGTAGCGCTCCCGTATCTAGCTCAAACTTATGGCGAGTAGATTTCGGAAGAAGCACATTTAGACATAAAGTATTTACTAGGTACTCTTCTTGATTGTTGGTACACCGTCGATCTTTCAAGATATGTGAAGATGATATTAGTTATTGGTGGCATAAGGCGAACTTGGTCATCGTTCGTGATCCCATCGCTATCGTTCTTATACCCCTGTAAGCATCACAACTACTCGAAGTCTAAGAGTAATCCACACTGGGAGGCGTCTCATATACTCGGACGGCCTCAACCTAATGTGAGTAAGGGCTTCGAGTCGCCCAGCCACGCGCTTTAATGGCTAAAAACAGATCCTCTGGTTAGGCTGACGGGATCGCGAATGCGCTGTGTGCTATGGCGTCTTCATTTCTTCTTCGCCTGACGATTCTTGGGGCGTTAAGGTTCGTGATAGTTTAGAGTGGATTCAGTCTGAGCCCAGCGTGATCTTGAATGTCAGAAATAGATGCTTTTAAGGAAAGATATCCCAACGGTGATTTCCTAATCCCTTCTTCATCCTTGGGAAACACCGCTTGCCCTTCTGTGAATCAGTCGAGAACTCGCTCCAAAAATGGACGTGTTTCCTAGTTTCACGAATCTCCCCCCAGAGCTACGACGTATGATTTGGACATACGCTCTTCATCATGAAGCCCGTTTTCGCCTTGTACTTCTTTGCAACAGACAGGTATTGGCACTCAAATATCTCAGTAGCCCGTTTCTCTCCGTCAACTTTGAAAGCCGACGTATCGCCTTGAAATTCTACCGCGTCAAGCTGGATGTGCATCACATCCCCATACCAGGCCCCAGTAACACACCACTCGGAGGATATGATAAATATAGACGAACCATGCTAGGTCCAGGACGCATGCACGAAGGGCTAGCCGAGAGAGCGCTGGCCATGATCCAGGGGATAGGCACGAACCACCGCAGGCCAACCAGCGGAAGCGTCTACATCAGCCCGGAATACGACACCTTCATGTTCGACTGGTCGATCCTCAATCAACTAACGATTCGTGGGGGACTAGATGGCCTCGTACACGTCTCAGACGAGGTCCCCTATGCCGCCTGCGCAGACATCCGCAACCTCATTCGAGCTACGCGTCCCAGTTACCCCGAAGCGTCCGAGTACTCCCAGAGGGCTACCGCGGAACTCTGGGACACGGACGTTTTTACCGGATTTCACGCGTTCCAGACATGCGGCATAGGCGCCGGCATTAGGCTTGTCGGGATCCTCCCATGGCTCGTGAGATACCTGTGGCGGACGGGGGATTTCACGATAAGCGACGAGGCCAGAGTATGGGAATGGGGAGAAAGGCCAGTGTGGCGACCAGGGAACACGCAAGAGCCGTCCAACGAGATGATAACAGCGCTTCAGCCGCTTCAACGTGAGAGGCGATCAAAAGTTAGCGCCATCATCGAGATTATGGACCAGGAGCTGGATATGTCTGATGAGAGGTTTCGATGGATTGTTCGGGCGTCGGGTTTTGGACCTTTATTGTTGAGCGCTGTACAGTGGATAATTCTTGAGCGGGCTCGGCGTAGGTCTACTGCTGCGACAACCTGGAGACGTAGAAGGATATGACAACATTTGGATAAAGCACCAACTCGTATGTCGACGTTTTCCTCACGTGAATATTCCGTATCTCTGCGTTCAGAATTTACACTTTTTATAAGTATCTTCTAGATGCACAATTATTCTCATATGCACATTATTTTTCTATTAAGAGTTTCCGCAATGTTTAGCTAATCGCCGAGATAAGTACCTAAGATGCTAATTTCTTCCAGATCACTGCTGACTTACACCTGAATTAGGTGCTCATCTCATTCCAAAGTGACGATTCAATTGAGTTCTTACTACATTGTCGCTTACTCCGTGATCAAGTTCTCCTGTCAGAATTCGCCAAGCCTGAGACTCGCAACCACCAAATCCTACAATGTTACAGTACCACGATTAGTACGATCTACATACCTAACGTCTCTAGATTTATCTTGGCTTAGCTGTCAGCCCATTTTTAATCACGGACTCGCCTTATAAGGTTTCTCGAAAGTACGACAGCACGTTTCGGTTATAGTTTGAATCCTTCGACTCGGATTACACCGATATGGTACCGGTAGCTGAAATAAGAAAGTGGCCTAACCCACTGCCATGGCGGCGTAGCAGCCAATACGATCTTATCAACGATCCTGGTACCTGGTAGTGCCCAGCGCCACAGTCGATCACGATCCGAATGCGAGGCACGGAAATCTGACGAAGAGAAAATCTACTGGGTGAATATTAACAAACCCGAGATGTTGTTATATATACAGTCATTAAATAGTATGCCTATGTATAATCCCCAAATGGCTTCTAAATCTTCTTTTTAATCGCTCATAATGATATCAGTAGTTGCTTATTCTATTCCGTGAAATATTCCAGAACTAGTGGATCGTATGTTTCATTACCGTACGCATTTCCGCCGTAGTTGAGGTAGCCACTGATGTACGGTGGGGGTATCTCGCGAAGGATCGTTAGGGCATCACCAAAGACCCAGACTGTTTGCATGCCTGCAATTGCGCAATACGGTCAGTATGCCTTCCTGACAAAAGCAGATGCCAAGAACGTATTGACATGTCACCCAATTTAACTTACCCATAATCATATGCTGCAGGATGTGGCAATGCATCATCCACGCACCCACATTGTCCTTTGTTACTCGGATCCGCCATGCTCTCCAACCAGCTGTGGTGTTGTCGGCACCCTTAGATGTATAACGGTGTAGCATCGTCGTGTCGCGCTTCATGGGCGTATAGTTCTTGAAATGCTCCTCATTGGCCGCCGCATCATAGGTGCCGTTACCGCTGCCGAGGTCCCAATAATGCTCGCCATGACCGTGCATGGGATGATATTCGAAGCCGCCAGTCGGGCCTGAGTTGCTCTGCCATACGATGTCAAGAACTTCACCAACCAGGGCCGGGAACGCCCTCGTCCCCGGGTCCCACCCGTTATTCTTAAGTGCTGCATCGTAGTCTGGCGTCTTTCCTTCAATATACGCTTGAATCAGATATGGTGTATAATGCAGTTCCTGGGCCTCATTCTCAGTCCAGGTCAAGTTGTTCTGCCTACGTTCCCTGTTAGTCATTCGACCATTCGCTATCCATGGACAGGCAAGTTCGGCACTCACTGCCAGATTAATTTTCCGCTTATCGTATTCCCGTCGTAAGAACCGTTGATGATGTCTTGGTTGACCGTGATATAGAGAGTACGTGTAACTTCGGAGAGTGTAGGGAATGATGACGTCGTGTTTAGCGGTGTGAGTGTGTACTCTAACCACTTGGCTATTTCGTCACCGTCGGGCGGCAATGTGACGGGAGGCTTCTCGGGAAACTTTGGTAGTTCTTTTGGCTGAGATGATCCATGATCCGATGCTTGGCCTCTCTTCACCTTTAGTGTCGAATTGCTTGGGCTGTTTGTGATGTTGTATTGCAACAATGCATATCCTCCCATATCTTGTGGTCGTCCACGACTTTCGAATCGAAACCAGTACTGGCCACCTTTCCCATCTGCATCTAGTTCTTCTTGAGTTTTCGTCGTTATCAAAACATCGAATCGCTGGCCACTTCCAACCTGCATGTGATCTGTTGTAGCTGGTTTCGAGTATAATCCATCAGCCGCTATAACAGTCAGGTTGGGATGACCTTCAATGGCGAATTGGACGAATGATATTGCGGTTCCCCCGACGAACCGAAATCGGTACGTTTTCGCAGGCTCCACGTCGATAATATACGGCTTGCAAGTATCATCGGGCGCTTCCTCAAACGATTTGTTTCCTGTGCGGTCGTTGAAGATCAACGCATTTGGTTCCCCTGACCACTGGAAAGGCAACGATGTAAGCCCCTTTTCCACCTCTTTATCTGATTTCATGTACCAATCCGCAAACACGACCGGAATGTCTGCATCATATTGGTAAGGTGGCGAACCTTGTTCCTCGACTATCAAAAGCCCATGCGCCGTGACTGCTTGGAACCCCATATGAGAGTGGTAGAAGTATGTACCGGCGTCCCCCACTTCGGGATGTATTTCATAGTCGAAGAACCTTCCAGGAGCTATAGGCCACTGAGCCACTATAGGTGTTCCGTCCGAGAAGGGTGCTGTTCGCATGGTGAGTCCATGCCAATGCTAAGTAATAGGTGGTTAGAAATAGGCATACACTAGCGCTTCGATCAAACAATGTCAACGTACCACTGTGAAGTTTAAGTCAGACATGTCATTGTACACTCTAACCCAAGTTGTTTTCCCCTCCTTCAGAAACAACGGAGGCCCGGGCATTGTGCCATTGAATATTACCGACTCGCGTTGCTCGCAGTTCATGGTAATATTTTCGAACGTCACATGGAGCACATATTCGGGCTGCCATGAGTCGTCATGAATCGACGCTGTCGTAGCGACAACGCATGTTTGCAAGAGTCCTACTTGTAGTATTAGCGAGAGTAGCAGGCTCAAATGCCACAGCATTTTGAAGCGACGAACTGGTGGGCTCGCAACGGAAACAAGCCAGTAAACTTAGCAATATGACATTGGCAGGCGTTAGAATTTATTTTATACGACTACACGCACCGGGGCATGTGAAGCCGGACCCGGCCAAGGGTGGATTGGTGGTCTGTTCCGCAGGCATCAGCAGCGAAGGAATGATCTCCATCTTTACTGTGACGGTACTGTTCCCACAACCCTGGCAAACCACTGCCCTTTAGTTGGACGGCGTGTAACTCTCTGTTTAGGGAGTAACCACATGAAGATCGTTAGTATGGGTGAGATCATCCATGAGCTAGTCAGTTAGGCGAATAGAGCAAGACCTAAAATGGAGTCTACCCGTACCCCTGGTACTGGGTAGGTTCTGTAAATAGTCCCGCAGCTGAAAACTAATGTGGACCCATCACGATGGTTATTTCACCGTACGATGCGCCACCTCTTTCGGAAACTGTCGAGCGGAAGAGGTCACTATAGACGGTGCCACTAACACGACATCTATGTATTGTAAGTCATTCATGTTGGAGACGACACTTGCCATCGGAGAATCGGACTCGGAAATGAGTTGGATAGACATGGCGGCTCTAGGCGTGGGGGCATCTATGCATGCCGCAGCTTCGCAGACAAATGCCGTCTTCTAATCCCGACATTTTCGAGACACCCTTTCTTTTCTTTCCAATGCCCTGAATATCATGAATATCGAGGACGAACACTCGATTAGACGGAGGTATCGGACACATTAGATCGCGACACTGATGAGACGAAGCCGATCACCGCACGTAACTTTCTATCACTGAGTGACCACGGGAAGAGATGTCAAGAGTCCGATCTCGAAAAATCAAGAGCTTCTCATGCCCGTATCGGCAAATTAGAGAGACCTTCATCTCGTCTTTCCACTTTTAAGATACCAAGTCCCACTAGAAACCTGCTTGATGTGACAGTGGATGAGTGAAAAGTAGGGCTCTTACAAATGGAAGCGGGAAGAAGGGATAAGCAAAAGGGAGATTGAGGATGAAGTTAATAAACTTTTAATAAACTTGAAGGTCCAAGACATTATTTTGGAACACCGTTTCAAGTTTCGATGGGCGTTGACTGTGGCTCATGGAGGAAACGAATGCGGTAAGGACCATGTGGGTGGGATTCCAATCGAACTTCCCTAAGAGTGATTACATAGGATCTGCCCCTCCTATTTTGGGCTAGTAAATCCAAGGAAATAACTCTAAAGCTCACGATAATTAGGTACCTAATCTGTCTTCCAATGCAGGTACAACCGAGCCGTCCATAAGAAACATTGCAGGTGATTGTTGCCGCCACACTCAGCCACTGATCCTCCCACCGAATTTTCCAACATCCACTTCTCATCTCCAGAATCAGCCGCATTCCAACTTACCTCCTATTCCTTACACCACAAACCCTAATCAATTACATCAATTACGTAGCATTCAAAACTTTAGTTGAGTACCTACCTAGTGAGTCCATCATACTATTTTCCATGGTGGATAATGAACGTTGAAGCGGTTACCTGCGTAGTCGCCGTTGAGTCGCACGATTTGACAGAAATGTCTCTATGAAATACTCCCAACCAAGGATATCGCGTCCAACCATTCTGTTCATGCATATTCGATCTTAGCTTGCGGTTATTACAAGCTTCGTCAAAGCAGCAAGTAAACTTCGGGGAGCGGCCCTTTGAAAATGCCGCTTTCGCCGTCTCGCCATCCCGACGCGCCGTTTGAGAGTTACCTGTCATGACGAGAGAAGACAATAGGGATGCACCATTTTGCCATACAATGAAGGTCGTTCAACGTAGGGCAGCGTAACATGTCGAGGAAAGACAAAATCCCGATATCTGAGACCCGAAGAACGCATTAGGCTATATATCCCGGAGGTATTCCGATGTAGTCCAACGTCACACGAACACTCGCACGGCCGATACGAGGCGTGGCTTTTGTTGCTGCTGTTTCACCTCGGTACGGAGCTCTATGTCCGAGCATGCAAACGTGTCACTAAACCTAACCAACGGGAATTCGCGTCTCCGCACGGGAGTTAGTAATCCTAATCAACTCCTGCTTTTGCGTCGTCGTAGCTCGTCTCTCGCTCGGCACGCTATAAAACATGAAACTTGAGTTAATCGCTATGGCTTGCCCAACGCTTTTACCAACTCAACGCCACCCCCTTATTAGAACACCCAGGTCGATTGTTATACATAAAACGATCATTCATCATTCTGTTCCATTCCCTCATAGCGAAGCATTGACTTCATCAACAATATGAACCTTTATGCTACCATTTCTAACATCCGCACATAGCTCAAACGCATCGAGAGCCTTCTCAAGAGGAAATTTGTGTGTTACCAGTTTATTGAGGTCAAGTATGCCGCCACTCATACACTGGATAGCAGCTGGCCACGTGTCCCTATATCGATTAATGAACTTGAGGTCGATCTTGATTAATGTTACGATGTTAGCCAAGGATCCCCTTGAATCAAGGGTGGAGTCTTCTGAACAAAAGAGTATAAACTGACCTCAGCAAGAGACAAGTGCATAAATGGGATGTTATTCATTACCGGCCTACCCACGCCAATGACCATAAGCGTGCCTCCTCTGCGAACGGAAAAGGCCGCCGTACAGACGCTGCTCTCAACGCCGGTACATTCCATTACGGATGCTGGGGCTGAGTACTCCTCCTCGCCATATAGCTTTCGGATTTCCCTCGCGTTTTCTTCGGGGCTTAGTTTCGAATTGACCCGGTATGTTTGGCATCGCGGGACAAATTCCTTGGCGAAATCGAGACGGCCCTGGTCAATGTCCGTAATGACGAGGGGATGAGCACCAGAAGCTCTGGCGGCCGCTAAGGCGACAAGGCCAATTGGGCCGGCGCCACAAACGAGTGCTGGGCGACCAAGCTTTACATTTGCTCCGTTGATACCGTGGAGAATCACACTCAGTGGTTCAAGAAGTGCGCCCTCGGTGTACGTTAGGTCATCTGGAATCCTAAGGCCACGTTAGAACGTTGCACCAATAGGAGCCAGTCCTTCCAATGGACGTCAGGACTATTCAACATTAGCTCTTACTTGTATAGCCACTTTGCAGGATGGACCTTGAATCTCTGGATCGTGCCATTGTCGGGCCATATTCCGGAGAATTTGACGTCTTCACAAAGATTGTACCTGCCTTCCCTGCATAGGAAACACTTTTCACAAGGCTCTTGAGGCTCAATGCCCACTCTGTCTCCTGGATAGCAGCCAAATCAGCGAATTAACACCACCAACCAAGCTCCTAACAAGGACAGTGCAATTCGGAGAAAGTGTGATCAACACCACATGAACTCACTCACCTGGTTTGAGGTTGGTCACCCCCTCTCCGCATTTGAGCACAACGCCAGCCGCTTCGTGCCCTAAAATGCAATCACCCTTCACCTCTAGAGATCCTATACGTCCTGATTTCCACAAGTGCATGTCTGACCTAGAGGGGAAGTTAGGTATATTGCTTTATATGCCGCGCGATCGTGATTTTGAAGAGCATATGGGTGAGACTCACCCGCAGATTCCTGAACACTTAATCTGCAGAGTTACCTCACCAGGACCAGGTTCGCGGATAGGAGCATCCACGAGCTTCAATTGATGGTCTGCGGTAACCTGCAGTGACGGGTTCTTGAATCCCTTGGCATGCCCGTTTGTGTGGCCATTGGTGTGGCCGTTCGTATGAACGCCATTGACGTCGGCGCTCGGCATATTTAATAAATAGGATGTTTCAAAAAATGCTGTGTCTCGTTTCACAGATTGAACCGCAACTAAACCAGCCCTTTCAAATAAGGAAATTCTGCAACCTTCAATTAGGGTATGACAGCTGCAGTTCTATTACTCGAAGGGCTACTGGGATTTTTAATCTTCAATAGCACTCTGTTCGATTCCTAGATAGCCTCAATCGAGGGAGACTCGGCTTGCCCGATTCGGATATCCGGCGGCGACATCGTCTATGGGCACTCGTAAGGCCTACTACCGCGTAAGCGTGATATAGGCCAATGTGGGGAAACCATACCCTGTTGGAGGCCTACTAATTAATCCCTTGTTCTAGCTATCGATCTGCTAATATGCGGAGACAGTCCAGACCACCCTAAAACGACATGAAGAGGAGAGGTCGATTCGCCTCCACCTTCCACCCGCATATTCCGTCTGTCAGGCTCGTCTCCACAGCTGCGTTCTGCGCCATGTTTGGTACGGGGAAACGCAGAGACAGCAATGCTACCATCGCATTGCATGAGCCCAACTTTGCCTGCCGACGAGATGCCCCTATAGGATCAAATGCAAAAAGCTCCAGTTTTCTTAAAGCCTTAGCCTCTAAGATTTCCGTATGAAAAGACTATAGGGGAGTAATAGGAAGTGCTCATTTCCATATTTGGATTATTATGTATAAGTGCGTGTGATTTACTCTCGCTAAGCCGGCGACTCCTTTCGTATTACTTGTCGCTACTACAATCCTTAGATAAGTACTATGTAACGCTACCTATACTGCCAAATATTGCTCTGTGGTATTACGGATTAGACTAGTTCGTCGAATACCTAACCTACCTAGGTAGTCAATATATTCCACCTAGTTCGTCACGAGATACGGACGCACGCATGTGAAGACACGCGATCTCTTGTTCGATATGGCAAACTGCGTCCCCCAATAGACTGGTATCCCGAACAGAAGAGTAGAAATATTTCCTGAAAAGGCCTTTCCGGGACCAAGCTACGACCTAGCAAGCCCCTCACTGGCACTATTCGGCCCCCGCCATGCTCGGCTTTCCCATCCCGCAAAAAGGGATGACAAGCCGAGTCTGGTTCATGCGATGCCGCTCTATATCCGCCCAAAATAAGTCACTCAGTCACCCCTAAGATAGGTTGGGCGGCGGGAAGACCCGCTCGAACGTGTGCTCCTTGGCCCTAATGGCGCGCTTCTTCTCGATAGTGGAGACCTGTCATTTCGTAAAGCGGGAAGCCCGATCTTGAGATATGCTTATGTGATAGCTACCATCTTGACGACATCGTGACGGCAGAGAGTGTGTCTAAGGTGACATAAATAGGTACCTTAGGTAGGTATAGTTTCGGCATTGAACCTTCCGGAAGGAGAACGCGAGAACGCCACCGGTAGGATGTGGGGTTACGTTATGAGAAGGGATCGACGTCACGGCAATAAATTAACTCGGAGCGGAGTCGTATGTCCGATTTTGCCTGTTTGGCCGCGTTACAGCGCCTGTGCCTGTCGGTCTGGCGAAGTCGCACTGCCTGCCACCGGTCAGCGTTGACGGCATTCTGCCGGGATCGCGCGGATATCAAGGCAATGGTGGGTGTGCTCCGTTGTAATGTAAAGTCCTTCATCGGAGCTCGGAATAGTGCAACAATCCCGGAGCCAGTAGTAACCACCGTATCGTTGACATTTGGTAGGATAAGTAGGTCTTTTGAGAACGATAGTGGTCTATCGAACCCCATCATGCATACCAGGTACCTAAGGCACTTGTACAAAGCTCGGTAGGTTGCGACCGTATCTTTACTTTCACCAAATCAATCCAGTTCAGATAAAATATTGGTATTCGTATCCATTCCATTTTACTCTATTCCTTTATTTTATGACGGTAGGTTACATGTTATGAAAGGGAAAAGCGAATATAAGGTATGAGGGAAATCTATGAAGGCCCTCCCAGTCTCTTTCCCCCTTCTAAAATTTGATTACATCTCGACGACCAGAACTCTTCACACCACTGTAATATACGCTTCCTCCTTCGTTATTGTAGAAAAATTCGCACAAGTAATGCTCCTCGTCAAAACAATGAGCTCCCTGCTCGAAACACTTCGGACATATATCGTAATCCCCACTGACGCAGGCATGGCAATGGAAGAAGTGGTCGCGTGTTGATACCATGCATCTATCACACTTGACTTGCACTTCCTCACAATCTTCCACTCTAGTTGGAGATTTCCCCGAACAGGTGAATTGATTCTCTCTCAATAGACCTATATTGAGGCACGCACCTTGTGTAGCCTTCTGGGCTGTAATGGGCATATCCATATTTATCTCCGTTTGTACTAAGGGGATTTGCTCTGAGGGAGGAAACAGCTCTAAGAGTTTCCACGCCGGTAGTCTATAGTTAGGATTCTCCTCCCGACAACTGGAAATTATTTGCTGGATATACTCCGGACAAGGCTGACTAGGCAATGGCAGCTGTACCGGATCAGCATGCGGCTTAGTACATTGAACCCCAGCCTCGGTGGTGCATCTAGCCATACTGCAGAACTTTGCCCTGCTAAAATAGAAGTCGTTCATGACTATCATCCATAATGTCAAGCCCAGCTGATAGATGTCGCTCTGGATGGATGCATCCATGAAGCCTTTGGCTGAAGCTAGATGCCGCTGCTCGGGTGGTATTACACCCGTCCTGGCATTGTCGTACGCGAATTGCCTTTGTAAATACCATAGAACCGCATTGTCCCATCCGTCGATATAGAAAGCACAATTAAACGTTTCGGGGAGTGTTCCAATAGGGAAATCGTGAGCATGAGCAGTGGCAACAGCTTGGATAATCTGTTTACACCATTTCTCGCGTCTCTCCCACGACACGGGCCGTCCAGATACCGTTGAATTGGCCATGAAATTTACCAAACCCCCATGGAACGGGAGTTCAGTCATAAATCCACTAATAATACCTCGTCGGTCAAGAAGCGTGCCGACAAATGGGTTGATGGAAAGGCCGCCCTTTAAACAATGCATTGCTTTTAGCATATATGTGATAGAATCAATCTGCGCCTTTTCTAATGCAAATCTATACACTACAACCCAACGTGGGTGTAAATAGGCAATAAAGCGGTTGTCATGGAAGAGTCTGTATAGGGGTTGCTGTACGATTTCGCCTTCGAAGTATCGTGGACAGTTCCAATGGTATGTCATCGCCGTAATAATTTTCAAATGCTCCATTATTCCGATTCGCGGTTTGCTAATCTGCATAAATGAATCCAGTTGTTTCCTATTTTCGTTGGAAATCTCCTGTTTGCCTAGGAAAACGCTGAGATGAGAATCTTCTTCAAGTCCTGGATGGGACACTAGGAATGCCCGCAAAGTCTTAATCAATCCAGCCGGGATGCAACCCAACATACTCCTGTTTGGTGCTAATCTGACGGCATCCCAGTGAGGAGATTCTATGCTGATTGTGACCGATAGGAAGAGCCTAACCCACTGCCTTGGCGCAATGCAACAGAAGGTTTCGTAATGGTTGACTCGGCTGTATTCTGTAGCATATGCTTGATAATACGCGTAGCTGACAATTTTGGGCCTGACTTCGACTGTTGTATAGGATTCTGGAAAGAATGAGGACGATAATTCGAAGGAACTGGCCGGACCAGTTCGTGAATAGTCGTTAGTGCATCTTAGGGTTTTCTGAACATTTGGTTTACCTTTACGATAAGGCCATCTTATGAACTTGTTCCGTCGAGTAGTCGCTGAATCCTCATTGGAACGCCGTATTGGCTCAACTTCAGGAGAAGACCTCCCCATAGAGGAACCGATCTTGGACTCGAGGTTATTCCGTGGGCCTCCACTCGAACTGAGATCAAGCTCTATAAGTCGCGCCACGCCGCTAGTCTGTGACGTTTGTTGAACTACTGCTGTGCTTTCTGTACCCCTAGCATTCTCATGCCAACAGGTAGCAAGGGCTGAACTTGTGATGACTTGCTTCCCGAGACCGAATAGCGATGATTCGACCCGACCCACGGAAGCTCTACAAAATTCTATTAGCCTCTCGAAAAGTATATCGAATATGTCGCAACGCCATACATTGCATTTGCGTTCAGCGCAAGGGAGAGCGTTTCACGGGCATCTTTGAGATTGTCCCGGAGAGAGACTACCTTGCGCTTATTCTTTAACCAAGCCCTACGACGAGCTTGATTTGACCCAGTACTCTGACTCGAAAGCTTTACAGTTAAGAGCTGATGTAGGTCTTCTACAATTTTCTGAGCTCTAAATAGAGCAATAACTACCCCCTTGTCCGTAGACTGTCTTGGTGCTTCTTCAATTGTCCGCAAAACGCATCGAAACACCTCAATTTGCTCCTTTTATACGTTAGTGTTGAATTAAAGATTCTTAGGCAAGTAGCAATAGTGGCTCGCAACTTGGAAGAGAATTTGCCTTACATCTAGCCTTCTTATTTCATCAGGGGCTTTGTAAAGCTCATATATAACTTTGACCCCGCTACTAACGGCTTGACAAATCGAGACCATGCTCGCAACAACGCCCAAAACTTCTGCCATTGTAGAGAAGCGATTTGTGACAGTGATATGGTCGATTACAAGGATAAACTGTTCAAACACATGGGAATATTGTGTCACATAATTAGGTGGGGGTACTTGAAGCCACTGGAATTTTATCTTGGGCATATCCTAACCTATATAGAACCCACTGCCAGTCTTTTCTTTGGTACACTTATGGAGCTAAAATGGGATGCCATATTTGCAGTAAGCAAAATTTCTCCTTGCCGCACATTACTTGTCGCAAGATATACCTACACCATCGGTGCTAGTGTACCCAGGCACTCGTTTTACACTTTGAAAGCCGCTTATCTCACATTCTAACCCGCCCCCACGCCTCCACTACGAAATGATAATACACTTGGAGAGCCTATGATAAAGCGCGCCGATCTGCTATGAAATAGATAAAATGGCTCACAGCAAGCCACCATCGCCGCCGTAGGGCTGCCGTTCACCATATAGCCACCAGAACCCACAAGCTGCCCCTATTCGTCTATTTCTCGATGGGCTGCCACGCGGTGCCATCCATCTTCGTTTCGATGATTCTATGGTCGCCCTCCCAAACAGCCATCTCCCTTGCTAATGCCTCATCGTCGGTGAACACCCACCATCACGATGTGCTCTGGTGTTGAAGTGATCCAGAATTCCTGAGGTGCATTTCCAAGCAATGAAAATCCTGTTGCTGCCATGCTCGGTATTCAATTTGCCACTGGGGCTGCAATCTCCCAATCACGCATCCTCAATGCATTACCAGTACCAAGGCTCCTTGGTTAACCCAAATGATCCTCTAGACGGAGTTCCCCATTCACAAGTGTGATATTTCGTTTCAACTTTCGCTCGTGGATGCTATATGTGTTTCCAGGCTATGACTTCACTTCCTTTTGAGTTGGTACAACTACCCACTGCGGTCAATTTTGAAGGCATGTGCCATTATGCGGCTGTCTGTTGGTGTGAAGCTACCTTTCTGATAGTGGAAATAAGATCGAGATCGAACTTCATCCTAAAACCATTGGGTAGAAGGAATGCCAAGAAGTGCCAGTACTCATACTCGGTGAATGCCAATTACCTAGGAGCATGAACAAGGCCGATTAGGGGAGTAAAGACTGCCCCTCAAACCTGAGAGGAACATTGGGTGAAATGGAAGGCATATCTATAGAAACATCATCTGACATAGGAAAGGTCGTGTGGTAAATGGTCTATTAACGTGATTGCTTAAGGTTAAAACCGCCACAAAAACATCGTGACGTTGTATCGCGGGATCACTAGTTGAGCGTTGTCAAGGCCAGTGCTGTCTCTTCTCCACTCTTTTGCCCCTTTCTTTTTGGTCTGGTTGATCGTCCAGCCTTTCCTTCCTACTCGTACTCCTGCCTTGCTCACTTTGACTTTCATCTCATGTCTCTTGCCATTTACTCACCATTTCACCCCATCTCTTCAAGTGACTAGGCTAGTACGATCAAGTCACCAACATCCTACGACTCGCTGCTGCCGCCATGAACACGATCATGCGGATTGACAAAATGGCAGTCTCGATTCTCAACGCAGCTTGCGATTGCACTAACGTCTCTCAAGTGCAATTCATGAGATGTTCAAATTCAATTCATCGCAGCTACCCGTTAAAATGATGGCGTAATGCCTTCCCGGAAGGCAAAACGCACGCTTCTGGTCCTCTGCAAGTAGAAACTGCAACCTCATAAAGCGTGCATACCCGTGAGAACCCCCAAACTCCATGCCAAAATGTGTCAATCAGCCGCGAAAACAAAGTCGATGACGTGATCTCCCACTGAGATATGCTTAAAGCTCCGAATTTCGACCCTATGACTCATGCTTCCCCATTCATAACCACCACCGTCGTACCCCATGGTATCGTCTCCCGTCCTTCGTAACATCTCACTAATCGTGAGGAGTTCATCCCGTGAGAATCTCATTCATCGCTTGATTCCCGAGACAGTGTTGGGGAACGCGCTTGCTGCTCGGTTGAGGCCGCGCAGGGGTTCAGGCAGCACGCCGGTTTGAAGATTCGCGATGAAATCGTCAATAATGGTTGGGTCATTCAAGTCCTGCGCTCTGGTGCGCGTCAACCAGTACTCGAACGGACCTCCTGTGATGAATGATTAGTATCTGGAGGAGAGGGAAAAAAAAAGAGATCGGCAATCAGGAACCTACGATTATGCGCAAGCGCAGCGCCGAGCTCTTGCAGACGCTCCCGGGGGGTGTGCTCGGTATGCATGTCCAGGTAGTGGTTGAGGATCTTGGATACGTCCTTGAGAGGCCACTTACACGGCGCACTAGGCACGCGATTGGTACCCGCATCAAGGAACTTTTGCGATGTGCAGAGTCGACACTTCCAGAAGCCCAGGCGCTGAACACTAGTAGTACCTAAGCCGTCCAGAGTTTTGACTGGCTCAACATCAAGATCACTGTCTTCGTCGCTGTTGGAAGAGGAGCGCTTTCGCTTGACATTGGGGCCGGATCCCGGAGTAGCCATGGAAATTCGGTGCTGCGGCGGCCTGTAGCTGACATTCATAGAAGCAGCGGCAGCGGCATTAGCGGCCCTCTGCGCCTTGATCGCCTGAGCCTGGGCATCGAGCTGCTGGATCCGGTGCTGGCAATGGCGGATATTGTGGCCGCAATCCAGGACGCGGATCTGTAGGGTTCGCGTCTCCTGGGGGCTGAGATCAGGGGTTGTCAGTTGGTTTCGACAGAAGTCGAGGTCATAGCGATACGCGCTAATGTCCTCGTTCATCTGACGACGTGTGATCTCATTAAGATCACTACTCTCGTAGTTTAGAGCCCGAGGATCCATGGATCCGTTAACGCCGTGGGCGGGCGGCATCATGCCGTTGGAAAACTGATGCCACATGTCAGAGGGATGGTTTAGTGGATGAAGAAGACAGAAAAGTAGTTGTTGTTGAATGATCAGGCCCAGAATAAACAAGTGATGTATTTGAGTGGCTAGTTAGCTTACCTCAAAGAGTCGAGTAATATCAGGGACAAACCGTGGCGTAAAGTTGTGGTGAGGCCTTGATGACATTGTTGGGAGAAGAGAAGACATGAAAGACAAGGCAGTGGAGAACAGAGATAGATGAAGATGTTGAGGACGTGTGGGAATAGCAACAGGAAGGAGGTAAAAGGCAAGAGGCAAGAAGTAAGGAGGTACGGTAGTCCTTGGGATGTGACGAGGTAGTAGTTGCCCTTCTACTGTTAAGATAAAGCTTAAGAGGTAGTTTGTCCCCCCAACGATTCTAGATTGGGCTTCTATAACACAATCAAGAAGTTACATGAGCAGCCCAGACGGCAATAGCAGTGTTATTAGATACGTGGGAGTTAGACAGACAGGCAAGAAGTAATTTGCACTTGCCTAGATCTCAGGGGTTGCCGCTTACAAGAGATGTGAGGATACGAAACGTCATATTCTATCAATCTCCGATACAGCGTAGTAGGTGTAATTAAATGAATATAAAGAATAGAATTTTGAAGATACGAAGAAAGTATTTAGGTGAAAGACCTAGCTAGTGGAGCTAGAAAGAAAAAGAAGAAGAAAAAAGGTTGAAAAAAAAAAGACTGGGGAGAGAAAAAAAAAAGAAAAATTTTCTAGAATAGCACCTCAAGGTACAACGCAACTCCTTCTCACGCCTTACCCATGTACTGCTTATTACCCACATGATCTTAATGGCAATATCAAAGAATACCTTTTAGCAAGTTGCATGTTATCCTTACACATACGGCGTTCTTCTTTTTGTCGTTCAAGTCGAATGAGACGTCGAAATAGACAACTGCTTGCGGTCCAGATACAAGGGGACCTAGGAATGCTAGCCGACCAATGAAGTTAGCCTATTTCCTTACCCCACCTGCTTGTACTCCACCAGGGCTGCCTATTAGGGCAATTTTTTTTCGTCGTCAGGAGTTTTTTTTTTTCTCCTTTATTTTCTTTTATTCCCACTCTTCTCCTTTTTCAGTCATCTTGAGAAACAGAGGCATCCATCATTACCAATGAACCAGATTCCACATTTGATGCTGTATATCAGGATTCAATGGGAATATAGTTCCACGACTTGCAAATTCTTTCCTTGTCTCTTTGTTGTTCTATTATTCATCGATGGTTCGGACTGGTATTGCACGGAGTTGTCGCTGGCTAAAGCTTGCTCATATATTGGGGTCCTGTTGTTGTATGAGATACACCTAGATGTAAGTACTTGTACGCAGCCTAGGGCTGAAAAAAAGACACCTTAATAGGTATACTTTAAGATCTATCAGAATTGCGTCTCAGTCATCGCATGAAAGGACGCTGTGATTGGGGCAGTCTGCGTCTGTCATCCCCGAAATAAAAGAAGATGCAGGTGTTTGCCGGCCTGGGTGGACGTAGATTGAAAGCGACCCGAAAAACCTGGGCTCCGGACCGTGTGATGCCACTCGGGATTTTAGCTCAGCTGCCCAGGCTGGGTTCGCAGTGCCAGCGCCGGTATTCCGGGGCAGAACGCACCCTACCTGGATCCAAATACGGAGATAAACGAAGCCAAGCATCTGCAGTTCCCGATGTAAAAATTCGAGAGAAACTCTCAATTGAGAAGTAGAATCTGTTGAATAGTTAGGTCTTAATAACACTTCTATAGTGGATACCGCGCCGAATCCTTGACTCGGCTTGAGTGTTGTCAGTATTTGTTCACATTCTCGGTGACACACGTGGTATTCTCGAGGCGGTCTCACTAGTGCCAAATCGTGGCCGAATGGAATTGCAGTCTATAGTGGGAATACAGCGAACTCTCATATTCCGGTGCCTTGATCGGTGGGTTTATGACCATGGATGCCACGTCAGGAACGCCGTAAAGATATAAGCGACGCCGGGAATGTTAGCCTGTAGGTATTGAAAATTGGATCCTAAAAGAGCGGTGGTGAATTCAGCCACCGTGTACACCTTATGGTGAAGGAGATACCAGTCTCAAATATATGAAGACATATACTTGAGATATAGGTATTGCAAGAATGAGAAGACTAATAATAGTTTTGAATTTTAATTGAATTATCCTATAAAGGGGTTGAAGTATTGAAATTTGAATAGTCGGATATTCTGGCTGTCAGGTACACATGCAGCGCACGCGACATATTTTAGGTACGTACCTTAGCGCGACGTACGCCTGGTTGCTCCCTTACAACGACGCGCTCCACTAGCCCCACGTCGACTTTCAGGGCAAGCTTCCCCATTGCTCAATTGCTAAAGCTTGTGCCATCTTCTAAACAATGCCTTTTGGTCTCCTAATAACACGACCATTATTGAACAAAAGTTACACTACCGTACTTCACCAATTCTTAATTGCATCATTTTGCTAGCTTCATCTCCTGGTTTCATCCCATCGTTGCTTGTCATCCTGACATTCTTGCTGGTCAATTGACTTGAGAAACAGTCATGTCTGTGAGAGTGGTTGCGCGGATACGTCCGCTCCTGGAAAAGGAACTGGACAAGGACGTGATCGTACACGCGGCTAGCAACGACGATGGCAGGACCAGTAACGTGGTTAAGATCCCCAACCCCAAGAATGAATCAGAGGAGTTCTCTTTCACCTTCAACAGCGTGTACGATCAGCTGACAACACAAGAAGAGTTGTTCACCGCAGAAGGTACGCGTTTATGCCTGTCCATTTCTTACCTCCGTACGCGACAACCATAGCTTAACCCCTTGACTTTTACAGTTGCCCCTCATCTTAAATCCCTCTTCAACGGTCTCGATGTTACAATATTTGCCTATGGTGTCACTGGAACCGGCAAGACCCATACAATGCGTGGTGGATTGAAGCTGGCTGAGCGTGGTGTTATCCCAAGACTGCTCAGTGGTGTCTTCCGCAGGGCGAAGAAGATGATGAAGGACACTAATGGCGAGACGAACGTAACTGTGGCCCTTTCATACTACGAAATCTACAACGACAAGGTCTTTGATCTTCTCGAACCTCCCGAGAAACGAACTCCTTCCGGTCTACCTCTACGTGCAGAGGCTAATGGCAAGACTGTTGTGGCTGGTTTGTCCGAGCGACCCTGTCAAGATCTGAAGGACTTCGAACGATTGTACATCGAAGCCAACAACAACCGCATTACTGCTGCAACAAAGCTCAACGCTCATAGCAGCAGAAGTCACGCTATTTTGCGTGTCAAGCTTACTCAGACTACGGGTGATATGGTCCGAGAAAGTACAGCATCAGCCATTGATTTGGCTGGTTCCGAAGACAATCGACGAACAGACAACGGCAAGGAGCGGTTGGTCGAGTCTGCCGCCATCAATAAGAGCTTGTTTGTATTGAGCCAGTGCATCGACGCTATCTCGAGAGGAGATCGTCGTATACCCTTCCGAGAATCGAAAATGACACGAATTCTCTCACTTGGTCAGAACAACGGCATCACCATTATGATTTTGAACCTTGCCCCAATTCGGAGCTACCATCTTGATACCCTCAGCAGTTTGAATGTCAGTTCACGAGCCAAGCGAATCGAAGTCCGCGAGATCGAGAACGAGGTTGTCTTCAAGCAGCCACCGCGTACCAACTCTAGCTCTAGCACGGGCATAACTCGTCAGCCCCTGCGGCCCCTGGCTAATGCGCATAACATCCATTCGGGGGCTGCAGCGAAAGCCGCCGACAAGCCTGCGGATCGCCCCGTCAAGGCATTCAGTGTCTACACCGATAAGTCGAAGCCGCAACCTACATCACGACCCGTAGCGAACACTACAATGAAGCGAACGTCGCCTGCTCCGAAGCGTCCTTCTGACTCTGATGGTGGTAGTCGACCGACCAAGATCACCCGTCCGGCACTAGTTCCCCGCGCAGCCAAACCCATCCAACCAATTCAACCGTCAATATCCGCAGACCAGATCGAAGCAATGGTAGAGAAGAAAGTCAGCGAGATCCTCGCCTCCCGAACGCAAGCTGCACCGGCACCGCCCGAGATCAACGAAGCCGTTCAGAGACGCCTAGAGGCTCTCGAGAAGCGCATCGAGGACGGACGCCACGATGATTCACGCTCCGATGGCTTGCGTTTCTTGCTCATGGCGCGGCAGCACAAGGAACGTGGCGAGGATGCCAGTGCACTTAAGATGTACGAGATGGCACTGCCCTACTTTCCAGGCCAAGCCAAGCTTCTTGGGAAGATTGAAAAGCTGAAGGCGCGGCTGGCGGCGAAGCGCGAAGGTTTAGACACGACTTCCGGTGAAATGGAAGCCAAGGTCGATGAGCGCCGCGTCGAAAGGAAGCAGAAGAAGTCCAGCCGACAGGTCGATATGGACGACGATGATTATAATGGCGCGGAGGCGGATGATGACGATGAAGCCTATTTGAGCAAGAACCGTAAGAAGGGTAAGAAGCCCAAGGCTGCGAAGACATCGGTAGCAGAGAGTGCGATGGTGGAAGAGGGCGCCGTGTCGCGAAGCTTGCTACATATCGTCAACTCGCGGGACGTATCCCGGATTATGAGCCTACAGGGTTTCGGTCGCAAGAAGGCTCGGGACCTGGTGGAGTACTTGGACGAGATATCGGAGGAGGGTGATGGCTATATCCATTCTCTGGAACAGCTGAGAAAGATCCCTGGGATGGGCGGACGGACGGTTGATCGCGCATACGAGGGTTTGCTTGCCTCCGGCATCTCTTCATAGAGTTAGACTTGCATCTTTTTTTCACCATAAGGTTCTCTCTCTTCTGGTCACCTTTGGCTGCATAAGCATCGGCTGGTGGGGTTTCTTGGTCATCCAGGTTTGGATGGAACTGAACTGAAATTGCATTGGCGTGGCGTTAGGGGGGGAAGCATTTCGATTTGCTTAGGCTGAGGAAATAGTTGTTTCATACTATTTCTCAAGCTCTAGTTTGCATTGCTTTTTCAAAATCATAGAGAAATATGAAAGTTGTTAAGTTGAATAAGAACCGTTTCTAATCGAGGAGGTTCGGTTTGACTTGTGTCGTCTTTCTATCGTAATAATTCGCAATTCCAAAACAATTAAGATACCGGCTGTAATGTCTTGAGGTATAAGTATAAATCTGTAGACTCGTATGTGTACGATTGCTCTGAATCAAATTGATCTAATCATTGAGTCGTTCACCTGCGTTGCTAGAAGCTGATATCGGAGTTTAAGAATAGTACGCACAGGCCATTTCGATAACGTCAATTCCCCGCTAAATGGTTCCACCCGTGCTCGGTTGTCGAATGGCTCGGGTGAATTGTGGACGGAACTTGGAAAGTTTGGAGAAGCTCCAGCTATTTTTTGCTCAGTCGTCAAAACCGAAGCTCTCGACAACGACGGTCATAAAAGCCGCCTTCCATCTAGACCACTACTATGCGCGGGGTTTCCCTCCTGGCTAGAAGAGGCCGCGCAGACCGATTGGCTCGTCGGACGAGCTACATCTGCTGCCAATGTAGAGCTATACAGATCAGTTCGGCTCCTGCGACTGAATCACCTCGCCTCGGAGGGGATGCTTTTGGCACGTCCATCGCCGTGTCTAGAGATGTAGCAGGTATAATTATACATACGTTCAACTGAGTTATTGGGATTTTATACTTACTAGCCGTGTTAGATGCTAGATTCGAGGTGCTAGGATCACCATACTCCATTCTCTCTGTATCTCTATCAGCTTCACAAAGACTATACACGCGCCGCGGAACACTAGTCGCCGTGTCAGGCAAAGCACAGAATGTGAGATGGCACCATGTCTATCTCCCTTACAAGCTTCAAGCTAACCCAGCCAGGCGCAATCGACTCTTTCCCTACTCTCTCCCTTCACCCGAGTCGTCACCGGTGTACCATTCCTCTATCAACGCATAACTTCGACAACTCCTCTTACTGCATTAATATCTACGAAGTCGCCTACAACCACATTTTCTATACTACACCTTGACGGGACGATAGATTGGATGGTCGCGCAAAGAACTGCGCTCCTAGCGTGGACCGGACACACGCTGACTATAACCCCCCGAGTACAGCACCGACTGCCTATCGCGCACTGGGGTTCGTCCGAATTAACCGGTCGAGGACTGGCTGCCTTATCCGCGCCGGGCCACATATACCAACTTACCCTAGCCGAGGGCGAAGAGTTCGTAGCGCACCCCGCGAACGTGGTAGCATACACAATAACGAAGCAGCCCCCGTTACCCTTCAGATTCAAGAGCTCGGGGATCAGATTCCAGGTCCCCGCGCTCACCACGTGGCTGGGCGAAACACGGTTCCTACAGAACATGCGCAAAACCGAAACTTACAAGTTCCTCTCCAAGGTCTTCTTCAACCTGCGCACGACGGCCAGACGCACGATATGGGGCGATAGGCTGTTCTTGCAGTTCCGCGGCCCGATGACTATCCTCATGTCGAGCAGGGGAACCCGGATAAGCGACGTGCTGACCCGTGACGACGTCAACGAGCTCGCTGACGCTCCTATGGGAGTGGCCGCCAAGGCCGTGGAGTTTGCTACGAAGCCGAAACCTGATGTCACGCCCAAGACCGCAGATGCGGCGGAAGTCAAGGTTAATGTTGCTAGTGTTGGGCCGGATGGAAAGGTCTCGTTTGCTGATGCTAAGAATCTCAAGGATTTTGAGAAATGAAAGCGGAGTTGGTATGCATTCAGCTAGGAGCATAGCAGGTTGTATTATACGAGTACCCTTGCAGGCGTTCAATATGAACTAGAGAACTGACCTTCTCGCAACCAAGGAATAGATGTACCATATACCTCATGAGGCTCTTCCGTGGCGTAATGGCCCAAAAACTTCCCATTCTACTGAGTATTTCGATATGTCTGATGCATCACCACTGATACTATAGCGGACCGTCTCACAACATTGAAGTTGGGAAACTCGCGTGGCTACTGCTGTACGTACCTGGGTCGCACAAAGATCGGCCGATAATTTGAAGATTTTCGATATGTAGATCTCCTCTCACCTACATAAGTGGAGGTCCGGTATGATACTGGTGTACAGCACATGTACGAAGTTCCGCAGCGGTGCAGTCACAAGATTGGGGTGGACTACCTCCTAGTTCCTAATATTATGATTGGTGTTGGTTATTGACCAAGGTCCTCGACCGCTCTTTTTTATGAACAAGACTAGATATCACTAAAACTAAGCACAGCATCTAATTTTGGGGCTCAACACATATAAGTAAGTAAGGCAGTCCCAGAATTCTGGTTCTGTAACTCCCGGTAGTGCATCCGCGTGCGTCACATGTACTGTACTAGTGTATGTAGACGATATCCGAGAGCGTGGAACCAATACACTAATGCGATGTGGATCTTTCGGGCTCGGAAATCGGAAATCGTAGATAAAAATCCGAGGTGCGTCATATCTCCGAACCTATAACACTTTTTGCGAGATCTGATTGCAAGATAAGATCAATTTAAACTCGAATTGGTTAGACCATGCTTCAGTGAATGCGGAAAAGGGGTGCCGATTCAGCCTCTGAGTCGTCCCAATTGGTGCTACCATCATGCTATCTTCGCGCCAAGAATCTTCTTCGTGGAATCCCTTGTACCACGTACCAGTCACAGCCAGAGTCCTATTAAAAATAATGAGTGAGGCTCGCCTCTTCGCGCCTTAGTCTTGAAGCCGAAATCAGCTAGTTGGCTAACATCATTTTAGGAATTGAGACTTCTTTACCCTATTGCGTACAATTAACAAAGCTTTGTTCATGAAGACCACCTAGTAATGACCATCTTATTAGTTATTAGAATTACCTTGGATACGTTCTTCGTTCACTCATTCGGAATAGTGCCTCAATGTATAGCCGCATGTAGCTAAACGAAAATTCCGTGTGATTCGATGCATCGTCAGTCGACGCTCGGGTTCGGTCACCCGAACCTATTCTAGATTGCATAGGTAAGTTGTAAATCAGCCCTATGAAATCCATCGTGACTGGTTCGATGTTTCAGTACGAGAATAGATTAGTTGCGACTAAGGACTTATTATTATATACCTCCCTCTTGTGCCCTTTTAGTTCGGAGGGCCGAGAGAGAGCGCTTTTATAAAGCCTCTATGATATGGTAATCCTTTGTAAACCATCGTCTCGGAGTACAACAGGAGTGAATTACCAATAACGTCCTTTTCTGTATTGTTTTTGCTATGCGCTACTACCCCACGCATTGCCCGGACCGTGCTGTAGGATATCCAATAATACGTACCATTTCGTCTCCAACCAACAAGACCCTGAGCCGTCAGCTTTAACCCCGAGAATCCTAGTCAGGATCCCCGACCATCTCGGTCTCAACCGCGTCTAATCGGCCATTATTTCATACTTAATACTTTTGGGGGCAGTCGATGAAACATGAAACCTTTTCCTTGCTCTTCAATCTAGGCCATATTAGAAAGCATAGATTTTTCATTACGAAGCCCTAGCCAGTGTTTTAGAAGAGCTCTTCTCAACATACCAAATACGACAAACCTTCATATTTTATACCCGGCACTTTACATCCGGTTGCAATAGCAACCCCGTTCCTTTGGGCCCTTGCTTTGTTCTTTAGAGTGCAAACAAAAAATCTCTGCTTTAGATTGATTGCCTCCGCGCGAACGCAACCGCCAAAATGCAGAACTCTACCCACCAGACCACCCAAGAGGTATCGACCTCGGTCTCCCACAAAACTTCCCAAAGCAGAATACACGGATACGAATCAGAGGCCTCGACGATGGGAGGCAATACATCCGAATTACCGGAGGCCAGTCCATACGACTCAAAGAGGCACTCGCTCGACCGCATCCCGTCGCAGACGCCATCGACAAACGCTAATATATTTCCCGATCCCGAAAATGTCGTCGAAGCCGACAGTACGTAACCTTTTACCTTCCCCTGTTTTACTATAAAATATAGGGCCTTAATATAGACTATTAAGGATACAACACCCTCTCTTAATAAATTTCTAGTGCTGACTTGAAGCGCTTGTAGTGGAGAAGGGCGGTGTGGCACCGCCTCACCCAACGGGGCCGCCCGGTTTCAACCCGGCCGATTTCCCGGATGGTGGTCTCGAGGCTTGGCTCGTCGTCGCTGGCGGCTTCTGCGCCTTGTTTAGCACTTTCGGACTTGTCAATTGCGTCGGTGTGTTCGTTAACTATTATGTCGACGGCCCGCTGTCGAATTATAGCGCCTCGACCGTCAGCTGGATCACTTCGACCCAGGTCTTCATGATGTCGGGGCTGAACGCTGTTGTAAGTGCTTGGCTGGCTCTTCTCCTGAATCTTGCCTTTTCCCCTTCCCTTTCGTCCGATATCAGGTCATTTGGGTGAAAAATATGGCTGACGATCCGTTTTATCTGTACAGATGGGGCGACTCTTTGATAGATACGGCCCTCGATGGCTCTTAATCATAGGAACACTGGTCTACGCTTTCGGCATGATGATGCTCTCCCTCTCGACACAGTACTACCAGATCATCCTGTCGCAAGGTATCGTCAGCGCAGTGGGAATGAGCGCCGTATTCAACTCGGCGATGAACTCGGTCATGGGCTGGTTCTTCAAGAAACGCGCCGCGGCGCTCGGCCTCATGGTCTCCGGCTCCTCGCTCGGCGGCGTCGTCCTTCCTATTATGATGGACCATTTGATTCCGCAGATCGGCTTCCCTTGGACCATGCGCACCCTTGGCTTCATGTTCTTCGCTCTTTGCGGCTTCGCGTGTTTCACCGTTAAGTCCCGCCTGCCGCCGCGCAAGAAGCCCTTGAACATAATGGACTACGTGCGCCCTCTGCGTGAGCCGGCCTTTATATGCATTGTCTTGGCTGGCTTTTTCTTCTTCTGGGGCATGTTCCTGCCCTTTAATTACATCGAGCTGCAGGCGAGGGAGCAGGGTATCAGCCCGGCCATTATACCGTACTTACTGCCCATCATCAACGCCGTTAGGTAAGTCCTACCCTACCCCTCCCATCGTGGCCATCACGCCATTAGCACATGTAAATATCTAAAGCTAACTCCCACCAAGTATCCCAGGCCGTATCCTCCCCGGCTTCCTCGGCGACCGTCTCGGACGCTTCAACGTCATGATCTTCATCTCAGGGCTCTCAGGCGTGATCACGCTCGCGCTCTGGGTACCCGGCAAATCAACCGCCACGACAGTCGTAT
>KZ111281.1:192266-326354 GCA_002120335.1 Hypoxylon sp. EC38
GTGAACGCCCAGGGCGGCAAGTTCCTCGGCTTGCAGATCTTCTGCGGGGTTGTGATGACCACGTCCATGGTGTGCTTCATTGCGTCGCGGACGATACAGGTCGGGTTTAAGCTCACTAAGATCTAGATGGTGAAATATGAGATAGAGATAAGAAGAGGAAGGGAATCTAGGGCGAAAGAAGCTTCGTGGGTAATGCAGGTGGCGTCTAAAAGTCCTTTCGGAGAACTTGGGGCGTGCTATGGATCTTGATAGATACTCCAAATAGGGTTATGCCTCTCTCGTTTTCGGGATAGCAGGTGGGATATCTACCTTGGATTGCATTTGACGGCGTTTTGCATGGGATGAATGGCATCGTCTACACGAATCTAGGGTCGCATCATGTGCATACTCGCAAGATAGACGGTTTCATATAGTGAACCAGTAGATATCATAATAGGAGAAATCCTTGACTACTCATTGATATGTATGGTAAAATCTAACCGATTGTGCTCTTACTGACTACCTATGCCTAAGATATGATGATAAGCCCTGCTATTTATAAGGGCAGCACTAACCGCCCTTGACCATCGACATTATCAGACAACAGTTTTATTTCGCATGCTCAAATATATCGATTTCAATATAGATTTAGATGGATACTCCTTAAAGTACAGAAGTAAGGACTGCTCGAAGTATAAACCATCGTCCGGTTATGGCTAGGAGATCCCTGCCAGATACTATGTACTGTGTGTGCTCATATTGCTACATCTCTCAACGCACATACCCATTCGTATAGATACAAAACAGACCCATCGTAAGTGCTCTAATAGAGGCTAACGAGGCCTAATGGGTGGGAATCAGACGGCTCTCTCACCGTACCCCTTACACCGGTTCAAATCATACACAGTCTTCCGTCTAAGTCTTGTTTCCACCGTTCGCTCCCAACAGCGGTCTGGGCATAGAAGATGCCTTTCGGGTCGTACTTCGTCTTAATCTCCAATAACCTATCGTAATGATCTCCATAGAAGGTCTTTTGGAAGTCCGGTTGATTAACATCGCCTTCATTTAGGTACGCCCCGCCATTAGGGGTAAGCGCTTCCAGTTGCGGAAGTAAGTCGTCAGTAATGGCACGCTGCCTAGCCTCCGTGACATCCCAGTGGGTGTAATTGATATAATTGCCGAGCGTGGCAGAGAATAATGCTTCTCGGAAGGCCGGATTTGCCGCTATGTCGTCGGGGGACGAAGCAAACTTCTTGACGTTGATTGCATTTCCGACAAACAGTGTGTCAGGCTGGGAACTAATATACCGGATGGCATCCAACAACGCATCGGTTTGATTACTCTCCACCAGCGAGCGGGGAATGAACCTCCCTCCGAGGTTCTGGTCGGAGACATTGCTGATTGTAGTTATGGAGTTGAAGGTCCGCAAAAAGCTCGAATTGGTGGATGACGAGTATGTGTACTCGAGACCGAGGCTATTAAGTTTATCGAATACCGGCTGAAAGTGAGCGTCGAGCTCGGATGACTGCATGTCAGGGGCTATGGCCGGGACGAGGTAGAACCCACCGGACGCTACCTCGAATATTGCGATAGCGCCAGCGTCTGTAAGTGACGGTAATGTTTCGATAAAGGCTCCTACTACCGAATACAGGGCATCCGCATTGCTCCCAGTGTTTGGCACGGTCATATACGCCGTGGAGAAATAGGTATCGGGATGTACCTTGACAGTTGCAGATAGTACGACGCCGAACGTACTTCCGCCGCCCCCACGCAAGGCCCAGAACAGATCGGTATTGTTGGTAGCGGTAGCAGTAAGGACTTCACCGTCCGCCGTGACAACCTCCCATTCAAGCACCTGGTCTGCAGCAAGTCCAAACTTCGACGATAGGGGCCCGTGTCCGCCACCTTGTAGATAACCACCGGCAACTCCTACCGTTGGGCAATTTCCTGCCACGAGAATCAAACCGTGCGAGTCAGCGAATTCGTAAGCATCAATGGCCTTAACACCAGCCCCAACTCTGATAGCCGGGCCGGTGTAATTGCCCCCTCGGTACTCTTGAATCAGATCGAGAGTGTTCAGATTATGAGTCCACACCCCTAATGCATGGGCTCCCGTCGATTTACCAAGATAATCGTGCCCCGTGTTACGAATCACTAGTCGAATATTATTACTCCTCGCGAACTGAATAGCCGTCTGGATGTCACGAGTGCAGGTAGCGTTAACTGTGTAAGTAACGAGATCCCCCATCGTACATGGCGTCTCCGGTCCTAGGAACGGATTGCAGCTGTTATTCGAGAAGGGGTACTCCATAGGAGAAGAGGACGAAGGAAGATGAGTGGTAGGAAAGAACCACACGTTGCGCAGAGCATCGCAATTCTCTTGGCTGAATAACGGGTTCGGTTTGCCAAAGAGCGTCTCATGACATGGAGCAGCAATCGGTATTGTAGAAACAAGATTCCCTCCCACGGTCTTGTTAAGGGCGTCCCATTTGGCTTGACTCGGCCAGGAAGAATCTCCCGGTATTGATCGACACCCGGAAGGTGTCGTCGTATTTACAACACTGGCACTTGCAACGGCGCAGGCCAGAACAAGGCGAAGAAGAGTCTTCGGAGAGAACGACGACATCCTGATAGATGCCTCCATTACGCTACCTCCTCGAGTCAAGTTATATGGGCGTAAAGAGTAGTCACAAACAAAGAATCTGCCCACAGAGAGACGAAGGGTGAGGGGTATGAAAATACAGAGTAGGATGCGAGGTGAAGAAAGGTTTCCATTGATTCGGTAGGCATCCAGTCCCATAAAACATCTAATGGATATGCTTTTGGATTTTCGGGATTAAATTACTCAGTAGAGATGCTGATGTGGCTCTCATCCCTTACCTCAGCGATCCTTATGAGCTTCAGCTCAAGCAGCCCACGCGGGAGTGGCCGTCGGAGATTGTGGTTAGATTAGTACGGGGTCGCCTACCTAGGAGGTAGCTATTGATTGCGAACCCCGGTCCCAGGAGGATTTGAATTGACGAACTTGGAATCAGCATTTCGATCTAACTCTCGTGGCGTGGACTCCTCCTCAGCTTTGACGTAAGGCGGCGACAAAATGACAAGGAATGAGTACTCGAATGGCAGAACGTCTTTGTCCCAATCGCGGGGAGTTACATTGAGTCGGGAAATTATTAATCAGCGTTGCTGTAGCTGTTATCGAATTCTTATATGCACGTACCTCTAATTACCTACGTATCAACCTATCCAACCCCTATTTTGCGTCTATGGTTCAGACTGGAGTTGTATATGATGGAGCTGTTTTCTCTGCATTTACCTAATCTATCTTTTCACATCTTCCAAATCTATCAGCTCCGTCAGCAAGTTCTCGATATCCGGAAATAGAATATGACTTATACTATTATAGCTCTCCTTAAGCGAAAGCAGGGTCTGACGCCCTTGCAATTCCGCACGCATTACGATACTGTTCACCTTCCTCTATTGAAATCCCTCGTCGGTTCAGCTTTCCCTATTACGCACACACGAAACTACGTCTCTCGGACATCAACTAGCCCGACATCAGACGATTATCCGGATGAGAGCTACCCGCCGACCGTTATGTATCAGGGAAACTCGTCTGATGTCACTTTCGATGTGGTGACAATCATGACCTGGGAAAATAAAGAGTCATGGGACAGGTTCCTGGAGATTTTCCGTGGCGACCACGTGGCTCGCAAGATTGGCGAAGATGAGGAGAATTTTCTGGACCGCGGAAGAAAGATCGTGTTCCCGTCTTTGGAACCCGTCGTCACGCCGCGTGCTTGATACTCGTCAGCCCTAGAGCGTTTCTGATATGTCAGTTCCGATTATCCTCAGGTCACTTGCTTTTTAGTACTTAGTAGGTACAGTCAGCTAAAGTCCGAGCCGATATACCCGTGGTGACGACCTACGGAAGTTGATATCGTCATTATCCGCTATTGGGGAATTTCTCGCCTTCATTGGAAATCTCAACCGATCCCAGTTGATAACTATCTATTTCGTGTTCTCCTCCGCATCTGGGCTTGTTGCAGATGTCTCACAATTGGTTACGCAACATGTTAAGTTCTAAATGAAGCGGGGTTTTTAGGATGCATGAATTGGAGTACTTACTAGGTAGTTGGTGTAGCACAGCATAAATGTGTGATATATGTATGACGAGGGCGCACGGAACCGTGAGGCTTTTGAAGTAGGGTTGGATAGAAAGTTATTTCACCGAGAGGCGTTTTCTCCATATCTGATGCATGATCCTTCCGCCACCCACTAACCCATGCATATAGCACGGGCATTATGCAAGTAAGCTTTTGCTCATGCCCGTACGGTTCCGTGTTACCATGCTTGCGATTGAGAAACCCTGGCGCTTAGGGAAGAGAGGAGTCTAGCCAAATACCCACTGCGTGGTGCTTTTGATCCCTCCTCCTTCTCTTGCTGAGAAATGCAGTTTGTGCCACAAAAGAAATCATGAAGGGAAGATGGCTGCATGTAAGATGTGGTATGGATGCACGGGTCAGGTTTCGTAATGACCGAATGTCATCAAACACTTGCGTCAAACTAAAATAGGTAACCATCCCTCTCAAAAGATTGGCAGTTGTTACTGAGCTGGATCGGAAACTCCAGAGCACAGGAAAAGGGGGGCTATTAGGGGTCATCGGCCTTGAGGGAGCTCTAACGTGGTGTAGCAGAGAGAGCGTCATTCGATTTGCTAAGAAGCTATTTGAAAGAGAGAGAGATCGTGCGTTTGGTGAAGCGCGACGAGAAAAAAAAAAATCTAGACTGCGCACTTCGCTAGCTTACGACTTGATGTCCGCGATCTTCCAACCTCCAGGGCAAAGTTTCTGGAATACTTGGTGTGGATCGTACTTAGCTGCCACCTCCTTCATCTTTCTCACATTATCAATCCCATAACCCCCTAAAACGTCTTGGGTCTTGTCTGCGTAGTTCATGTAGATCCATGGCAAGTTCCCACCTTCAATAGTGGCGGCGAACTCCTTAACAGCCTCAACTCCTGCCTTGACCCTTGGATATGCGAAAGCTTCCTGTTCAGGCGTCTTCATCATCGCAGATAACAGGAATATCACGCCATTACTCTGGTGGCGTTCAATGCCCATTACGTTACCCCCAGTTGCGGCTGAGTGTTCAGCAATGAATGTTGGAAGTGGCTGTAGAATGCACTGGGTTCTGAAGTCCGCTTCTGTGGCAAATGACTTCAGATCCTCCACAAGATTCTGGTGGACTTCCACAGCTTTGGTTACGATACGCTCGTCATTTTTGAAGCATATGGTGAACCAGGAGTTGCTGTTATCACCGAGTTAGTAGACATGAGCACAGTAGTGCATAAAAAAAGAGACTCGCTGAAAAATCACTCACTAGTAGTTGTGAGACAAGAAGAATTCAAAGGTAAGATCATATATCGTGGATGTCTTAGTAGTGTCCATGATCTTTGGCAAAGCCATCAATTCCTGCATGCCAGGATCGTCTGCAGCCCCTTGCGTCTGCACCAGAGCCCCTGAGGCAACGATTTCTTTCCTCTCTGGCACGTAGGAGATGACCATAACGACATTGGCGTTAGGAAATTTCGATAAGGTCTCTGGAAAGCTCGAGCATATGCGAATAACATCAGGCATCGCCTCGTTGGGAGCTATCAGCTTTCCTCCCCAAACGTGGCTACATGATATAGTTCTCATTGTGAAGTTTGTCACAACACCAAAGTTATTGCCTCCACCCTTAAGAGCTCGGAATAAATCCGCATGTTGATTCTCATCAGCTGTGATAATCCGACCGTCGCCAAGAACGACCTCAAATGCAAGGACGTTGTCGCAGCCCCAGCCCTTGCGAGTGGTCATCCATGAGTATCCTCCACCTAGGAGGAAACCTGCAACGCCCACGCTGCCATCCCTAGAGCCTGCAGCTGTGCGGTTTTGTTTCTGTAGTTCTTTATATACTTGCCTCCATCGCTGGCCAGGGCCGATTTTGACTGTTTCTGAAACGTCGTCATATTCGATGTGATCAATGAGACTTAGGTCAATAGTGACACCTCCATTGATATTACTCACGCCCTGTGAAGGAGCGTGTCCACCGCTCCGTATGGCGAACTTTTCACCGGCACTCACCAGTGCTTTCACGGCCGTTGACACCTCTTCGACAGAGTGTGGTCGGACTATGCATGCCGGCTTTAATGCAGCAGCTCTTGACCAGTAAGTAGCTTCACGTGCCCCATAACCTTGATCTGCAGGAAGAAGAATCTGCGATTGCAACCCTGCGTTGACGAGAGGTGCAACATGGGGATTCAGCGATTGAGTAATTTGGGACATTGCTATAGTGATGTTTCGGAGTAAGTTGGGTTTCCTACAGAATTTGGGGCTCTAGTCGTCCCCTATATCGGCGCCTCAATGGTATGTTACTTGCGGGGATCTATTGATGTACAAGGTCCTCCGTTACACCGCATCTTCATGAGAATTCTGCCGCCTTATATGATGATGATGGCTACCTCTTAGGCACTTTTATCAACTCAAATACTCTCCTATTAATAACATCAGTCAACTTATCCTAAGATGTTCAAATAACATTGAAGTGTCTCCTATGAAGAGCGAAAGTAGGTACATCATAAAAAAGGGCGTCACATAAGTTACCATCCGGGGCTTGGCGGAGACACATGGGATTAGATAAGGGCAATATTCCTGCTTGATGAGTTGATCAAGAGATGCAATATGTGCGAGTTGATAGTATAGATGTAGCCAACGATCGAAGAGGTGAAGGTAGGCTATACGATGATGGTGTGTAGACCCAACTTAGTTCGAATATAAATAATAGCATCGTCAGCATGCTCTCTATAGGCATTCTCAATATCGGCATTGTCAGTCAAGAGTCACATCTAGGACTTTCAAAATTCCATTGTCATGTGGAAATCCACAATACCTATCTCTATGGAGGAGTTGAATTCACAATGCAAAATGCAACCGGTCAAAGCTCCGGGCCAACCACACACCCCAATTCCGTTACGCGTCGTGCAGAGTCTCGCGCGTGTAACTTACTTGATTTGGGAGTTTACCGAAAGTAACTTCAGCACCTTCGTTATACCAAATTCGGCATTCGGCATCCTTGGCGCTTCTGCAGGATCAGTGCTTGTCGAAGGGTCCAATGGGTATCGAGGTCCTTCGATGGTGGACGTGTTCAGGCATTTTCCGCTTGTCATCGCGTTTAACTGGTACAATGTCCTAATCTTTGATCTCGCCAACCAGCGTTCCCCCGAGTCTATCCAGGAGGACCTCCTTAATAAACCATGGCGGCCCATCCCTACCGGTAAAGTCACAGCTGATCAGGCCCGGAGAGCAATGCTCGTTGCCATCCCGGCGGCTCTGATGTTTAACTACGCCCTTGGGGTTTGGAGGCAAGGAGTCTTCATACAGATACTAACCTGGCTATACAACGACTTGAGGGGCGGCGACGAGGTTGTACGAGATCTAATCATATCGATTGCTTACGGGATGTTCAACAGTGGCTCACTACAGATCGCGGTGGGTAGCCAGGCCCAAATCAGCCGTGGTGGCATTATTTGGACGAGTATCATTAGTGGCGTTATTCTCACCACAATGCAAGTCCAAGATCTGAAGGATCAAGCAGGGGATAGTAGCCGTGGACGGAAGACGGTGGCACTTTTCCTTGGGGATCACGTATCGCGGCTATGCATCGCCTTTTTTGTTACCTTCTGGTCCATCATTTGCGCGTACTTCTGGTTGCTGGACGCGTGGGTATACGTCGTACCAGTTATACCAATTGTGCCGGCTACCATCGTCGTACTGAGAGTGCTGCTGATGCGAACCGCGCAGGAGGATTCTGGAACGTGGAGATGGTGGTGTCTTTGGACTATATCTCTTTACGCACTGCCGCTGACTAGCCAAGTTCGGGGTTGATCGACGATACTTCCGGGTCGTCTGTATGTGAGTAAGACTCGAGGGAAACATATTGTGGGTAATAGCTCATTGGGTACGTCCTTGATGGGTGGTCTTGCAGATATTATCAGCAGAATAAACTGCAGTTTTGTAAGTGTCAGATCATCTCCAGTAACACTCGGAAGAAATAGGGGTACCCCAGGCTTTTATGTACCTCAGCAGTCAACAAATATGCTGATTACACAACATTTGATGTAACTAAGCTCCAGAAGTCATAAAAATGCTGGCTCATAATACTTGAAATTGAGTCGCTGGCGAGTATCAGCTGTCATGTTATGCTTCGGGATGCGGCTCAGCTAAGCCAACAGAGACGAGTTCCATCTTAGTGCGACTTATAAGCGTTGGATTTCTGCGACCAACACAAGCCTCTTGCGTATGCTCTTCCGGCATTTCGCCTTTAGCGCTGGTTTCTAAGGAGTACGGTCTCACTTAGGTACGGTAGGTCGGAGGGAGATTATATGCATAACCATCTTGCGGAATATTCCGCACAGTACCCTATTATTCTAGGCACTCCCCTTTCCCCCGCAGATTCAAGTTCCCAGCCCTACTGCTACTATGTACCTACATCTCAGCGGGAAACACCAGAAGTGCATTCAATATAAAAGATACCTGTGGTTTGGGTTACATGCAGTTTTAATCCGGCAAATATATGCGTGATAGTTATCAAGTCACCTTCACAACTAGCTTTCTTAAAACATGTCGCAAGAATTTCCGAATTTGTGATTCCGAATGTCCAGTGTAAGTTCGAGGTTATGTGATAAGCACTACGAATGCATTACAGTGTCCTGATTTTCGACTCGCATACGTATAATCCTTCTTGATCACAGCCAACATAAATGTAGGAGATATCCATGCGCACAAATGGGCGGCGGGACCGTTTCTAGAGGAGACCCATCTATGTGCCAATTAATATATGTAGGGTAAGCCTTCACACCACCAGAAAAGCTTGATTCTCACTGCCCTCAGCTTTCCAGAACGTAAGCACGTTGGATTTATGTGACGATAATTCGTCACATGTCACTATCCTCGTCACTCAATGCTACCACACCTTTCATTTTGTGGCTGGCGCACTGTAAGACTAGGTAATCTAGTAAAATTCTAGCTGCAGGGACTCTATTTAACTTTTCGCCGCTTTACGCGTTCGATATCTAGGTTCGTGTCTTCTACTGAACATCGCGAATCTAGTTTTAGAGAACATGCCATGCCTTACGAAGTCCTACACAATCTACCATCCGTCTCTACTTGCCACGATTCACTACCCACAGCAGTCGGGCCGTAGAAAATATCGTAGGGGTCGTATTTGTGCTTGATTGATAGAAGCCTGTCGTAATTATTCCCGTAGAAAACCCGCTGGAAGTCGGGCTGACGGAAGTCTGCCTCATTGAGATATGCACCCCCATCAGGGGTCAACTCAGCCAGCTTCGGTACAAAGACATCTGTGACGGTTTGTTGGCCTGCGATGTTGGCCTCGAAGTTGTAAGGGTCATAATTCCTGTCGGATTGGATTTTAGAGCAGCATAATAAGATGGGGAAGTGTCAGATCACCCACGTGGCAACTACGGCGTTAAAGAGCGCGGTCCGCCATACCGGGTTCACGGAATTCGGCACCGCTGGTACTGTGGTGACGTTTATGGATACGCCGGATACCTGACCATTATTTGCAACTATGAATTTCATTGCATCGAGTAAACGAGCGGTCGAGGCATTTGACGAAGCCAGAGACCGTGGTATTAGTCGACCTCCAAGATTTGCCTCAGTAATATTGTAAATCGGGTCCATAGTGAGGTAATTGTCGAGATAGGTAGGTGACTCTTTGATGAAATAATCTGTCCGAGAAGTCAGCTCATCATTCTTACGTCTGGATCATCTGAGAAGGGCGAGGTGGATCCCGTTCTGTGTTTCTCACCAAATGGTACATTATTCTTCTCTAGATCATCTAGCGTGGGCTGTATTAAAGCTTGTAGCTCTTGAGAGGTTAGGTTTGGAGCCGTCATTGGCGATAGTGTAAATGAGGTGTTGGTGAGTAGCCAGATACAGACAATACCAGCATCGGTGATGCCCGGCAAAGTGGTCAGGAACGTCTGTATAGCACTATAAAATGCTTCCTCTGATACCCCCTGAATGGAGAAAGTGAGGTTTGCTGAAGCAACTTTGAAATCTGGATATGCCTTCACCGTTAAAGAATATACGATCCCGTACGTACCACCACCGCCGCCTGATAGGGCCCAGTAGAGGTCTGAATTTTCGGTTGGCGTAGCCCTCAAGTATTCACCATTACCTGTGACTACTTCCCACTCTAGGACTTGGTCAGCTCCCAACCCAAATGTAGATGCAAGTGGCCCGTGCCCGCCACCTTGAGTGTAGCCTCCTGCTACGCCTACTGACTGACAATCACCCGCAACAACGACAAGATTATGTGAGTGAGCTGCTTGGTTAGCCTCAAGAACCATAATCCCAGCGCCCATTGTTAACGCTTTTCCTGTGTAATAGGGAGAGTTATAGTCCTGTGCGGTGATGTTTTTGAGATGGTGTGTCCAGATAGCTAAGGCGCCGGCACCTGTAGACTTGCCCATATAGTCATGACCAGTATTTCGAATAACGAGACGGATGTTATGCTTTCGTACAAAAGTCAAAGCTGACCTATAATCGTCTATTGAAGATGTGTTGATGGCATACTGAACATAAGAGCCGATGACACATTGAGCGTTGCGTGGCGTAAAAGGATCGCAGCTCATGTTTGCAAAGAATGGGGCCATGGGCGACGAGGACGTGACATAATGAGTCTCAGGATAGTCCCAAACAGATCTTAGCCGCTCGCATGCTTCTTCGTCGTACGGCGCGAACGAATCATTATGGCATACGCTCGCAATAGGAATTGTGGCAATGAGCTTGCCATTTAGCGTTCTATTGAACTCGGCCCATTCTTGTGAAGATGGCCAACATTCTTCCCCTGGGAAGCATCGACATCTTGAGACGTTGTTCTGTACTTGGTGCTCTAGACTCCCGAAATGTTGGCTTGGATTTGGAGAAGCAAGAGTAATTTGCCATGCCGAAATAATCCATAGAAATGAACGTAAAATAGCCATCGCAAGCCGGCCTATGTGTAATGATAATCTAGACTTTTTAGAAAGCTCAATGACAGTTTGTTGCCTTAACTTTCAGCTGAGAATTCACCGGTGTAAATATCCATATCCCTAATTGGAAACCTCATTTACTATCTGATAGTCATTAACAGGCGTCTATATAATTCTAATCGATATATTCGAATTTTCAACACAGCCAACGCCGTTCTCATACATATTCGCCCCCTTTTTTTCATTTGAAGCCAAGTTGTGGCCGTGCTAAGACAAAATCTTAAATCTCGTACGGTGACGATGTAAGCTGACTGGCTTGAGTATTAGCAATGTACTGTTCGATAGAGTCACCGTACAAACACGGTAGTGTCCGTTACACAGCATCTTCTATTCACGCCGCGATTATTCGCATACCTACCTCCACGCTCACATGTTGGAGGAAAGCTCTCTTTAGGCAGCCACTCTTAATTTGGCAGAATCCAAACCCATCTTTAGATTCAACAATCATACAAACGCCTGCTAAGTCCCATACCAATTTACAAGAGTGTAAGCTAATGTACAATCCTAACGCCTTCATCAAATCCAATCTGAAAGGAGGTCGTCACCGCTTCCTTTCTCACTTACCTTGGGAGCTAGCCGGCAACTGCACAGGCCGAGATATCCCGTAGAAAACAACCAATCAGAGTTTCATATAGGATAAGTACATGCTCATTACAGTATTATTACACATCTTTCGGCCAATCGGGCATATTTAGTCATCTGTCACGTTCATTGATTTCATTTGTGGAAGGCTCATCGGCACCGCCAAGCGATATCACACACGCATAAGCGTAAGCACCTCGAAGCTGATCTTATGCATGAATGGCTCTGGGTAGCCTACCAAAATGATTTTGTATGATCTCTGACCACCATCAGCTAGCGAGCCAACCGCAACGAAGAGCCATATGCGTACCTATGCTAAGTATATACCGATCCCGCCCTGTCTCATGAATGTTGCGGGAAATGTTTACAATGCTGCCTCATCTAACCTTTATCCTTGTTTTAATGTTTTAAGTAGGAAAAATAATAATCTGTACTAATGTAAACCGCACATAACGGTGATTTGACTGAAGATAAAAAATGAATCCGCCCCGCCTCAGCCTTGTGACGAACAGCATACCTAATAATTCTACACGCGTTGGCCTCGGGCGACGCAGACAACACGCCGGTATAGGCAATTACAATGGCTTACGGTGCCACGCCAAGCGGGCTCACACTCCTGAGGTGGATAATTGCCTTCTTCGTCATTTGTTCCATCTTTATGATTCTACGACTTTGGGCTGCACGTTTGACTAAGAGACGATTCTACGCTGATGATGCTTTCTCTATTGTCGGCTTTGTAAGTATTTACAACTCCTATCGAAACACCACTGTTCCTTGACCAACCTTTCTCAATAGGCCAGCACAATTTCACAGGGGTCGGTAACCATCTGGGCCATATATCATGGCGTGGGAGCACACATGGAAGACTTACCTCCCGAAGACAGCGCTTTGCTAGCAAAGGTATCTTATCTCGGAATCAGGTAGCGAATCGATCACGATATTAACGAGGATATCATCAGATATTTCAACTTCCTTGCGCTATCACTTGGCTCTTCGGGACTGTTTGCGTCAAATTAGCTATGCTTTGCCTCTACACCAGGATCTTTTCGACGGCCCAGTTCAGGAGATGGTCATACGCCCTTATGGTGGTGGTCGGCTGTTATTTCGTCGCGTTCCTGATCGTCTTCATGACCAACTGCATGCCCCTCTCTAATCTATGGGACCCCGTTCCAGGGGGTTGGTGCCGCGAGCTTACAACTGAAGAATACACCTCCGTCGTCTTCAATTTAATTATTGATCTCAGCATCGTGATTTTACCAATGCCAGCTCTTTGGCAGTTGAAGCTACCATTACGCAACAAGATATTCGTTAGTATAATGTTTGGAATGGGTATAATGTCAGTCTTACGATTAGTTTCTTCCTTGTTAGGGTATGAACCATGCTAAACAAGTCAACAGTACAATTGCCGTCATGTGCTGGAGATTGGAAGCAACGACGAAATCCCTGAAGGACCCCGACTTCTCATACCACCTTTACGAGATTGGACTGATTAGCTGTCTCGAGCTATGGCTAGGGGTGATTGTTAATTGCATGCCCACTCTGGGTCCTTTATTCAAGACGTACGTGAAGCCGGCGATCAACAGGATTAAATCCTCAGTCTCCAGCGGGTCCCAATACAGTCGTCGTCAAATCCGTCTCGAACAGCTAAGCGATCCGAACAGCCGAAGGAAATACCAGAACCTAGATTCGAGCCATGATGTGGGCAATTCATTTGCTCTCAGAACAGAGTGTACTCACGACCCTACAGTGGAGGTACCTGAGATCGAGGCGAGCAAAGGAGTAATTCATGTTCGTAGGGATATCGAGTCACAGGACGAATGATACGAATGTCTTCACATCTCTGGTATATATAATAGGTAGTAAACCTACCTAGGTAATCATTAATATGTGGCATAATGTGAAGTCTTCTTGTTACTCTAATCGCTGAACGTACGGTCAGCTAAGCTGAATGAATAATAAACCCATCTTGACTAGCGTAAGCAGTCTCATGGAGATGTATGCGTGAAGCATAGTTCAATCTGCGAGGTACATATAATTAATAACAGAGTAGAATAAGGGGTTGGTACATTTTCTACAACTGTCCTAACTGTGACTGGTAAGGTTGTTTGCTATCCATGGATGTACCCCGCTCGATAAATGAATTGGACGCCCCTAGGTACCCACACACAGGGCGTAGTTGGTAGGACAAAGGATACGTTGCCCTAGAATGCAAGGGAACAACGCCCAAAACCCCCAACTGAACCGTCATATCGCACAGGTACCTCTTAGCATACACGTCTTCCATTCACTGAGATGATGCTGCCTGAGCCGCGGGTTCCGTATTTCAAGACCATTCTTACATGACTTTCTATTCTCAACAAACAACACAACATCGCCTATTTACACATTCACCACTAGATTTAAATCCTTCTAGAGTCTTCAGCTACCTACTATATTCAATATGAAGCCTCCTATGCCATCAGCCACCCCAACGTGGCACAATGATACTTATGCGGCAATCTCACCGGAGCGACCGGAGCTCAGTGTCTCGGGAAAGACGGTGATTATCACCGGTGCCGTGAGCCAAGCCCTCCTTCCCGTCATACTGTCTCTAATCTATGGCCTGGTCTAAACCGTCTAAATTTACAGGGTAGCGGTATTGGCCGAGAGACTGCTATTGCATTTGCCAGCGCTGGGGCGGCGAAAGTCGTCCTCCTTGGACGCACCGCTGCGTCTCTACAGGAGACGGCATCATTGATCCCAAGCAAGACGCAAACTTCGATTCACGCTGTAGACATAACTCAAGAGAAGGCTCTGCAGGATGTGGCCAAATCAGTTGGCAAGTGGGACATCCTTGTGCTCGCCGCTGGCTACATATCCAAGCCGTCGCCTATTGTTTCGGCAGACACGGATGAGTGGTGGCAAGGCTTCGAGGTAAAGGCTGTCATCCTGATTGATGTGTCTTCTTCGTTTTGTGTTGACAGTACCTTAGACAAACGTCAAAGGCACATTGCTCGCCATCAAATCATTTGCGCCTACTGCGAATCAAGCCCGCCCCGTCGTCCTTGCAGTGACCAGCGGTATGACAGCTGCCCCGGCCAGTAGACTACCCACTTTATCGTCCTATATGGCATCGAAGCTCGCCTTGACGAAGATGATCGAGTTCCTCCCCGTGGAGCAACCAAACTACTTCGCCGCTACTGTACATCCCGGTATGGTCCAGACGGCTATATTAACCAAGAGCGGTGGTGATCCCAACGTTCTGCCTATGGATAAGGGTAAGTACGGCCACTCTTTAGATTCGAGAAAACTACTAACGATTATTACCCTCTTGTAGTCCAGCTTCCAGCACACTTCCTCGTCTGGATGTCTAGTGCAGAAGCTACTTTCCTGAACGGTCGTTCCGTTTGGGCGAACTGGGACGTCGAGGAACTCAAGGCACAGGCTGAAACCATTCAATCCGGGAACCAGATGACTTCTGGTATCTATGGATTCCCTTTCCCTCACATGTAATGAATTATATGTATTAGGTATCTATGAGGATCAAATACCTTCGCGAACGGAATGAAATCTTTGAGGTTACACGACAGAATTATCCTCCAACCTTGATTTTCCCACACTATCATTGAAGTTATAAAGTCATCTGAGAGTTCACTCAATTGTCCCTATCGCAGTTCGAAACACAATGTCAACTTCCCCGGGTTTGCTGTGAATTGATCCGCCATGTCATCGAATACGCTCATCCCAGTCTCACCAGGAGCGAGATGAAACCGATATTTCTTCACAAGCCTCGCTGTCACGTATCTCATGGTGTCCATCGCTAGTAGACGACCAAGACAGCTGTTGTGCCCTAAAATTGAAGATATGATGTTAGGTCGGATCTTGAGACCATGTATGATTGAAAGACCTTACCAATGCTAAATGGATTGAACGCAGCTACATTGCGGATCATCTCGGGACGCGTAGTCCATCGTTCAGGAATGAAAGTTGTAGGTTGCTCAAAGCAATCCTCTCCTAGTGAGAGTAGAATAAAGTTAGAAAACTTGAAAGCCTTCTGTTCCAATGGGGCTCATACTGACTCCGAGATATAGAGAACCTAGGGGCTATAACTGTAGTGTAGGGTGGAATTCGAATGCCCCCGACGACAACACCCTCCTCCGTGGTCTTCCTTGCCCCACCAGTGAGTAAGACGGGATAAAGACGCAATGTTTCGTTTATAACGGCATTCAGATGTGGTAGGCGATTCAGCGACTTTTGGTCTGTCACATCAACATCTTGTACCTCTTGGTAGATCTTCTCCGCATGATGAGGATGTTTTGCGAGTTCGCAGAATGTAGCAATTAGCACGTAAGCTGTGGGCTCACTACCTGCCACAATAGCAAGTAAGCTGTCGCCGTGCATCCAGTATAAGCTCTCTTCGGTGACCGTCTCTACACCCTGTTCCATCATGTAGTGCGTAAGATCGGGTGCAGCTTGCTTCGACCAGCCCTCTTCTAGTCTCGTTCGCATCGTATTTTTGGCCCAGTCTACCGAATCATGCCAGTCGCCAAGAACCCATACTCTTGGACCGAGACGCAGTCCAAGTTGGACAAGCCATGGAGCAGGGCTCAGAGGGCCGAGAAGGGAGAGGGCCCTTTGAAGGCGCAATACGATGTGATGCCATTTTTGATTCGATAACATGTCGAACGACTTGTTGAAAACAAAATCGCCCATTGCATCGAAGCCGAACCAGTAGAACAGATCTCTCACTTCCGATGGTTTCTCTAATAGAGCATCGTGCTCGATGCGTCTTTCCAGCTCATCTACATGCTTGAGGACCTTTTCTTCATGTTGACTCAAGGCTTGGGGGGGACTTCAGTTAGAATGATAGGCTCAATCCGGCTGATTGTGCTACATACCTTTAGATGTGAAACCACGAACCCATTCCCGACGCCGCCCTGCGTGTACCTCCTTGTTTCTTGCCGACACCAGCGAAAGAAACGGGTAGAGAAGATCATACCACTCCGACTTGATGCACTCAGACCGAGGGCTATCCAGTACATTATGGACCTCGGGATGGAAGATAGTGATCTCAGCCGGACCTTCGCCGAGGGGTTAGATACCACAGCTATACCTTCATTATCAAAACTGTCGCTTACCAGTCCTCACGAAGTCGCCATATCTCTGATGGAGATCCTCTAGAAACAGGTAATTCTTCGATTTCCTTGCTGCCCAAACATGTGGGAGTTTGCTAAGGCGCAAGTACCAAGGTCCTGGGATGCCCGCTTTCGTGAGTGGATGAAAGAAGGCCCGGTATATAGTGATACTAGTGAACAGTGAAGCAATGTAGCAGTAGCATATCCAAAGCACGGCCTCGCATACCACATTAACACTCGTAGTGCTGCTATACAGGGCCTTCCCTATGTGTAAGGATACTAGTAATGTAGTATGTATTATGAAAATTTCAGGGGCTCTAACATGCCATTCTCCATGGATGAATAAAGCTTTGTGAGCTAGGACACCAAAGAAAACACCAATCGCAGAGCAAAGGAGGGAATAAGATACGGGCATGTTGGAGTCGCCTAAAATCTTTGTCAGAAGTATGATAATTGTAACTGCCAACAGGATCAGGACCTCAAGGTCTATCTATTAGCATTGACAGTGTCGACCCATATTTCTCTGGCCTCGATCACCACCACCCTCATCCGAGACCTCAGCTCTGATGTTTACATCATGGCTTCTCGGCATCGCAGTTCAAAGCCAATGGGTACTACGTATCTCATGGTGTGTTCCAGTGCATAAACACTATACGGCAATTGTTCTGCACCGCAGAAGCCCATTGAGTCGACCCTAGTAATTATTTATCAGCGAAGTAACATGAAATTATGGAATGCGACAAGTAACCTTGCGGGGAAATAATCACCTGCAAGCGGTCAGCATTAGAGTGCTACACCACTAAAATTCGGCTTTAGTTGACTCTAACGGTCACTGAGGTACCTCGCCTGTACCCTTTTCCTTGTCACTCGGAGTTCCGGGTATAGGCACGGAGGGAGTGTTACACAAGGAGGCTGTTCTGGACTGTGTCGAAAAAAACAAGAATCAGCAGAAGAGACAATTCATTTCCTCTACTCTTAGCACGAATTCGACCTCCCCATGTGCACTGTCACGGTTGAATCATCACTTCTCACACAATGGCGCCCGAAGGCTACGACTTCACCATCGTCGGGGGAGGCTTGGCAGGCCTTGTGCTTGCTACGCGCCTGTCGGAAGACCCTAATGCGAGCGTCCTTGTGATTGAGGCTGGCGAAGAAATGGGAAATGATCCCAGGGTAAAGACGCCTGCTATGTGGGCGGCGTTGCTCAATTCAAGTGCCGACTGGAGCTTGAAGACTGTTCCTCAGGTATGTGACCAATCATATGCTTGCTTATGTACCTACCCATGCTTACTCATCCTTGAAATAAGGAAGGACTTGGAGGACGCGAGATACAGTTTTCTATAGGCCATCTGGTGGGTGGCTCAAGTGCCTTGAATGGTCTCTCGTTCGGTGCGACATCGAAGGCGAACATCGATGCATGGGCAGCCCTAGGGAACCCTGGATGGGACTGGTCAAATCTCATCCGAGCTGTGAAGAAGTCGTACACCTTGACCTTACCATCCGGAGAAGTCGTCGGAAGCGGGCCACTTCAAGTTGTGTATCCCGATGAAGACGATGGGTGGCCACAACTATGGCGAGATACTATAAGCGCGCTCGGCTTCCGAGGAACCAATGATCCTTTCTCGGGCGAAGTGTGCGGTGCTCTAACGGTACCGGACACAATACAGCCGTCCACGAGACATAGAAGCTTTGCAGGCAATGCGTATCTCGAGCTCGCAACAGGCCGACCCAATCTGACTGTATGGTCAAACACGGTAGTGGAAAAAATCCTCTTCGATAAGGGCCATGATGGCGTTGTCGCAACTGGGGTCCAATACACCAAGGACGGAAAAACGCAAACCGTAAAGGCACTCAAAGAGGTCATAATCACTGCTGGGACAATCCATTCCCCTAAGATTTTGGAGCTTTCCGGGATAGGAGATAAAAATCGACTGGAATCACTCGACATCGAAGTTGTTATTGACAACCCGCACGTCGGCGAAAACCTACAAAATCATCCTATGTGCAGCTTGAACTTCGAAGTTATAGACCGAGAAGGCTTCGAGACAATGGACAACCTCACACGAGGGGACCCAGATGCCCTTGCAGCCGCCACCGAGGCTTACTCTAGGCACAAGGGGGCCCTTGCTAGAAGTAATGCTAACCATGCCGCACAGCTTCCGTTCCCCGGCATTAAAAGTGACGGCCAAGTAGACAGCATCCTGAAAAGCTTAGAAAGTATAAGCCCCGAACCTCCTTTGGGAAACACAACAGCGGAGTTCGCTCAAGAACACAAATCATTCGTGCACTCCGTCCTTCGCTCTCCCACAGAAGCTTCCGCGTGTTACCTCTCGTTCCCCGGCTTTACCAGGTTCAACGTCGACGGAACACGTGCATCCGCACGGGAGCTTCAAGGTACAGAAAGCTACTTCTCCATCGTGCTACTTCTAGCGCACCCTCTATCGCGAGGCTCAGTGCACATCCAATCCTCATCCTCCTCAGCGCCGCCCGCCGTCGATCCCAAGTACCTCACGCACCCGCTCGACCTAGAAGTCCTAGCGCACCACATCAAGTACGTGGAGACGATCCTAGCCACGGAGCCCCTCGCTAGCCACATCAAACCCGGCGGCAAGCGGAACCCGAGCGCGCCGCCGTCGTCCGGCAGCTTCACGGATCTGGATAATGCGCGGAAGTACGCGCGCGAGACGTCCGTGGGCGCCGCGCACTATACCGGGACGTGCTCTATGATGCCGCGGGATAAGGGCGGCGTTGTGAGTCCCCAGCTGCGTGTCTATGGGTGCTCGAACCTGCGCGTCTGCGATGCGAGTATTATTCCTATCACCCCGCGCACTAATCCGCAGGCGACGGTGTATGGGATTGCGGAGCTTGCTGCTGAGATTATTAAGGCGAGACTCTGAGAAGCGTAGTAGGTACCTCCTAAGGTTGGGCGAGGAGTCTATGTCAGGTACATGTGGGCGCATAAGTGCTTAATCCATCTAGCCTAGAACTGGACTGAGATAAACAGGCGGTTTGGCTTAGTAGAAGCCATGTTCTTGGTTCACCCGGATCTTTTTCTCAGATAAGTTATCTATGAAGTAACTGCAAGAAGCGTTGCTGGCCAACTTGAGGAGACAGATAATCAAGAAAAGCTCAACCACATCGCGCCTAAATTAGGTAACTGTACTGCAGCGAATTAATGAGGAGGACCTGCTGTTCACCCGTAGTAGCAATGCATGCCCTGCCCGACAACAGGGAAGTCCTGGCACTGTACCTACCGTGCTTGAGTGACCCTCGTATACAGATAAACCAGCGGCACGTTATCGTAAAGCAAATCGTATGCCTTGATCTTGATGACAACCTTGAGAGGCAGCTGACGGCCATGGTGAGCCATATTCTCATGCGACTTACGAGAACGTGGGTTCCTATCACTCAGGAGCCTACTAGGTAAGAGATACCCAGGCTCGTGCTACGGGTAGCTTCGGGCTAACGAGACCCATAGTCTTCTTTCTAAGCTATTCCGAGCGAGTCTAGTTAGAACCAATATCGAAGTGTTGCGGGCCATAAGGCATTCGACGCCGGCGTATTTGAAACGATGCTAGAACGGATTGAACTAGGAATACCCGCCGCCCTCGGGTCAAACCAAACATATCCGTTCGGAGACGGCCTCTTCTTAATTCCGCAGCGGAGACTACATTCAAGCGAAGAGAATTTCGTGTGAAGAGCTAGTCATCTTCGCTTCCATTTTTGACCCGCACGCACGAGTTCTTGTAACCAGGGTGTCTCAACAGCGGTACGCAGATAGCCTATGTGTTTGTGACTTTTGCCCGCCGCGACCACTCAGATAAATGGAACTATTCCTCGGCGCTGCTCGAGATCATGCCTCTGAAGAAGCAATAGGTTAGGGGAAGAGTCTCGCCAACCAGCTCAGAGGGGCAGGGGTTCGATGTGAGGAGGTGGCTCTAGAGCTTGTACGAACATAGGTTCCCATCACCGTAGTTCTAAGTTCTCTAACATAGGTAGTTATAAGGTAATTTAAATAATCTATTTTAGGAAAGAAAAAAAGAGAAAATTAGTAGGTAGACAGGTAAATTAAGGTAGATAAAGAGGAATATAATACGCGTACTTCTCGTTAATACAGAATAAGCGCTTGCTCATTTGGTGGATGGTCTAGCTTTCTTTCACCCCAGTTTCCACTCGCCCTCTCTAGAAAACAAAGCTCGACTCGTGCCTCAGGGGCAAAATAAGATCGACTCCATAAAGAAGCGTAGACAAAGGCTAAGTTCGCGATATGCCCTTTAAAGCACCCCCGATGTATCGAGAAAAAGAAATTCATGACTCTTCCCTGCATATCTGATTATGAAATCAATCTCACGAGCTATGACATCGAACATCAAACTTACGGTTTATGTGATCACTTCGATCACGAGCGATGCGTTGACGTAAAGAGCGATCTAATCTGAGCACTGACGAAGGCTTCATATGCTTTAACTTATGTCGACGAGGGAATATACGCGGAGCGAATGGCGGCGGAATCATCATAGGCGGCGCCGACTCCTAAGAACTGAGCATCTCCTCCAAGAAATCAACCTTTACCTAGAACTATTAAGCCAAACTAATTGGCCAGATCCGAGCGTCGATTCACAATGTAGGCTGCACTTTGCAGTGCCTGATATGTATTAGCAGGCGGGATTGGGTATAGACTGGATTGGAGGCATTGTTGATTAGGGCAACGTCAAGCATTTAATGATTATGGGAAATCAAATCAAAAAGCTATTGATTATTATTAAATGTCTTCTTGCTTTTTCGGATCATCTTGAAAAGACGTGATTAGGTATAAGAACGATAGAAGGTAAGGTAAGTAGGTAGGCTATTAAATGCAAGCTAAATTGTAGGTACGGTAGTGACAATAAAAATGCCCCCTCGCGCTGTTTCCAAAGCGCGACGAGATCTGCAGCGGCGCTGGCTCTACAGCAGCTAGGCCGGGCTTCTGTGGCGTTTCATCGCCCTCTCGGCTCAAAGCACGTCGCCAAGCCCCGAAAAAAAAAGTCCCTAAGCGAGAATACCACGGCGTGCTAGTTGTCGGTGTCTCCGTTCATTTCATTCCAGCCATATCTTCATCCGTCTGTTAAGAAGGTAGATTTGTGCATACATTCGTTAAATACTATGGGGGTGATACGGAAAACTCTAGGAACGGCCCTGGCGGTCGTTGGTGGAGGTGCCACCTATCTGACGGCAACAACCAACCTGATAACCCCTCTGCCAGCAGACGACGAGTTATGGGCCGCTAAGAGTTTTAAACGGTTCAATCGGTATCGAAATCCATCATTACAGGATTATTGCTGGAAGACATTGCCTTTATCTCAAGTCCGACCTGAATTACGAGATAATGAAGAAGCTTTAGTAACGGAATTCTGTCGAGGCGCATGGATTGGGTATGGTGAGTAGAATAAGATCCGTGAGATGCGTAGGATAAGCTGAGCTAACTTGGACATTTAGCGTACACGCCCCAGCGCATACTCATGAAACTCGCGAATAAAGGGCCAAAGACAGAAGACCAACTCTTTGATCGAGAGCAATTGGCATCTTCCACGTATGAGCTCGGGACACGATTTTCCGATCACTTTGAAGTGGTAGAGAGGACAAAAAACTCCGTCATGGTGAGAGCGGGCGGATCACCACTTGAGCCCGGTCCGCGCGAAATGGATGGACTGTTTGTTATAAGTGCCAAGGTGAACAAAGAGGCCGGTACGGTTGACGTCGGTCTAAAATCCACATTCTTCAATAGCGAAGAGCCGATCCGTGACGGGAAGAAGCCAGTCCCTTTTATTGCGGAACTGCTTCATAGATACTACTCCCGAGCGATGGTCGACAGCGGAGCACGGAGATTGACACGATAGACGAAACGTGAGTTCCTCGAGAGGCAGCCATGTACAACTTACACTTTGTAGAATTAAATTCGAGCAATCATCCACTCATCTCTTTAAAAGCACTTATGGAATGAACCTAGAAGAGAGGTTCGTGGTTGTTTTAGTGGTCTGCCCAGCACGAATTATCGTCGAGTGCCAGTAAACGTTGTACCTTGTCACAATGTGACGTCATGATCTATCTTGTCATTATGTACCGGACCATTTTCTCCAGCCAAGACAATCGAGCAATAACTTGAACTCGATTCAGTTTTATTCTTATATTTATTCCTGTTCTCTTCGTCATTGTATAGGTATATTGGCAGAAAATGAGAATGTTCTCAGAATGACACGACGCGAGACCTTGATCGCCCGTTCTATAGTCTACGCCATTCTGACCAACAGAGACGATGGCAAGCCTGCCCGCACACCCTCGCTTTTGGAGCGATTTCTGCGCCTCTTTTATATCTACTGGTTGAGCTTTCGACTGATACGGCAGGATCTATTCAAAGCTCTACGCGGCGTGTGGCAGATCAAAGAGGATGACTACAGAGCTAGCTTCGATATTAAGAAGCAGAAACACATGAAAAAAAGTACTAAAAGCACACTGATACCCTTAGGCGACATGGGATATAGTGGTTCTACCTTTTTCCGCACAAGCGATAGCGCCTATCTCGTCAAGTCGATTCCGAGGCATTTTGAACATAGCTTTTTCAAAAACGAGATGCTTCTTCCCTACGCCGATCACATGCGCGCCAATCGGGCAAGCCTACTAGTGCGTATCACTAATTTACTGGAGAGCACACACAAGAGCGTCGGAGTCCTATTAGGCACTACGCCGAGTCATCACATCGTTATGGAAAACATAATGTATGGCCAGGGCCAGGACGAGGAACCTCAGCGGGCCTCCAAACCGAAGTGGGAATCATGGGATCTTAAACCTGCCTCCTACTTCTACCCCGAAAGAGACATTGCAGGAGGAGCTTTGGCCTCCGAAGCCACCAAATCCAAGCTTCCCAGTGAATTCACAGACAAGATTCGTCTTACAGAAGATCGAGCTACCGAATTCCAACGCCAGCTAGAGAATGACACTATGCTTCTAGCGAATTGCAATGCCGTCGATTATTCACTATTTCTCGTTCGCATCTCTGCTGCAGACGCACCAGAGGCCGAAGCCCAGCCGGCGCTTCAATCAGGGCAGACCAGTGCGGAGCCCATTCCGCCTGCACAACCGCCATTCGCCCCTCCCAATCCACCAAGCTGGCGCACGGGAGTTACGTCGAGTGATGGTAAAGAAGTGTATAGGGCGGCCATCTTAGATTTCTTTTGGGCTAAACACACAGTTCATGCAATAGCCATGACAGGCTTAGTCAGGGGCTACAATCTCATTGACAATCGAGGACCCATGAGCATTACCACCGACAGCAAGGAATATCGGGATCGCTTTTTAAAGATGTGCACGGGACTCATTGAAGTCCAGAAATAATGCCTGAGCTATACCCGTTTCATTATTGTAATTGCCCACATTAATCCGCATACGACGGTGTTTAAGGGAGAGAGTGAGGTATACGGTTCGTTTTCGGTTCTATGGTTCCATTGTCATTCGGTGGTGTGGATTTCAAGATACCCCATAATCCTTTGATTGACGAAATAATGGGAAGACTTTCTAAGATGTACCTACTAATTCTGAATACCGATTTTTCTATTACGAGAAGCTATTCATTCTACTAAGGCATTATCAAGTTGAATGATAATTCTTGCTGCCCCCTAAGATAAAGGCAACGCAGTCTTTATGATAGGTAATACTCGTTAAGAAGGATCCAGTCTCATACTGATACGATCTGACTGCGGCAAACGTGGGAGATAGCATCGTTAGTAGCGGTGCAACAACGATGGAACTGAATTCTAAGGGTGTTCTTTGTTTTCCGGCCGTCTAAGGCCATACGTGATAGGAACGAATAAAATACAAAGACCAATAAAGACCACTTGCCGCTAAACAATGATATTGTATCTTTACTAACACCTTTCACGCCGGGTAAGACGCTATCACATATAATGGATAGAACGGCATGTCGCCTAGTAATTTGTTATATCCAAATCCAAAGTTCACATCCAACTACAAGCCCTATCTGCCTTGTCTGTAGCGCCCAGTCAGACAGCTTCGAAGCACGTAACTAAGGGGTAGGAACCACAATCACCCTGTATCTAACCATCCAGCCACGATCTCCGAAGACTTAGAGGTAGAAAAGAATTAAAACAGAACCAAAAAAAAAATGGAAAAACCATTCACCACAAATACCTTCCTCACCATCCTCCCCATCTTCGTCGCCGCCTACCCCACCGCCATCTCCCTTTCTTATTCTCTCTACCTCTACTTCTCCTCCTCTCCTCCTTACTTCCCTCCCTCCCCAACTCATTCTACCCCCGGCTCCCCTCGTCTTCCCCTCGACGACGCCTCTAAGATCGCAGACAGACATCTAAGCGGGCAGCACCAGCAAGATGGAGTACCAAACAGGACCCCTCGCCCAACCGGGACAGACCCGGTAACGGTGTTCTTGCAGCCTCCTATCCGGGCCATCATCAGAATTGTGGGTTGGTTGCTTGGGGAATTTATTCCGGATGCGGAGGACTTGGTGTTGAGCACCGAGTTATAGGCTGGATCGGGTCGGGTCGGGTCGTGATGAGAGGAGTGGATAAAGTCGGGGACGTTCTGAGTATATGAGGTACGTTGGAAGTAATGTTAACGAGTAGCCGGTCGCGAAGAGTGTTTGGTAGGTACGTGTATGTGTAAGACCGAGTCGGACTCATTTCTACAGCAGCAGTAAGTGTTGTACATCTGTTTGAAGATAAAGTAATCTGAAGATAGATCACCTAAAGAGGTACCTAATAAGAACGAGGAGAAAGATTGAGGCCCATGAAGGCCAGCTCAAAAGTACCTACCTAGATAGATAGATAGGTACCTAGATAGGATCTACCTCGGAAAAGGAGAAGGAGGTCATGGATACCTAGGGCTGCTGTGGTTTTAATTTCAAGTTTACCTATGGGAGATGGATTCAAAGTTGATCCCTAAGTGATGTTCTCAACATATAGCTTTAGTCCCTTTAATCTGAATACTTAAAATCACTTGAAATAAGAGCATCGCATTATTTAGTATTAAAAAGTTAAGCCCATCGTATTTGCAATGACGTACATCCATGTACTCGTTCCATAGCAATATTGACACAAGGAGGAAAGCTACCTAGCTCTCTCCGACATAGCTCCAGGACAGAGGCAATATTTACAGTGTACTAAAGAGAGAGCCGAGCGCGTGCGAGTCTGTGGGTATCGAGTTATCTCCCCTGGTTTTCTAGTATGTATAAAAACAAAGCAAACTCCCTCATCTATGCCATGGTAGTTTCGCAACATCGACTCGCCGGTACCGAACTCTAAAGGGAAAATAGTAATATGGCACAATACGACTCTCATCTGCCCTTTTACTCACTTAAGGGCTAGCGGCCTGAATCGTTACATCTGGGTGCATTCCCTCCATGCTCTCATCGTCGCTCACATCTTCACCTGCCGCAGCGCGTCTCGCATTTTCGCGCTCAGCGTAGATTTCGGCACGCCTAGTCTTAGCGTGCTGCAGACAATCGACATATGTCCTAAACTTGACGATCTCTCGCAGCAAGTAACTACTCTTCCGCTCCCAGTTCGCCATCGCCTTAGCCGCGTTATGGCCACGGGGTGTGAAGGCTAGGAGCATAGGTGACCGAAGTTCGTTGTGCTTCTTAAGGTCTCCTTCGATCGATTTGACATAGGCCTCAAGCGTCTCAAGTTGCTCAGCCTCCGAGGAATTGCTGGGACGCAGGGACTGAGCTGGCGGTGTCCACTCGGCAATATGGATTCGATCACCCGGTAGTTTGGTGCGCGAACTACCACCAACTTCGAAAGATGAGCGGATGCTGTTTTGAAGACTACCTTGGCGGCTATGCATGCTTGTGCGGCCTGCTGCTGCACTACCTGGGCGCGGAGGTGGGGGCGGATCACTGATAGCCGTTACCAACGCGCTGTTGATGATGGCGTCACTCCAACCGTATTCGATATTACTGACACCGCCGACCAGCGGGTGCGTGCTCAATCGAGCGCTCCAATAGTTGACAGCCAGGACGAACTCCTTACTAATCTCCGGGGTGCCAACTTGGAACAGGTGCACAGCGCCAGTGGGGAGACTGAGTGCCCACACGTGCGGTCGGCTACGAGAATAACCAGGCGAGGGGAGAGCTGATGCGAGAGTTTGCCGTAGCGAGAATGTTCCAACGCTGGTAGCGTTATCTTGCCAGTTCCCGCCACCAACTACGGCACCAGGAGCAAGCTTACGCCCAACGCGGGACTTCTGGCGCATGGATTTACTCGAGAACGAGAAGAGACTCATGCTTCCCTTTTGGACGACAGCAAATACCTCGGTCCAGTTCCGTTCCTTAGCCTTCTTATCCATACCGTCGAGGTGATGCTTATGAATGACAATACCTTCCTTGACCCAGGGTGGGCCAGCAAGCTCGAGCGATTCGTCTTCGAGTAGTTGATTACTCTGAAAGTCGTCACTCATGATGGATTGTCCGCTGGTGCCAGGTGGAATGTCTTCGCGAATTATGGCTTGACTTAGGGCGTTAGCAAATCCAATCGATTGTTGATAGTCGCCCTGCGGGTATGAACCAAAAGAGTCCATAGACATCGAAGTCTGAGTTCTACCCAGGGAATAACGGCTCCAGGTAGCAGATGATGTAGTAGGGCTCCAAATCGAGTTGCCGTCGTCAAAACTGGTACGACTTGAAGAAACTCCGTTGCCGGGAAATCTCGGTCTTGATCGACTCTTTGAATTCCATCTACTACCAGGAACACGAGCCGCGTCGTTGACTCTACCGCGGACGGAGACGTGGCCTTCAGAAGGGGCTTTTGATAAGACAGAGGGACTGCGCTTCAGCATGCCCATTACCGATAGGCTACCTTGCGAGTGGCTCGGTGGCTGACTTGGCTCAGCTCCAAAAAGAGGAAGTTTTTCATCGCGAATCGACGAGTAAATATCTTTCAACACAAGCTCCATCTGTTGTGACCAAGCCTTCATAGAGCCCTCAAACGGTGACTTAACAAGTGGACCGCAGGTGTCAACCGGGCCGTCTGAGTAGTTACCCATCGCCGACTCTGATCGTGGTAGCGGTTTGAAGGAAGCTCTCCAACTAGGTCGCTCTGGTTCCGGCTCGTAGGACATTGCGGCCTCTGAATCACTAGGACTGAGCAGAGTGTTTCTTCCAGGTAGAATACTGGCTCGGTCAAACGCTTCAGGAGCTGAATCAGCCAGGGCGTGATTGATTGTCGTCATGGTGTTCTTCACGAATTGACTCTTCGTCATCTTTTGATCAATATCCGCCAGGTGGAGATCAGTGTTTAGAAGCATTATCGAATAACACATCGTATGGATTACATCTGTGATATGTGAGTAATAGTTTGAGCATAGTATAATTTGATTTTCTTACCAATAGTCTTGAAACCGTGATTAGGATTGCAATCGCACCACCGATTCGAGAATGCGACTAAGATCCGATCGACTTGCTGCGTTTCAGCCCTTAAAATGAGACGACCACAAACTTGTCGTAAAGCAGTGAGAACGCTTTGGTTCGTGAAGTCGTATAGTTCCATATACGCTCTCAGAGTCCGTTGTCTTACAAGACCCTCCTCTCCCATCCAAGCAGCTGCTTTTTGCTTCTGGATGAAGTCTTCGTTCCCATCAAAAATCTTCTGCGCCTTTTGACGATCATCCTCCGTTGGTTCGCCCACAGTAACTTCAGGCTCATCTAGAGGCGAACCCATGATTTTCGGACTACCTTCTGCATCGTCTACTGTCACGCTAGGTAAAGTGTTGGCAGACTTATTAAGCGAACCGGGGAAGGTCGACATCCTCTTAGGACTTCGATGACCATCGGCAGCTTTGCGCTGTTCTTCTTGCATCGTGGCATTCCGCTGGAGTAATAGATTGGGGGACGGTTGACGTGTAGACTCCTCATTCCTGGTCACCTGCTGCTCCCGAATTCCAGTCCCCTCAAACTTATCCTTCGAGTTGTCAATCGTAGGAGAAGATTTGCTGCTTTGTTGATGCCGTTGCTTTTGCTTTCCAGGGACCAGAGACTTTTCACCCTCATCACTACTATCGTGAAAAAACGTGGTATCTCGGCCTTCGACCACCTTCTTAGGCAATTCGGGTAGATCTCTCATGTAACTCTCCCTCTGTGTTCGTCTCCGAGCAGATTCTTGGTTCCTCAAGGCCGAGGTGGATTTCACTGTCCGAATGGTAGCATTGGGGCTAGGCTCATAATCTGGAGAGAAGCCCCGGACTTTTCGAGAATTATCCTCGTCTTGCGACTCATAGCCACGTGCCCGCGGCGATTTCTCGTGTGTTGGGGATAACAGTCCAGGGGGAACATTAGGTGTCCCGTCTTGCAGGAAGGGACTCATGATCTCACGCAAGCTGCTAACAGGACTGGAGTCGCGTACGTTGATTGACTGTTCCTTAATTTTGTTTATTTCCATCGGCAGAGGCACCGGGGGAGGTGGCATGGGTGGCTCCGTCACAGACTTCTTTCTTCTTCTGAAGAATGACGACTTCTTCTGCACAACATGGGGCTGTTGAGTAGAGCGTTGTGAATCTCTCGATGGTGGAGTAGACTGGGCCTTTGTCTGTGATGCTACATTTTGTAGCTTGTTGCTAGAATGTTCAGAAGCATCTGTTGACGTCGATGCGACTTGTGCTGGACGAGCCTCCGATCCTTGCGAGGTGGCCCGATAACCAAATATTCTGCTAAAGAATCCCTGCTTTGCCTGTGGTACTGGGGCAGGGGCTGTATGTAAAAGTTCCTTTGATTTCTCATAGCCGACGTGTGGGGCGGGAGCAGAGTCGATATCAACTGCAGGAAGAGGAGGAGGAACCTCACGCGTCGATGGGGCGTGCTTGGACTGTGTTGTCCTCATGGTCCCACTCCTCGATCTTGCAGTAGACCTCTTGCGATCGGGGGTCTTGGATTCAGGCTCCGGGGGAGGCATAGGCGGGGGTGGGACAGGAGTGGACGGCACATTCAAGCGCCGGGGACCAACAGGTATCGTCGGTGTTGGTGCTGCTTCGTAATCGTCGACAAGGAATGTGTTATTAAATTCGGTCTTCCAGGAAGGGGGAGAGCTCATAGAAGGCCTTTGTCCGTAGTCAAAACTCGATGACCTTCCACCAATACCATGAGCCCATCGTTGAGTAGCTAATACTTGGGCGTAACCGCCAGCATCAATACTATTAGTACTGCTGCTCTTGCTAGTCTTGCCTCCTCTTGAGTGAAGCACCCTTCCACCACTTGCACCGGGGTGACTACGTTCCCGTAAGCTGTTGATTCTGCCTAAGCTTGACTGGAAGCCAGAGCTGCTGTTGCTCCGTCGCCCTCTAGAGAATTGATCTGACATCTTACTTGCTCCGTCATCGGTGCCTTCCATATCAGAACTATACGAGTACCCATGGCCGTGACTGAGACCAGAGCTCCACATGCGTCCTGGGCGAGATGTGCCCGTCATAGTTCTCGAATATTCATCACGCCTCGGGGGACTAAGAGGATCGTCGTCATCAAACATGTTGGTTGTAGGTGTATGGATTTGACCTAAGGAAAATTGATCGAGAGACGACAGCATATTGGTAACGAGGGAGTCTCGAGTAAATTGGCGGGCAGGGAAGGATAAGTCATGCGAGTCTCGAGTATTTCTACTTGAACGAGGTAGCTCGGGTAGGTCGTGTTCGTTTCCTTTATTTTCGTCAGACCCATTATCCAGGAAAGACTCCTCAGAATCACGCGAAGGGGTCGAGGCTGAGGGAGCGACTCGATATGCTCGACTGGAAACTGGGGGTTTCGTCTTGGACCTAGCCGGAGGAGTAGAGGGCATTGTTTCGCGGGTTCTGTTGGGAGCGCTCGAGGTGTTGATATTTAAATCTGGCCGTCGGCGCTGGCCTCGTCGACTGTTCTCAGAAGAATGCATTGCAGGGCCTCGATTGGTCAATTTGGGTTGAACAGGGGAGGTCGGACGACAGCAGAAACGGGGGCTGCCATACGCAGCACAAGACAGTCATATGAAGTGTCCGTCCCAACTCTGTCCTCTCTTCTTATCTAGGTCCAATTGGTTCTCATGAACCCTTTCAGGGCTATGGTCGATATTGGTTGTAGGTTGATTCGGCTGCGCTTGTCGTTATCGCCGGCTGTGTTCGTAGTTAAGATGACGATTTCAAATGACAAACTGGATAACAAAATCGCGAATTTTCGCAACAGACCGAGATTCGCATGTGAATCACGACAAATCGGAAATATGTATCTGTAATTAGAAACAGTATAAAGTATTAAAAGGGTCCAAAAACGTGTTTGGGGGCACCGCTCGCGGGCAAATTGGACAATGGAACGTTTGTTGGACAGGTGAAGGCAAATAAAAAGATAAAAAGGTCTAAACTGGTCAAGACTCCAAGGGACCAATGAGTTGATGGCGAAACTTGCGTGGGAAATCAGTCAAGAATGAATTGTTTGGAGTATCATGAACGAAGTTCAAAATGAGAGCTCGAAAAGATAGGGGACCGAGACTCTTCAATCCCTTGACATGCAGAACATACACACATGGCCTTGAGCCAAGACGATGTTTTGGGGAACTTGGGTTAAGATCCAAAAATTATTGGGCGAACTAGCACCGTTAGTGGTGGGGTCTCAGGTACATGCGCTGATGCGGTACCTAAACCGTCGCACTTGATTCGACCAGCTGTTTGGAGTTTGGTGCAGGAACCGCGTTCCCCCCCACACAATTACTGGGTGTGCTCAGGCAGTCAGGGACAGCTTAAGCAGATAAGAGCTAATAAGCCACAGTACATAGGTCACAGTAGCGTGTAAGATCTTAATTGCTAAAGCTCGGCAACGTATAATTCGCCAGATAAAGTTAGATGAGCGACAACAAATAATACTATAGAGATGCATTTATTACATGTATTCACAGGCATTATATAGTACAACATCGAATCTATACAATCCCTATACAATCAGATATACTGTGGAGTTTGAAGCAAGGAAGGCTTTATTGATAGACACTATTGTGTCATTATTTGCTATCTTTTTCTTTTTTTCCCTAACTTAGATCCTGCTGACACATGGATTGTCTTACCAATAGTATGTTCCTTGAGCCGCATCCACCTGATCGTCTTGTTTGAGCGCAGCAACTAAAACAGAAGCACAGGTCTAGCCAACACCTGATAACAGTACCTAATAACATCATAAGATTTCCAATTTGATGGCGTTATCAATTAGAAGTTAAGGGATAGCTCAGAATATATGTATGCGCCCGCATTGACCTTGGGTGTGGCTGTGAAGGGGGAAACCCAAGACTACGGTTCATAAAAGGCAATGTTACATGTATTGATTGACTTGTATGCTATGTACAAGTCTTCATGCTATGCCAGGGATGGCTTCATGAAATAGGTTGTCTCTGAAGGTCTTGAAGCGCGTGTTATTTTATATATCTAACAGCTTTCAAATCATAATGATACGTATTATGAACATTGAAAAGGAGAAGACTTATGTGAGAGCTATAGACTTCTATGCGAGGATGAAAAGGGTACTACATATGCGCCACGACGCCACATCACCTCATCGGTCTTTAAAGGCCAAGCCTCATGTTCACCCCTGAATCCTTGCAGCCGCGTGGACTGGACCCAATTGCGAGTCCCTTCACCTGCATCTCATCCCAAGCGCCAAGCCCAGATTTCTGCCACAAATCCTCGACCTTTACCGTAATTATTTCGTTGTGAAACGTTTCAACGCACATGCTGTCTTCGTTTCCCTATCAAACCATCTGCATATATAATTCTTGTCTGCGTTCTGGCCAAGAGGTTGCTGTCTTAAGAGTGACGGGATTTTACTAATAAGTGTTCACAAAAAGAAAAAAAATTATTCTAGCCAATCCTGGACAATTGCACCGTTTCACCTGCCAACTTGAGCGCTTCTGCCTGCATCATGCATCCGAAAAGGGCGAAAGAGGATTTTTAGACCACTTAAATGTTAGAGGCGGCGGCATCATGAATACACCATACCATACGTATCATCGCCACCTATCAATCCGGTTCTTCTTGATCATCACCCAGAAACAACGACAGGCGAGAGACTGCTCTTAAAAGGGGGCACGGTAAGACAGTTGAAAATCGTCAAATAGTTCCTACTTAAGGTTGTAGTCAATAACTGCCGTACCCGCATCAGGAACACCACGGGAAACTCAGCAGGTCGGTCGGTCGGCGGATATGTCGGCTCTATGTTGTGCGACTGAGGGCGCCTGCGCATCCGTTTTACTGCAGGATGCAAGCCAAGCCGACGTAGACAGCCACCGGGTGCAAATGCTAGCTACTCCGAGTGTGATGAAGCCCTTTTTGGAGATGAAGGTACCAACCGGTAAAAAAACACAATAGCACGACCTACAATTGTATACAAAATCTCAAACCCCTATTTTTCCTTTTCCGACTTCGGTCTCTACCATAGTTGGGGGTTTAAAAATAAAATAAAATAGAACCTCATTCAGATGGAGCTTTTTGTTTTTGCCGCGCTCTATACCTTTGCCGCGCGCTCTGGTTAAAATCTCGCGCGTATTTTCACCCTTTTGTAGTAAGGGTTTGAGCGATCTCAGCAGCTAAGATGCAACACCAACTTTTCGGTATAGATGAGCTCGATTTGTCATATTCGCACAACCGTTGATCAAAATTTCGATTAAACAGTACCGTAAAAGTTCTCTATGGATTCTGCAGGCGGCTGCAGCTTTTTTAGTATCACAAGAAGCACAGAAGTACCTAGGTACTCAAATCTACCTACGTAAAAAGTTGGACGTAAGAAATACCCCTTTTGTTGATGACATATGCATTTCCCCCTTTTTTGCTTCTACTCCGAGTTGTTAAGTTAAAATAGCGCACTGAAAAAATCAAGGAACTTGACATAAGGTCCTTGCATAAACCTGAGTTTTCTTCCCGTAACGAGTATTCTACACCTCGTGTCACACATCCCGGGCTTGCAAAATCAGTAGGCAATCCTTCCAGGCCCTTAGGAAAGAATGAGGTCTGTCATGAGCCTCACCTGCCCATAGAAACGGCGACAAGAAGGACTGGGGACCTAATCTGGAGAGAGGCTGCCTGCAATCTGCGGTGTGACATGTCTCGGCAGCAGCTCCGACGACATTCACGACACTCAGTCAGTTTCGACAGGGAAGAGTCAAGTCAATTAGATTGTTAAGTCATTCCTTCGTTGGTGATCATACTTCCAATTAAGAGTCAGGGAGGATTGTGAATGCTGTTGGTTACTATGCTTCTCAAAAATCTGAATCATCATAGATCGAGCAAATTCTGATTTGTCCTCCTAGCCGTTCACGTCACACGAGGAGGAAAATCTCGTACTCGCGTAGGAAACTCGAGCTAGATTACTTGTTTGAATGAAATAGTCCGTCCGGCCTCTAGTGATATCTTGCGTGTACCTAGAAGGAATCGGGGCTCAGATCATGACGATATTCTCCGCCAGTCCTCGTACAGTGGACAACCGAGCAGAGCTATCCTTCCTTCATTGGGGCACGTAGACATAACCCGGTAGGCCGAAGGAGCTAAAAGACTTAGACAGCGCCACTCCCGCTGCCACCCGCACTCGGCTGTTCATGCCTGACAGCGAACTGCCTAAAGGTCTCCATGTCGACGACCCGTAACGCACTATATTCGATAGCTCCCAGGTCGACTCGTGGAATGCCCAGGTTTGTGAGCTTTCTACCCCTCCGGTAATCCAGGTAGGCCTCAAGCCATCGGGCCGTAGAGATGTACCACTTGCACCCACCCTTTACGCCGAAGGGACGCAGGCCGTTGCCGTTCGAGGCCGAAACCCCCCAAAACTCGTCGGTAACCACAGCGGCGACCGCTTGATTAGCCGGGTCCATACCGGCCGTACGACAGTAACCATCACGGAAGAAGCCCGTCACAGGCTGCTGAAAGAACAGCTTCATAGGCTGGTCGAACACTATGATTGCATAAAGTTATTCTGTGAATATGTTGCGTACCTAAGATGTGTAAGCACTACTGTACCAGCCTCGTAATTGCGGGGAAACTAGATGAGTTGTTATGCAGGTTCCATTAGTTCCGTACCATTTAATGCAATTGGTGCCATAATTCCTTCGATAAAGTGGGATGTGCTGCTCGTATGATTGCTCCGAAGAAGAGCAACTAATGAGAATACGATGGGACTAAAGGTCGGATATGATGTTATCTTATGTGTTAAGATCGCAACGACAAGTTTTGAGATGGGCCGAATTAGATAATTGGAGAATTTGATAACGAAGGAGGCGATTCACAATGCACTAACCCCCACTAATGCATCTCGAAAACACCGAACTCAGTATTCTAGGTAGAAGGTATGACGTCAAAGTCAGGCAGCGCAAAAGGACAAAAGTGACCTACTTTGCAGTACGGTAGTAACCCTAGGACAGTTCTAAGTCCGCAATTCGATTTTTGGTTCTTTTTTCTTTTCTCCTTCCAATCCGAAGCACCAACACACTTTACGTCCGATTTTTCTAGACTCTACTACCCTGTTAGCCATCCTCTCGGCATTCAAATAATTGCTTACCACTAATTTCCGTCGGCTTACGGACCCGGTGGCTGATGAATCGATCCAATACCATTCACGCATTCACTTACTGAGCCACGCTCTTACTTCTTCCCTAGCGTTGGTACAAGGAAAATCTCTCGTAATCGCCTATTGACTGCATAGTAACAGTACCTAATACAAAGAAAAAGAATCAAAACAAGCGAAAAGCGGCGAGCTATTTACACGCGTCGTTAGGATGGTGGTTGGGATGTGCGGTATACGCTTCCCTCTAACCAACTAACATAACATTCTATGCCAGCTAACCCATTGCTTAGTCGGCATCCATACGAAGTATCAAGTAAACAATTCGAAGGGAGGTTGATATCAAGATAACGAAAAAGACGTACAGCGGACCGACGAGCTGTCAGGGTTCAAAAACGCATAGATCTGAGGATTCCGTCTTAGCAACCAATAATTCGGCCCGCATCGATTTCATGCAGGTCGGTCAGCAAGATGCAAGTAAGCAAATATGGCCTTCAATGCCAACCGCGATCTTGACCAGCCAAGCTATGACCACGTCAGAACAAGAATGCTTGGTTTCTTAAGCCTTTTCGAAGAAATTCCACCAAGCATCGTGGAATACGAGCCGACAAGACAACTATGACCGCATTGCTACCTATCGGCCTGACCTCACTAGCGAAAGCCGCAAGTCGATTATTTCTAGTCTTTTCTAACGGCATCCTATTCCTATTCCAGGATGGGACGACGCCTATCCGGCGCCATCCGGATCGGCTGTCCCACTGGGGATCTACCTCAGCCGCTACGTAGTATCTCATAAGCCGGCACCAAGTTGTTGTTCAGTAACATAATAAGATCTTGGGACTATCGTGCTAGAACTACTGTACGGGTCGCATACGAAGTCGTGGAGAACCATAGTTGGGTTCTCTGAGCTCCACACTTTTTAGAGGATATCACCGCCGTTTTGATTTATCATTCCATGATTCACATGAAGTCCGTATTATATGTATTCTATACATCGTATTTGAGTGGAAATTAGTGCTGCTAATTTTGGGACGATTACAGCCAATATGCGCTAACAGAATTCAGGGTCGGTTGGTCGGCCGACTGTAATAGCCAATCATTCTTTACACCATTCCAAGTTGGGCAGTTAGGTAACAGCACATTGCGGCGTTACGACCAGCTTGCCAGCGGTTGAGACCATTGGTAGACAAGTACAGTATCCAAACTAGTATGCAATTTTTCAAAAAGATCTGCACCAATCCGAGTCGAGCATCAACGCATCGGTTCTCGCTTCCTCGTGTCTCTGTCGTATTGGACTTATGAAAATCTACAAGTTGCGCCAGCCTCAACGTCAGCCCACTCACCGTATCTGCGGAGACGATAGGTAATGAATCAACCTTTACGGAATTTACGGGGCTGGTACATGATGGAACCTTGGGATCGACTGGTATCGAAGCCCCAGCTGGATGGGTTTTCATTACCAGCTTACCGCAACGCGATGTCACTCTATCGACTCTGTACATAAAGGGCCATCCCCTACCCAGGTGCTTTCTCCTTCATCAGTTTCTCGGTAGCTCAACCGTATAAGTTGCTCAAGGTCACTCGTTTCCGCCTGTGCACTACAGCTCGCTTTAGATTCTCGATCGCTTCTTTTGTCCTTCGCTAATCGTATTTCTAATACTAATAATATACTCCCTTGAGCATATCGAATACCTAAAATGCGTGGAGTACTCCTGAGCCTGGGGGCTCTCACTCTCGCTGGCACAACCAGCGCTGAGGAGAAGCGTAATTACCCTACGTCGGAGGTGACATACCCGACCTATCCGTCGTACCCAACATATCCGGAAAGCTCATCCTCTACCTACGAGGTGAGCACTCCGGGGTACCCGACGTATCCCGAGAGCTCGTCTTCGTATGCAGTCAGTTCGAGCTCGACTGAGTCCATCCCCTCGTACCCGACCTACCCAGCCAGCTCGTCCTCTTCAACCTACGAGGTCAGCTCTAGCACGAGTTCGGAGTCCGTTCCATCTTACCCTACGTATCCAGCCAGCTCGTCCTCTTCCAGCTATGAGGTTAGCTCTAGCAGCAGCTCGGTGTCCATTCCGTCTTACCCTACTTACCCAGCAAGCTCATCTTCGAGCTATGAGGTTAGCTCTACTTCGTCCTATGGCGTTACTTCTAGCTCGACCTCCGTGCCGTCTTACCCAACCTATCCAGGCGGCTCTTCAAGCTCCTCTGAGTCCAGCAGCGCCACCTCATCTTCATATGCTGTCAGCTCCAGCACAAGTTCGGTATCCGTTCCGTCATACCCAACTTACCCGGGCAGCTCATCTTCAAGCTACGAAGTAAGCAGCTCTACTTCTTCGTATGGCGTTACCTCCAGCTCGACTTCGGTTCCGTCGTACCCGACCTATCCTGGAGGCTCGTTGAGCAGCAGCTCTACCTCGGTCCCTTATGTGACGTCGAGCTCCGCTACTGAGTACACCACTTCTACTATTTACACGACCTCCGAGATCACTGTCACATCGTGCGCACCAACTGTGACCAACTGCCCTGGTACACCGCACGTCACAACTGTGACTATCCCTCTCACCACTACTGTGTGCCCGGTGACCTCGGTTCCTACGTCTGTGTATCCCACCAGCACACCTGGCTCTACATCTGTTCCTACTGGTGTGTCTAGCTACTCTGCCTCTACCGGCTCGACTTCCCTCCCAACCGGTGGATCAAGCTACCCGACATCCATTCCCACTGGTGTCTCAAGCTCTTCGACCTCCGCTCCTATTGGCTCCGTCTCCACTAGCATCTCCAGCTACCCAGGTACCATCAGTACGTCCACGTACTACCCTACCACGGAGTATACTACTTCCACTATCTACACGACGACTGAGTATACGGTCACCTCGTGCGCTCCTACCGTTCCTAACTGCCCGGGTACCTCTTATGTTACGACGGAGACCATCCCTATTACGACCACTGTGTGCCCCGTGACTTCCGTGACTTCCGTTCCTGGATCGCCACCACCGTCGTCGTACCCTACTTCCAGCCCTACGACGGAGTACCCTACCTCTACCAGCACAGAGTATCCTACATCCAAGCCAACCGGATATCCTACATCTAGCGGCACCGAGTATCCCACTTCCAGCCCTACTGAGTATCCTACATCTAAGCCTGGATACCCCACCGGATATCCCAACAGCACCACTGTCACGCTCACGTACGCTACGTCTGTCCCCACTACGCAATACACCACGTCGACCATCTATTCTACGACGGTGTACACTGTTACTTCTTGCCCGCCCTCAGTTCCTAACTGCCCCGGCAAGCCATATGTTACGACTGAGACCGTCTCCGTCAGCACCACTGTGTGCCCGGTGACCCCTACCGAGTCGACGACCATGGTTAAGCCTACGTCGTACCCTGCCTCTGCTCCCACCACTGAGTACACTACCTCGACCATCTACTCCACGACCGTCTACACAGTCACCACTTGCCCGCCTTCCGTGCCAAACTGCCCCGGTAAGCCGTACGTCACCACTGAGACCGTCTCGGTGAGCACCACTGTCTGCCCCGTGACTCCTACAGAGACACCAACCGTGACCTACACTCACCCCCACCCGTCGACGGTCACGTACCCGGTCTACCCGACTGGATACCCGACCGGCGTCCCTAGCGTCTCGACCTCGACGCTCTACGCCACCTCGTCGTACGTGATCACGGAGTGCGCTCCTGGCTCGCCTAGCTGCCCTATCGGTAGCACCACCACGGAAGTCTACCCTACTTCCACTACCCAGATCACCTACAGCAGCCTGACGACTTCGGTCATCCCACCATACCCGACCATCATTCCCAGCAGCTCTGGCGGCTCCAGCCCCACCACTTACCCTGGTGTCCCTGTTCCTCCGCCCGGAACTGGCTCAGCTACTCCCGTTCCCGTCTCATCGTCGTCGACTACCGGCTACCCCACCACTATCCCCACTGCCGCTGCCGGACGTCTAGAGAGCGGTCTCGTCGGTGCCGTCGCGGCTGGTGTGGCTGCCCTTGCCCTGCTGTAAGATAGCAGCTCAACTGGGAGGCGAAAGGTGATTTTGGGTTAGGTGATGGTTGGTGATTGATTTTGCAAATACGGGGTGGTGGTGAGGAATTGGTTTTGGTGATCTGGTTAGAGAATGGCATATAAAAGGGTTATGACATTTTTTATTAGTAGTAGTTTTTAATTTCATGACAACAGCATTTAGCATTTTACATACATTCAAAGATAAAGACATAAATAAAAATTTAGTTTCACGACGACCCGAATATGTTCGTCTTAACTTCTATTCACTTTCTGTGCTTGTGCGAAAATTATTTGGTGTATGGGTCATGTGTCACGTAGTACAGATACATGGCTGAGGCCAACGTGGCTTAACCCCACTAAGCCACATACCTTTAAGAAGTATCACCGAATATATGGCTACATGTATCTTAACTCTTATCGAGCTATTGGTACCTAACATTGTCTACCTAATCCAATAGCAATCGTTCTATTTCTTCCGAAGGTCCCGATTTCTCGATCTAAGGCTGAGACTGAGATTACCGACGTTAGATTAAGATGTAGCTAATCTTCAATTGAATCTTGGAAGACCAAATCCCGAAAGTAAATCGCAAACTACGTCTAGCGGCATGCGTTCTCTCCGCATGCGAGGTAACACTTTCACGACATTAGATGGAGTTAGAACGAAGCCCAATGAGAACTTAAGTATTAGTAAATAGGAGCTTCATTGTACTACACACATACCAAAGAATCGAATATGATTAGCAGCTCGTACTTGAATGAGGTGTAATGACATGAGCGACTTGGACGTGGAGTTCACATCCGAGTAAGTTTGTCACCGCTATGACGGGCTTGACTCTACTGCAAACGTCGGCCTAGACTTTTTAAAGTCTCAAATCTGGAGTATGCAGCCTCAACGTTTGGAGATATCTCTCCTTGAATTCGTCACCATGCTCACTAAAGGCTAGATGCTGAGCTTAAGCTTAAACTTGTCAGCGCAGTTTTGCGTGTCGTGATTGGCTAGACGGCCATTGGACCCCGGACTCTTTTCCCCGGATTCTCCTGTCGTTGACGACGACAATACAGTCCGGTGGCTTCTACTGGTCGAGGAGCCTGCGAGTGTCAACTTCAAGTAGTTGCAATATAGTACCCCGCGCATTGTCTCATCACATTGACATCAGGACGATTAGCTAATGTCGTGGAACGGGGAGGAGCGCGACTCAATGAGTACCTATGGCAGTCTTCGATCTCATATGTGGTGCCGATTGCTCACGACTGAGTCTGTTCATAAAAAGTCTCGGATAGGCCATCTATAGTCTATACCTGCACCTACAACTCTAAATTGTTGTTTATATTCACTAGTCAAAATGGCTTCAAGCACTCCCGGCGTTACATCCAACAGCAATCAATGGAGCATCACTCAGCACCCGCTGGAAGCCATCAAAACTGGCATCCAGAGCTCTACTGGCGGCGAGTCCCGCGGTAATCGGATGTCTCATATGATGAGTGCCAACGAAGGCCCGGCAGATATCGCCGCTAAGATCTCGGGTTGCGTGTCCGATGGCATTAGAACCGATGATGCACCTTATTTCACCAATAATGAGGGCATCCCCTTCCCAGACGCGTGGGTATCCGAGACCTTAGTTAATATGAGACGGAGCTGACTTCATGGTGTAGATGCCACAGCAAGACTATTGGTGGTATCCCTGTGGCTAGTGATGTCTTTCTGTTCCAGTGAGTAGGCTCTAGTAGCCCGTGATTTAGCGAATATTGCTGAGCTATAATGTAGGAAACAGCAGCACTTCAATCGGTCAAAGAACTTGGAAAGTGAGTAATCTGCAATTGAAACATGGCTAAGTCAGTAGAACTGACCAGGTATCAGGAATGGTGCATCCATGTGGAAGTGGAGCATTTGGCTACTTTGAGTGCACGAAGGACGTATCCAGCCTAACCGTGAGTGGCCGAGAGATAGGGGATCAAGAATCCTAAATACCTATCCTCGACGGGACTAACAATGAACTAGAAAGCCAACTTTCTTCAGAAGCCCGGAGAGAAGACGCCGATCTTCATCCGCTTCTCTACCGTCACGCTTGGTCGGGAGTACCCCGACGAAGCTCGCAACCCGCGAGGATTCGCCATCAAATTCTACACCAAGGAAGGGAATTATGACATTGTGGGATTGAACTGGCCCATCTTCTTCTGCCGCGATCCTATCCAGGGGCCTGACGTGATCCGATCACAATATCGCGACCCCAAGAACTTCCTACTGGACCAGGATGCCCTATTTGACCTCCTGGCCAACACGCCCGAGTCGAACCACGCGGGTCTCATGTTCTTCAGTGACCACGGTACACCCGTGGGATGGCGCTTTAACCACGGATATGGATGTCACACGTTCAAGTGGATTAACCAACAAGGTCAATTCGTCTACATCAAGTACCACTTCATCGCCAAACACGGGCAGAAGCAGTTTACATATGATGAAGCCATGCGCAAAATGGGCGAGGACCCCGATTATTCCAAACGCGACCTCTGGGACACGATTGAGCGCGGCGAGCAGGTCGAGTGGACGGCCAAGATCCAGATCATGAAGCCCGAGGACGCAGACCCTACCAAGCTAGGCTTCGACCCGTTCGACGTGACCAAAGTATGGCCGCGCGACCAATTCCCCATGGAGGAATTCGGGCGCCTAGTCCTAAACAAGAACCCGGAGGACTTCCACCGAGACGTCGAGCAAGCCGCCTTCTCGCCGGGCAGCATGGTTCCCGGCATCGGCGACTCGCCCGATCCGCTGCTGCAGTTCCGGATGTTCTTCTACAGGGACGCGCAGTACCACCGTATCGGCGTCAACCTGCACCAGATCCCCGTCAACTGCCCGTTCATGGCGCAGTCGTTCAGCTCGGTTAATTTCGACGGCCAGATGCGCGTCGATGCGAATCATGGCGGTAATCCGTCGTATGTGCCGAATAGCTTCCAGCATAAGTTCCGCCCTGATGCGGCGGAGCCTGCGTATATGGTTGCGGATAATATTTGTAGTCGTAAGAGTCACTATGTGAGTCAACTGATTTCTGCGTCGAATATGCTATTGCTTGAGATGCATTGTGCTGATGCAAAACTTTGTAGTGGCATGAGGGCAAGAAGAGTGATTACGAGCAGGCAACTCAGCTCTGGCGGCGCGTGATGAGTGAGAAGGAGCGCAAGAACACTTGCTACAACACTGCCCAGCTGCTGAAGTTTGTCAAGTTTCCGTTGATCCAGGCATGTTCCTATAACTCCTTCGGTAGTCTCTGATAGCTACCTGCTGACATAGTTTTACAGAAAAAGTACTTGGCTCAGATTTACAATATTGCCCCTGACTGGTCACAGGGAGTCTATGACATGCTTCCCAAGAAAGAGTTCAGCTTCAGCGAAGTAGAGAAGTTGTCGGAGGGTGCTCAGACATGGTACAAGGAGAAGAAGTTCATGCCTGGCCAGGGCGATCGCCTTGTTGGATATGCACCTACTAAGTCTGTGTATAATGTGTAGGTAGGTAGGGGTTATAAATTTTGGAAGGATAAAGGTAGTGGTTGCACATGTTCTGTTCAACCTTCATGAAATATGTTGGTATATGGTTAGGGGAAAATGGAGTATAAAACGGATTCGGTATGAATCTTGAACATTCTCTTACATTTTTATCATATTTTGTAGCCCCTTTGAATGTGGTCTGATAACTATTTAAATGCAACGACATTATTTTCTCTAAAGTGTAATGATACAATTTTCGACCCCATAACCATCCATATGTTCAACTACCTAATTCGCATCATACGGTAAAGAATCCAACTTCTCCTTCAGGATACCTTCGACCAGCCGCCAGCAGCGCTCTTGCAGCTCCTCGTCCTTAGCCTGGTTGCTAACATCCGATATTTTTCGATCCGGCACGATATACTGACCATCAATATTTTCCTCCGCAATGGCGTCGCTTGTAGCAGCAAACAGCATGGGCCTACAACCTTCATCGATCGGATCCTTCATAAAGGGCTTTATGGCCTTAATCAGTAAACTGCCTATCGTCCCATATGCGTCCTCCGCTTGCTTCGGCTGATCCGTCTCCACCCCGCCGGGGTGCGTTGCATTAATCCACGGCGACATTCCGGTCACGAGGCCCAGCTCGCCGCGCAGCTTGCGGCGATGGAACGCTTTACACAGCAAAACCTGGGCGAGTTTCGTGCGGGCGTATAGCTTGCTCGGCCCGATATCGCGATTGATCTCCGCGACGTCCCTGAACTCGACATCGCTGGTGCCTAAGCGGTGGAACTCAGATGATTGGAAGCAGAGACGGCTATTCCGCGTCGCGATGAGTTTGGGGAGTAGGATTCTTGCGATGTGGTGTTGCGCGACCACATTCACTTGCATGTGGCTATCCAACCCGTCCTTCGTCTCGCCGTACTTGCCTGCGCCGAGCCCGGCATTCAGGATCAGCGCATCGAGGCGGTCGAGTTTAGATGCTAGGTCGCGCGCCACCTTGTCCGTGTGCTTTAAGTCCTCCAGCTCGATTTGAATGAATTCGACGCGCGAGATGTCACCGTATTTCTTCAACCCCTCTTCTGCTTCGACCAGGTGCTCTTCCTTCTTGCCGAGTAGGTATAGCTTCTCGCAGCCATGCTGTAAAATATGTGCCGAAATCCCGTATCCAATGCCGGCGCTACCGCCCGTCACCACGAAGACCCTCCCGCTCAGGTCAGGGATGTCGGTGTTGGGGTCGAACTTGTTGCTTGAGCGAAACATGATTTCTGATGTATCACTGTTTCAAGTGTACTTCTGAGGCGAATGAGCCCTGTCAGGGGCGTGACACAGACTTGTTATTTAACGGTTAACCGTTACCTCACCGTTTTGCCTCAGTAGGGAGTCAAAGATGTCATTGCTGCCCATGGTTTGCCTGGTCAATGTGCATGACGTCAAGAAGACGCCCATAGGCTTGGATTCTAGAATAATAATGAATTTGGCGAGGTCAATAAATTTGGAGCTGAGCAGTTGGCTTGGTACGGTAAATGATGTTGAGGATGCTGGTTCGTGACGTCGTTCATCATGGCCGTTCCCCGAACATTTGACTCGTCACTCTGACGCCAAAAGCGATTGGTATATAGTAGAAATCAGTATCAGTGCCTAGCACATACGACCATACGATCTGGAAAACTCGGGATCCCGTCCGCTCTCCCATAGATAAGCCAGATACGGTCAGATTAGTAGTTGGGTCGGTGACGACCAGCGAATCCCTGATGTTGTATGTTTTTTGGGGGTTTTTTTGCCCTTCTAACCCTCTGTTTTTCGGTTCGCTTTCTAACTTATTTTAATAAAATTCATTATACCCGTTTCTTCTTCACGTTATGGTTTTCTTTCCACTCCATAAAGCACCTTCAGTCCGTAAGGTCCGCTCTCCCAAGCAGCCCAAGAATGCTTGTAAAACTCGATGCTATGCGACTGTTTTCTAGCAAATCTAAAATTGGACAGGTGGTCATTTGGCGACAAATGATGCAAGTCATTATTTCTATGAGTTGTATCTAGTTCTGAGATTCATCATGGAGGTAGACTTCATAAGGCTTTGGAAAGAATCCCTTTCTGAATAGTTGGCTGTTTTGCCCCGTTATCACCAGCCCATGACGTTACACAACCGCTGTCCCACGCCTTTAGTCAGCTTCCCCCAAGGAGTGTTCCGATCCCTCATTGCCCTCGCTAGCGCCTTAATCTGCGACTCCACTGTGACCTGCTGGCCGTCGCTCTCGACCGTGTATTGCAAGTAAGCCTGTATAAGGGCGCTGTTTGGGTAGTTGCTTAGTGGGATGTTTTTCTTTTGTTGGTTTAGATCCGTCGAGATCTGGTAGAGGTTGCGGTGCTCGTTCACGAAGGACGCCAGGTCCATGAAATACCCGATCTGCTCCGGGTACCAGTTGTCTGGACTGATCAGAGGGTTTTGCCTATCTACAAGAATGTCGACGCAGTGTTGCACTTCGAAGAAGTGGTCGACCTGCCTCGGAGTTGGCATCACCGGGTTAACAATGGTATTGTAATCAGATCGAGAGAATCCCACGCGGAGGATGTCGTTTAAGAGGGAGTTGTCACCCATTTTGACGCTTCAGCGCTGGGAAATCGGTAGTCTTTGTCTTATTGAGATTTTACCTTTGGTAAGTTGCGGCGTATTGGGTTTGGCGCTTTCATACCAGGTAGTAAAGATCAAACGCTCAGATGGAATTTGGAACTGAGGATACTCTTTATAGTACGGCCAGAACAAGAACCAAGAATCTCTAGGCGTTCCATTCTACTCCGGTCATCCAATGTGGTATTTGCAATATTGCTTCATTAGGTGTAAGCTGGGTACTACGTTTGCTAGAGAATGTCCGAAACTCCGATGTTCGTATCCGCTGCATTATATTGCGGTGTATGTTTATCATGATGGTGTTCTGCAACGAATGGCTAATATTTAATGAACGCAGCTTACCGAAACAGCAACGTTACTTTGCTAGAACCTTGTGACCATGAATTGATCACAAAATAACGGGTACTGAAATTTAGACATGCAGTCACTATAAATCACATACGGTTAATAGGAGAATCGACCGTGGATATTATGTATACTGAAGTGGTGGCTTTATCGTCCTAGCTACTGGAATGTGATTACGTCTCGGTACGACATCATCCTGAAAATGACGAGATTACAAATACACTGTAAGTAACCTCCTTATTCGAGGTGTAGAATCTAGGCCGATGACAGAGAGTACTATAGCAACTATGCTGCCGTTTACTACCGCAGAGGGAATGTTTACCTAGGCAGTCTCCGTTCGCTTCTAGAGGATGCCGTCCTTAGTGTCACAATGCTTTCTGTTGAGATGCTAGATTCCTTCTAAAAGCTGTATGATGTCCTTAATATCCAAGTTAAAGCCAATTAGGTACATTTAAAAGCTGCCTCTTTTGGAGAGTAAGAGCAACTCAAATAATCCATTCTTATACAGAGGTACAGCTTGGATTTTCTGACCATCCATGGCTATATTTGTATTGATCTCTGACATATAGATAGAGGTGACTTAAGTATGGGGTGATGCTAGGCTACACATTGCGCACTATGATCAATTCTTGTCTTGATAGACCCCTTTGGTTCTCCCCTCAAGTGCCTCTTTTACATAGTCTTCGAACTTGATGAACTGAAAATCCGGATATAGCTCTTTGCCACTCAGGTAGCCCAGATAGTCAGCATACTCAGGAGTATTATCTCCACGGATACCCCGAGAATAAAAAAGTTGATGAGGCGTGAGGATATCTATGGCATTCGGGTTCTCAGGAACATTATTGAGCTCTTTTCTAGCGTTATTAAGGCGTGAAACAGCATCTTCTTCTGAGATCTGGTTGGAAAAAATATGATATTGGCTTATACTCGAAAGCACGAGCAGATATGAGAATGTAGGACACTGACATAACTGCGAGGAAGGCTCTCCCCGGTGAGTCTCTCTATTGTATCATAGATCTGATTCTGTGCATAAACTTCGTTATACACGTGCACCCTTTTGTTCAGAGTACGTGGATCAGTGATGATTCTGGCGACATATCGCCCTACATCTCTGATGTCTGCTAATGCACTCGGAACATTACCATCGAGGCCAATGGGAAGGTCTGGCATGCCCGGAGGAAGAACTTCATCAAAGCGGCCTGAGGGAAGGCGAGGAAGCGAGAGTTGGTACCACCAACCTGCATCGATATAGGTGTACGGTAGCCGAAGCATTTGGATATAGTTCAAATTATCTTCTTTCTATAATGAAATGAGCAACCTTATCAACATCATGGTAAGATCGAGTAGAGATAACACTTACCTTCGCACGAAAGTCCACAACTCCCCGTGGTGGCACGATGATCATAAATGCGGACGGAAGAAAGCGTTTAACACCAGCCGCCTTTGCGGCATTAGCCAACGGTATCTCATCCGCGAGACTACGGTAGAAAATGGCGGAGATGACAACGTCGATGTTTGAGAGGAGGTCGACCAACTTGTCCTGGGGACCATTTAGGTCTGCGGGTACGACCTTAACGCCCCTCTCTCGTAACTTGGCATTGGCAGGTTTATTGAGCGACTGTGGTCGCGTTACAGCCGTGATATCCTACTCTATTAGTATCATCGAGAAGAGCCGGCTCAGATTATTGTAAGGACACTCACGAATTCTATGTCGGACGAGTTCAATAGGCCGTCCACGATTGACTGGCCAGTTTCACCACTGGCACCAACAACTGCAACCGTGATTTTCGCCATGGCTAGGTAGGTAACCAGTTTGGAATTAGCATACCTATAGAGGCTCACCATCTACGATGTCCGATGCCGTGGGACATAAATATAAGTACCTACCTATATGTCCTAGTCGATACGTGGGTCCTGGATTGGACCGGATCGAAATCATCAGAATATTTGTCGAATTTTCTTCAAGATTACTTCCAATCCGTTACTCATATGATTTGGTACTGCTTGTGGCGCCACTCCATACCTACCTAAGGGGTAGTTTGACGTAGAGAGATATAATAATTAGTTCCCACTATGTCGATTGTTTTCTATATTATAAATCATCCCTGGAAGCACCACTAGAATGACGGGATTTGATATTCGTCATAACTGCTGACAAATCATCAACGGCATTTGGATGCGGCTGTAGTAATGGTGCTATACGGTTCTTTATTCCGGCCCCATCCTTTATTTATACCTATTTTCGCCTTTTTATATTAGTAGTCACTTTCCAGCTCCTTTTCCTCTGGTGGATTCGGTTCGTCGTGTTGAGCTAAAAACGACTCCTACTGGATTTTTGGCGACAAGTTATGGTCGACGCACAAGCCACAGGAACTCGCAATGAAGGTTGATAGCTTGAAAGACATCTATTTTAACAATTATCTCATTTTCTGACCTGGCACTCCTTAGAAATAGAAACGCTTGGGTCAGACTCAGACGTAACGATCAACCTAACAACCGCCTTACTCGCAGCATCAGCCGTTGCGCCAACAGCCACATCAACCGTAGTCCATGCGCCAAACTTGGCCGTGGCCAGTGCATTAGGCACCTCCACGCGCCACCCTTCACCATCCACCTCGGCGCTGAGCCGATAGATATCAGAGCCCAAATACGCAGATAGATCTTGCGGGTGTTCCGCGCCGCCATCCGCGTAGACCCCTGAGTTCGTCAGACGGAACGCGCACGTCACGCCGTTGACGCTCGCCCTGGCTAACGGGCCTTCCGCTACTTGGCCCTCGCTCAAGTCGACGGCATACGTACTCGCTCCACTCCCGTCGAGCGAGCGCACGCCCACGGTGTAGTGCAGCACGCCGTCGTCGTCGCGGCGGATATCCACGACGTAGAAGTGTAGCCGATTCGCCTCGTCGACGTACTCGTACTGACTACCCGAGTTGGTCCCCGCGTGAAACAGCGCGTCAGCTAGCTGGCGGTAGTCGCCTATGGTTAGCATGGAGGGCGTGCCGTCGGGGCGGTAGAAGTCGACGACGTTGATGTCCTGCGGGTTGGCGTCGATGGTCCATTGGAAGGGCGCGTTGTCCACGTCTTTCGTCTTGCTGATCATGACACCCGAGTCCGGCGTGAACGAGTCGGCGCCCATTCGGTCGATGACCTCGATGTCGTAGTTGTTGTACCGGCCACCGTCGCAGAGAGGGTCCGTGCTGGTGTTGCATGGCGCGGAGAGGTCGGTGCCCATGATGACGTGGAGGCCCATCAGTTCGTCCTCGCCTGGGTTGACGCATCGCGCAGTAATCTCGGCTACCACGGGGCCAGAACTGGGCAATGCCGCGCGGGATACCATGAGCACGCTTGAATTGGCCACCAGACCGATGCGCAATTTGTCTCCCATGGTATGCAGCGAGCCAAGGGAGCCTCCCTGTGTTGACGGGATCTGCCAGCGCGTGTGCGGACCACCTGGACCGTTGAAGCTGCCTCTGGATAACATCGACCACGGCCCGGTATACGCGCGACGCGCCGGAACGCCGTACGGGTTATTGTAGTTGTCGCCAATGCCGAGCAAGTGTGTCAGTTCGTGCGCATAAGTCGACATCCCCGAGCTTTCCGCCTGCGTGGATGAGCCGCCACCGGCATTCGGCCAGATAGCACTTGCTGCTTGCCAAGAAGTCCAGTTCACGTATCTCGTCTTAGCGTAGTTGGGTAGCTCGTCGTCGTTTGGAGGCCCGAACTCGTCCGGCACATTCTCCGGAGTCTGGAATTTGATCTCGCCAAATTCCTGCCACGTGGAGGACTCGTCTTGGCCTGCGGAGAGGATGAAGACCAATTCAAAGGAGTTGGCTGTCTCGTTGCCCACATCGGCGCGCCAAGCACCCAGTGCATCGGTCCGAAGGTCGATTGAACAAGGTCCTTCTGAGGGACAGGCACCCTCGTTAAATCCGCCTCGCTCGTCATCTATGCCGTACTGGTATGAACGGCTAGGTAGCAGGTAAGCCCCGAATGCGGTTAAATCCACGCCAAAACGGCCCCCGGAATCTTCCATCCAGTACTCGTGCAAGGTGCGATTGTGATTGAGGTCACTGGGCTTGTTGAGAAAGTCCCGGTAGAAGGCCGGTACCTCCGTACGGTTTAACCCGGACTTTATAGGTAACGGATTGCCGAATACGGTCGTGTTAGGCGCTTGTGTGATGACAAACGGCTTATCCGGATAGTCAACGGCTACGAGAGCGATGTTGAAGTTCCGTATAGAGCCTTTACGACTTGGATCGTTCCAGGACGTGCCCGGGGGAATCTTATAGTCTTCCCAGGTCATGTTATCCGGGTTCACCCAGTTCTGCGGATCGAGCACCTTGAACGGATCACTTTGCGGGACATACGGTGCGGCCCACGCGTAATTCCGTAACAGTATCTCAACCAAGACGGTCACCGCGACCGCTCGTTGGCTTTCGCCCGAATTTCTGAAACGCATCTCTGAAATGACGCTGGACCTAGGTTTGATGCGATTTGAATCCAGTGGTTTGCATCCTCGACCACAAAGGACGTAAATAGAGATAAGATGAGTCGCTGGCTACCGGGGCATTGGAGGTATTAATGTGCTCCAAGAGCACGACATGGGGAACACTCCCATCGGTCGTGCTTCCGATCGTAAAAAAAGGCTTGGCTTATTGATTGAGACCTTATATCACCTTGTCGGTCCCGTTTGCCGGGTGACGATGCAGCTTCGTTCCACCCCCGTGGTCGTGTGCTAGGGCAGATATGCCGGATACAGCTAGAAGATATCAGCGCTTATCACTGCTACCTCCTGGATTAGGTAGGAGATAACGTCCACTAAGCTTGGCGAAAATAGACTGATTGGTCGCTAGCGGTGTCGCAACGGTACCGCTGTAAGCGGAGAACCTGGTTCGCTAAAATGGCCAAATCCAGTGGTCTAGCTATAGGTAACGTAAGAGATCCTGGTTAACCACTTAGCTACCTCTAAAGGACCTGCCTGGCAGGTCCTGCCAGTAAAGTGTGATGCGATATTACCTTCAGCTCCCAGTTGATGCAGTGCGAATAACATTTTCAATCAATTATTAGCCCAATAAGCCCGCTGGGGCATTATACAGGACGCCGATCGGGGTAGAAGTTAGCCCATAAATGGGATCAAGAACTGGATAATCCCCTTTCCTCACATCATCGCGAAGCTTGATATAGGAGATGGAAAGTCTTAATAGAAAAGAGACAATAGCAAGTCCATAACCATATCTAGGTACCTAGTTGACTCCCCGATAGAGCCTGGCGTAGGGCTAGCAGATTGAGGAGCAGCTGTTGGATGGCGCCGATGGAGGGAACACCAGTACCACTCGTTTGCAATGAAGTTATCACTCCAGAAGCCCTGCAGCTCAGACGCAACTTGAACTGTCGGCTTCTTGGGTAGTCCAGCTAAGATATTTCTTCAGCTAAATTGAAGGGAAAATCCCTCCGGGATGCCCTCCGTTCATTTTCAGTTGTCACTCGCAAGCCTCTCGGCGATGCTTAGTGGGACGCTGTGCTGCGCTGCGCCGGGTAGCAGTTCTTGATTTTAGTGGTCCCAAGCAACAGAGGCATCTGCATGAGAAGCGGCTGTCACAGTCTCCCTAACTCGAATCTTCATATCGTTGCCAAGTCACCGGAGTGATTTGTCCCGTCTGGTATACATCAACGAGATATGTGCTAAGATTGCAGCACGCACCATTCTCTAACGAGCTTAGAGCCAGATTGTTGACCTGATATGTTATGACGAAACCGCTTTTGGTGGAAATTCAGCTTTCCACAATCAACGCCTCCAAGCTCGCGGGGACCTAGTTGCCAGATTGGCGTGACTGATCGAGTCTCCTAAGCGGTAATACAGTGGCTTAGGAGGGTGGCGCTGAATGAATGTACGCACCTACCACAATTCTTCAATGTTACGCTCGGAATCAGCAACAGCTTGATTGCAGACGGCATACAAAGAAAGTACATATAAAGAGTGTGATTGATCCAACCAGGCTCATTCCTTGCCACATGCCAAACCACATATGGACGCATCTGATACATAGGATCCTCCAATAGTCCCAGAAAGTACCGCAGCTACATCCATCAGACTAACGAGCACCATCGGAAATGCAATAATGCCTTGTGAAATAGGTGGTGCTTCAATTTGGTTGGTATGAAGCGGATGTTCTGCAGGCCGCCCTACCACAGTCCTTTTTCACGGTTTTAACCTGCTGTCTGACTTCACCGTTGGGCTTGCTGACGGTGGTAGTAGTTGTCTCCCAGGTACACCTAATATAAAACGATGATTAATATGTTAAAGCTACATATGATCAAGGAATACTGGCGTACATCGTGATAATTTTATGGAATCACGGAGGTTTCCAGGCCTATAATAGCTCAAGTTGGATCGGAAGGGGCTGAACGATTGTCAACGATGTAAGTAGATATGTACCTAAGGGTTCGTTGCAAGCTGGTTTGCAAACTTCTTGATGTGGCGGATTGGAATGGGAAAGGGATTTTAGTGGAGAGATAGTGAATTGTAAGTTCTCGCAGTCCTTTGGGGATATCGCGGTCTTTTAAGCTGGAGTTCTATGAGTTCTGAGGTAACCGCTTAACCGCCTTCACAACCACGCCATTGAAAACATACCAACAGGGACTCTGATATATCGCTGGGACCTAACTTAATTGGAAGAACGCATAGCTTCAGTATCCTGTTTTGCGGCCTCGCCTGCTAAGCCATCCAGCAAGGGAGGCAAAGGAGGACGCGCCGGCCTTCTTTTTTTCTTTTTCTTTTTTTTTCCTTCGCAAGGCAGAAAAGTCAAACTGCTCCCAGCACTTTGATATTGCTCAACTAATAAACTCATGATCTAATATAAAATTGGTACTTCGAATATACGCCAGAATCTTACCTCAACCGAAATTTTTAGATATAATCTCCATATTAATAATACATTCTTCTCCTTGCTTGAGTGAAGAGGTATTACGGGCTTTCTAGCAAGCAAGCTGGCGCTTAGGTAGTAGGTCACGGGTGGCTTCCAAACGACCCTATGGCCGTTGTTGGTAGCTCAGCCTCTCTCATTGGTGCGGGGTCGCAGCCCGTTTTTTACTGATATGGTTCCAACAGCATTTAACCCATTCTATCACAATTTAATAAACTTATGTGCTAGAATTCTCAACATCTTTTACTATGCTCTCTTTACTAGGTGGCCGGTATCTAGGCAAACATGCATCCAATTATTAAATCTCTTCGGGATCTTCACTACTTAGCTGAATCTTTCACTCTTGGGAGTCAGGGCGCCAGTGAAGATTTCTTATATACATCATTCACATATTTTGATGCCAACGATCATGCGTATTTCGGACAGGTTCAGAAGCCCAAACTTAAGATGTCCCTTGAGGATGTTTCATCTGCACTTACATTAATTCCCGATGAAGAAATCTATCCTCTTCTCCCTGAATCCGAGCCATTTCTCAGCGTGGCTCCTGAAAATCTCAATCTGGCCCCAGCTACAGAACTGAAGGGCGTGTACATCAAGCGACCGCCAATAAAAGACTACGATTGGTATAAAGAAGAGGATTGTGTCTTTATTATACCGGCCACGTTACTCGAGGAAGCAATCGCATTGCAACACATTTCCCAGCACGACCAACATCCCAATATCGTCAAGTTCCATGGTTGCCGCGTTCGTCGAGGTCGCATCACTGGGCTTATGTTAGATAGGTACGAAAGCGATCTCCGCGAATTTCTGAAGGAGGGGAAGACCGTGAATAAAGAGCGATTTTTGAATGGCTTGGATTCTGCCATCCGTCACCTTCACTCACTCGGTCTTGCTCACAATGATATCAATCCAGGGAACATTATGGTGAACGAGATAAGTGGCGAGCCGGTGCTTGTTGACTTTGGATCATGTCACAAGATAGGGGCTAAGTTGACAGCAAGTCGAGGGACACCTGGCTGGACAGAAGAGGGAGATGACTACACCACATCCAAGGAAAGCCACGACATCTCTGCACTAGATAAGATTCGTTTGTGGCTGGACAAGCCCACATTTAGATGAGAGGGGATAGGCATGTACCAGTTCAAATTTCACAGTCATAGACTTAAGAGATTATATTAAAATTTAACTTTCACTGTATACATGTACGTGTTGTTCGAAGTGACAAGGGAATCTGCAAAAATGGAAGTGCTGCTGACTAACCGACGTGATGCTTACAGGGGTGACTGGTCCCTATAAAAGGATTCGCGAAATCGCCTAAAACGAACGATGGGATCAATTGTATTGGCTGTATCGTGATCATTTAGATAGTCGCCATATTTTAACCGAACGATCATAATAGATCTGGAAAGACGTGCGTAAAAGTACACGATATAAGATGAAGGCCTTCTGTTGTAACTGATTTTTCCTAGTACCCAACACAGCCTTATACGTGCTATTTGGTTCCTCAATTATACCGTCATACGGTTGGCCATTCCATAGAAACCGCCAACCCGCCAAAACCCTGATACATGTATTAAATTAAATTAATCTTTTTATACAATAATTCTCGTTATATGTATATACACATTTCCTTATACGCATAGGGTATGTAACAAAAAGAAATATTATATCAGATATATGCATATATTTGGATCATGTTATCAATTTTCAAAGTTTTGGCCGGTTAGCGATTTAGTGCCAAATGGCCAGCGCGTCCTCAAGGTTAATTCTGCCTTGGCCAGGCCTGAAACATGATTTGATTTACCCAAAGCCAACGGTAAACGCCTAACAGCGCGAAAGCCACCCGGCTGACTAAAATCTTCCCCGTCATAATACTGAACTCTATATACAATTTCATCCCGACTTAATGAAAACCTTGAAAATGACGGTTCATGAACTCGACCCCGAAGGCGATACCATACTCATTCTTCGCAATCCGGGATCGCCATTTGCTATTTGGTACGAAGACTGCGAAGCAAGAGTATCCTCTCATCAAGAACAATCCGAAACCAAGTCTGGGGAGCCTGCACCAGCTGGTGAGCCTCCCAACGAGGTCACCAACAAGGTCGATGATAGCAATTCACCAAAGGCCTCTTCCGAAAAAGATGTCACGTTCCGACTTTCATCGAGGCATTTGACTTTAGCTTCTAAATACTTCAAGTCGGTATTGCAAGGTCCCTGGAAAGAGGCGACCGAGATCCATCCGGATAACTGCCGCCACATCGAAGCTCGGGATTGGGATGAAAACGCCATGCTTATCCTGATGCAAGTTATCCATGGTCTCAATCGCAAAGTTCCCAGATCAGTGACTCTCGAGATGCTTGCTAAAATTGCCGTTCTCGTTGACTATTATAAATGCCACGAGGCAGTTGCGCTTTGGTCGGATGTATGGATTGGGAACTTAAAAGACACTATTCCGACAACAATTAATCGAGACCTTGTTCTATGGATCCTCGTTGCCTATGTGTTTGAGAAGGAGACTCTGTTCAAGGAGGCAACGAAAGTGGCTGTGCCACAGTGCCGAAGGTATCTACCAACATTAGACCTGCCGATTGTGGCAGTAGCTGGTAAGTTCTGGAAATATGTATTTGAGTTGTAAGCTGACTATGTCAACAGATAAGATCGAAGTGAAGAGACTGGGAATCCTTCACCAAATATTTACTCACATATATGGTATTCTTGAACTCTTGCGCGGTGGAGAGGTTGGATGTCGATTCGAGTGTTCGGCGATGATGCTAGGCGCGCTCACCATGCAGATGCATGCGGAGGGTATTCTTGATCCGCGACAGGAACCTCCATATTTTGGATACAGCATCACGTCAGCTATGAATATGGCGCGAAAATTCGAGTCTCCATCCTGGGCCATCCCGGGCTCTCTATATATTTCTCCACAGAACCATAGTCTTCGAAAAATGCTTGACAATAATGTTGTGATAGGTTCCGAGTCAGCACACGGTTGTAAGCTTTCGGTCTTCTTTGATCTGAAAATCGCTGATACGGTGGAGGGTCTTGAGCTACGAGAAATTTAGCGTCAGCGGAAGGCCTAGATTGGCAATTCTAACTTCCCTTGATAATGTAGAGGTAGGGTTGGAGTTGTACTACCTCTCAAGAACAGAGTCACGGTATCAGAGCATCGCGTTTTTATTGCGCTTTTGTACCTAAACATCAAGACGGAGAAGTCTAGGATGGTAAATTCCATCAATAAAAAGTATCTACAACCCAGATGCTTAACGAACAAACCACATTACTTCCCGCGAGTTCAATCTGAATGAATGACAAATGTCGTGCCATTACACTGATACTCCAAACATGGTCCACACCCATTAGGGAGATACGGCAGCCCGCAGTGCATCATGATGCGTATACTTGACTCCGCCTCAACATTCCTATTCATGTATCCTGGTTAATAAAGGCTTCTCACAAGGTTCACTCGTTGTACTCGCCTCGATTCGCACTGCATCTCCTGCTTAAACCAGAACTTGGCCGGGTGCGCGGTATCGCTATCCGCGGCCGCAGAATCGAACTTGAACGAGAGCGTCGGGTCCACCGGCTCCGTGTCCCCGAGACGTACTTTATCCAGGCCCCAACACCGATACGTCCAATTGCTAAACTGGTACGTCGTCTCGCCCTGGTAATAATTCGTGTTGATCCTGCACCGGTGCTCCTGGGCGAGCGTGGGGCCCGATACGTGGAAATCTAACTTTCTCATCCTGTCAATTTGGCTGGGAGAAAACGGATTCGGCGTCGCGATATCCGAAAGTTGCAGCCCAGTGACTGTCCACGAAATTCCTTCGCCGCAGTCGCTGGCTTTTGTGGGGGTCAGGGTTGTGGATGCTAGAAAAGGTAGCAGGGTAATGAGTATTGTTGTACGAGCTATAGCGGCCATTGTATCAAGTAGTGGAACGGATGAAGTTAGATGATGAGGTATAGAGGGTGATTAAATACCTTATAAGAGGTTATTTACAGCAACTAAATAGTTATGGTTGACGTCTCTCTGCATGGCGTGTTGTTTATTAGCCGCGGTATCTTCCAATTGGATCTCTCAAAATAGGCACTACACGAATAGAGACAGGGTGTGCAATTCAGAACGGACTTCCTAATATGGGGTGAAGCTGTGAACTTTTAAAGTATCTAAAAAGCATATAATATACTAAAACTATGAGTTCTCCCATATAAGCTAAAGTTGCTTCTTTTTTCAAGGTAAATCTAGAATAACTAGGTAGCCTCTGGCCCTCAAAGCTATATCTCCGGTAATAGTTGCCTTCAAAAGGGTCGGTCCCGATCCGTGCTCTTGATACCTCGATAAACTCCTCTAAAGACTCGATAGCAGCTTCTGTCATCTTCTCTTTAATTTGGACATCAATAGCCCGGAACGTTTTGTATTCAGCTGGTATGATCCAGCGGAGCTTCTCCTGAATGACAAGTTGCAGAGACTCCCGCGCAAGGGCGCTGTCCTCTGCTTTAAGATGCGTAACGACTGTATCCAAGACTTCAATCTTTGCGGTAAGATAGAGATCTCTGATAGATCTGAGTAGCCCACGGAATGCTTTAATATCGTCATCATTAGGGTATATTTTCATCCCTGTGCACAATAAGAAATCACTCTCCAGCTTCGACTTGAATATATCCAACGGTGTGTCTCCACCGTCGTCACGTACCTGTACGTCCAGGGCTTGGCCGGTTGCGATGAAGCTCGCTATCGCTCCGATAACTTCCATCTTTGGCCAGGGTTTATAGGGGAGTATTTACGACAAAAAATTCACAAATTAAAGGAAAGAATGAAGGAAGGACATCTCAAAGGTGACACAGCCTGCCGAAGTGATAGCATTTGATTACGGAAGCAAAGGGAGGGGGCCGTCATGTTGCGTAGAGGTGCGTATCCCCCGACAGCCAACCAGCTTATGGCGCAATATGCAGGCTAAGCATTACTCGGGCGAAACGACCATGTCACCTATAACCATCGATGTAGGCTCCAATAAATGCGACGTTTCGCTAGCCTTTGGATTAATTAAATGATCGCTCAACTTGTCGTAATCGCCCGCGTGTGTGAAAATGGTGGTGCAGTGGCTGAAATAAGCGTATAATTATAATACGCTTATCCCATTTCTTATCACGGCCTTATTGCCGCCCCGAAACATACTTCAAAGGTAGGTTTCCGCGTATATTTATCATGGAGTGTACCTGTAATGACTCCGTGAGATAGAATGTAGTTGGTGAAGCCAAGATTGGAGAAAGAGTAAACGAACATGGGGATAGAGTTCCGAATCTCATCAGCTATATGAAGCTGAGAGAATGAAAGCAGATACGGAGGTGATTTACTGAGATTGGGGATTGCATTGATCTGAACTTGTACGGAAGCCCCCTATTTATCCCTACTACGAGGGCTAAGGCACGGGCCACAGCGCTCATGTAAGGGGTTGACCAACATAATAGCCCTCCCGTTAGAACACGTTGAACTTGTATTCCCAACTTTTTCCCCCAGCAATAACGAATAATTTATTTACATGTGAGTCGACTGATGGAGCATGCTACATTGTCCAGGCCATGTTTTACGATCTTCTACGCGGAGCGAACCTGGGAGCTTTTTCTCTGATTGTAATCGCTGCTCTCTGCCGTTGGTATGCTACTCGATATGACAGCTCCAAAGGACGTGAGAAGCCCGGTAATGCTAAAGGGACTCCTGCAACGTTCCCCTACATCTTCCCGCTATTGGGAAGCCTACCAATTGTGTACCTGTGGAACCCGAGAGCCTTTGTCCTGAATCCAAAGTAAGCACACTGTATGTCAGTAGCCTGATTACCGCCGCGACTGACTTACTACAGTAATTTCTTCCAGAGTCCACATCCAGTTCTAGTTAAGATTCTTACACAAGAATTCTATGTCATTCGTGGACCGGAGAACGTCAAAGCCCTCTTCAAGGGTTCCTGGGCATGCACATCGGTCCCTTTCGTCAAATTCGCCCTTGGACACGCTTTCGGCTTACAGACCAAGGCGCTGAGTCTGTACGACAAGGACGATTCTGGCGGTGGCCATATACCTCACCCAGGTAGCACGGTGGAAGCCCGTAATCGTATCGACTATAATGTGTACCAGTCCCTACTTCGATTTCTGGAAGGGAAAGGGCTTCAGCCTTTCTGGAATAGGTTCGCCGACAATATCACGCAGCAATTGCATAGTTTGCACGACCGCATTGGGGCTGATTGGAAATATCATGCCGATCTCATGAAGGTTGTCGGAGATGAGGCCACCATCTCAATTGTCAATGCCCTTTGCGGCCCGCACCTCTTGCGCCTAAACCCGCACTTCCTACAGGATTTCTGGGACTTTGACCGCAACCTACAGACCTATCTTCAAGGTGCGACATTAAAAAGCATATAGTAGCACTCTTAACTGATCTCCTTCACAGGTCTTCCTTGGTTTCTGGCTCCAAGGGCCTACGCAGTTCGGAAGAGAGCTTTGAACGCTGTTAAAGTTTGGCAGCAGCACGCGCGAGACCACTATAGTGACTCGGCCGTCGGTGCTGATGGCGATGATCTATTCTGGGGAAGTAGCTTCTTCCGTGAGAGGCAGGAAATGTTTCTCGAAATGGACGGTTTCGACTACGATGCAATCGCGTCCGAGGATTTCGGAGCAATATGGGCGTAAGCTACAGTGCCTGCACCTTGGGGTTGAGGTTACTTCCAGCTAACTTCTCATACAGGGCAAGGAATTCCGTCACTGCTGCGTCCTGGACCATTTTTGAGATATACCGCGACCCTGAGCTGCTTGATAGCGTTCGGGCCGAGGTTGACGCCTGTGCACTCAAAGATGAAGATGGATGCATCCGATTCGATGTTGACCAATTGCTCCAATTGCCAATCCTCCAGGCCATCTATGCTGAGACTCTACGTCTCAGAATGCACTTTTATATCATCAGGATGCCAGACAGAGTTGACTTGAATATCCGAGACTGGGTCATACCAAGGCGAAAGGTCATCGTCACGCCGACGACAGTTGCACACATGGATTCTAATGCATGGAGTACCGGGTCGTATAACGAACACCCTGTCGACCAATTCTGGATTGGAAGATTTCTCAAGCATGGATCGAAAAGTGCCCCTGATAACATAACGCCAACATTCTCAACGAAAGAGCTCGAAGGATCTTGGATTCCCTATGGTGGCGGACCACGACAATGTCCCGGCCGGCACTTCGCGAAACGACAGATATTACTAACAGCTGCTCTGATGGTAAGCCTGTTCGATTGCGAGATTCTAGAACAAGGTAGGAACGTGCAGGAGGACTTCACTCTTAAAGGTTTCGGCAGTGGTATCTCGCATCCAGCTGGTAAAGTTCCGATGAAAATACGGCGTAGAAATAGGGGTACCATGTAAATTATCGGGTGTGGGGTGAGTTCTGCATCAACCTACCTCTTGCATCTCCATAAAATAGGGACTCGAGCCGCCTAGTCTTTCTCGCTCTATAGGTATGAGGTACATAATATTCTTCTTTTTCTCTCACAAATGCGTGAAATCTCAACTAGATGCGGGTTTCCCAGCTTTGCCCTTCCCAGGTGCTGCTGCGAACTTGGCTCCCCACTGATCCTCCTGTTTGAACATCGCCAAGCAAGCGAGGGCGGAAGGTGAGCCGTGCTCCGGATCAGCGCCACCTTCTAGCAATGCCTACAAGCCATTCGAATGTTAGACCTCAAAGGATTTTGGTAAGATCCATATGGATGATGGTTATTATACCTCAATTACAGCGTCCTCTTTCTTGAAAACCGCACCGGCCAGAGGGCTTTGGCCTCTATCATTTATGCGATTCGGGTCAGCTCCATGTTGGATAAGGAGCTTGACAAGATCGGCATGCCCATGATAGGCCGCAAGCATAAGCTGTGATTAGACCTCCATTATCAGCAATGTGTGCATATGGATTAACTTCAAGCTGTTCGACTCCAGTATGAGTGCAATGATCAAAAGGTGCATACAAGAGTATCTCCCTTCTCGTTGGTTAAATTCGCCGGGAGCCCTGCTGGTAATGCTTGCTCGAATATCTCCTTGTTTCCTGCTCTTGCGGCATTGTACATGCGGCCCGCGAATTCGATGGCTTCCGGGGGAATGGATGCCGGCGCTGATTCGCTACTCATTGTGGGGGAATCGATATGATCGGGGAGATGCGGGTCTTTAACCAGAGGATCAAGGAGGAAAGTAAAATAGTGATAGACTAATTTTCTCTTGTCTTATGGGATTAAAAATAGGACGACTATGAATTCGGTAGCTTCTTTCTGCCTTGGTATGAGATGAATAAGTTCGGGACGCAACGACGGGACTAAGTTGATAATAACATCTTCGGCATTATCCTTCATAAATGCCAGTCATCAACCTTCCAGCGGTATCACGTAACGCAGTTTTGACACTTTCTGATTGGTCGTACCCCTCCCTCCCAGCTTGATGCGCGTCAGTTATAAGGCACCTAGGTAAGGTAGGTACCTATCCATTGCCTTGCACCTTTGCTTATCACTACCTCTATATATCTCGCATATAGCTTAGACTCCTTCCCATTAATTAACTCGCCCGAATTTTGTAAAAATTCATATACAACTACCTTAAAATGATCGAGTATTAATCATCATTTATCTACATGCATTTAAGTAGCAATATGACGATATTTAGTATACCAAGAACGGACTTTAGATTACGCCGGCACTTCCGCTGATAGCCGCCATAGTGCCGCTATCAAGCCATTATCAAAGCCGGGGTAGCGTCAACTCTGACGTCGAAAGCTCTCCGATATACTTCACCAATGAATATACCTACCCTTTGTTCAGCGAGCTTCCAATAATCGCAATTGACTGCCTTGCTTGTATAAATCGCCGTATAGGTCATTAATACCTACCTAGTATCTCTATTTAGCAACCATACCTACCTACAGATCCCCTAGAAATCCAAGCATAATGCCTCCTCGATTAAATATTCGACTGGCCTCTCCAGGCATCCGCTTCCTCCGTCTATACTCCAGCGACGCCGGTCCCTTAATTAGAGTCACCAATCTTCCAGCCCCGAATACCGGCCATATCCGCATCCTCGAACTCAACCGACCCTCCGCGCGCAATGCCATATCGAAAGCTCTACTAGCTGCGCTACGAGCCGAAGTCGACGATGTGCAATCGCAATACACTTCAGACGGCCAAGAATTGCCCCAACCGCCTCGGTTCGGAGGAGCTGCTGGTATGGACCAGAAAGGGCCGACAAGAGTATTAATCCTAGCCAGCGCCGTCGACGCAAGCTTTTGCGCAGGCGCAGATCTCAAAGAGAGGCGCGGCTTCACGCAAGAAGAGTCAGTCCACGGCTCTATACCTCCTATCTTACCTCCTACACAATCCACACTCCAACTAACATAAGCCAATTAATCCCAACAGAACGGCCCAATTCCTCGCAAATCTCCGCGGCACATTCTCATCGCTCTCGGCCCTCCCGATCCCCACCATATCCGCCGTCTCCTCGCTCGCGCTGGGCGGCGGCCTCGAGCTCGCCCTGTGCACGCACTTCCGCGTGCTCGCCTCGACGGCCACCGTCGGGCTCCCCGAAACGCGCCTCGGCATCATCCCCGGCGCCGGCGGCACTTACCGACTGCCCGCATTGATTGGCCTCCCGCGCGCACGAGATCTGATCCTGACCGGCCGCCGCGTGTCCGCGCCCGAGGCGTATTTCCTGGGGATCGCGGATCGCCTCGTGGAGGTATTACCTGAGGATGAGCGGGATGGGGTCGCGCAGGGGGACAGCGCGGCGGAAGATGGGATGCCGGTGAGAGCGCGGAAGGCGGTGCTGTCGGAGGCGGTTAGGCTGGCGAGTGAGATATGTGAGGGTGGGCCGATTGCGGTGAGGTCAGCGCTGCAGGCGGTTAGTTGGGCGAGGGAGGAGATGGAGAATGCTATGTACGAGCGCGTGGTTAAGACGGAGGATCGGGATGAGGCGCTGGAGGCGTTTAAGGAGAAGAGGAAGCCTAATTTCAAGGGACGGTGAGCTGGCTAGCGGCAGAGGTCTGCTATTTGTGCTGTTAGGATCTCTGCAGGTGATCGGGCCTTAGGGAAGCAATGTCCGATGCATCCATGGATAACTTTTGATGATCTAGAGTTTAAAGTGGCAAGGGTCGACGAGTGGATCGGCCATCATCGTGGCATTACGCTCTCAGTATGCCGACTATACTTTCGCATTACGACGGATATCTAGGTCCTTGAAACTATTCCCAAGCCACCACAACACGCCTCATAGTCAATACCTGTGATATGCGGGCGATTTGACAGCAATAGATACAGCTCTAACCCCATTACGGTCTCAACCACTTAACATAGTTCGTCCAAAGGGACGGTATAATACAGATATACCCCATCATGTCTCACTTTTCAGCTTTAACTATCGTTTTAAATGTGCAAGTGGCGCTTTCGGCCAAATCTATTTAAGTTTCCGGATCTACATACATTGATCTAACCTTCGGAATCGCACACTAGAGCAGTCATGAATCATCATCGATGTGACGCAATGAAGCAGTTACAATTACAAAGAACCATAGTAACGACGTCTCTCCAGTCTTCAAGTAATTAATTTCCCCCCAGCTCTTGTTTTATGAGATAGCAACATACGCAAGTCCTTATTGTAGAGTCAGATCGTATATTGGACCTGTTCTTGTTATTCTATACAAGTGTTTCACTCTTGAGCATAACAATATGGGAAAAAATGAAAAGCCAGAACAGGGAGACAAAGGTATGTCTATTACACTTGAACTGCAACAATACTTTAAGTAACCATACAATTCTTTGAAGGTTTTGAATACTCCATTCCCCCGCCGACACCTACCAAACAATAACTACATTCATCAAGATACATCTAATTTCATCTGCTAACTCTAAGATCTATCCAGTTTCTTGGAATTGGGGCGGAGGCGCTCCAAGCGGCACAGTAGCCGAAGTCGAGGACAAAGGCGCGATCGAGATCAAGACCAAGAGAGGAAACACAGTCAAGAGGAATGCCGACCCAAACAACCCTGCCGTTCGAATCAAGCGGTCGGGCAACGACGTCGCCAAAAGGTCGTCCGAACTGACCGTTGAAGAGAAAAATATCAAGGACGGGAAGGCTGGTTCAAAACTAAAATCCAAAGGCCAAATTGGGCATGACGAAATAGGGAATGCGGAAGAGAGTAATGAGCAGATCGGAGAGGATTTCGACAAGAATGGCGATGATTAAGTCCCTCACACTGGCAATAAGTAGGGCAAAGAGGTAGATAATGTCGGCAAGCACGTTAATAAAATACAGAAGAGAGAACAGACAGAAAAGGATGAGGATCAGAGCGATGATACCGAAACCAATGGAGTGAATGAGGACGGCGATGAGAACATTGAAGAAGTAAAACAATGAAAAGACATTAAAGTAAAGGACAATGACGAAGACGCTTAGGAAAACGAGGAAGTTTATGGGGTGGGAGGAGAGCAAGCCGACGGCAACAATGAGAAACACTGCCCATGTCGTTAGAAAAGGCATCAGCATGGCTAATAAGGCCGAGAACGAAGCCATTTTGAAAACTAATATTGAAGAGTAACCGAACAGGTAGTGGAATAGCGGACTTAAGGCCGAGTAGCAGAGAACTGAATTTCGGCTGGGTTGGCTTTCCTGAGTGTAGGTAGGTAGCGTTATTGGATATGGAAATTAATGATAATAAAGTAGAACCGCAAATTCTATGCATATTCTTCTTTATTGAGTTCGGAACTTCACCTATTTATCCATAATAGGAACATAATCTTCGTTTTCTTACAGTTCTCTATGAGATTGCTCTGCCATGCCTGTGTAGATACGTTATACCACTATAAACTTTTACGTGTATATACTTAGATTTTGATATTAATTTGTTCCTACCTAGACATATAATCTTCGATATTTTACCTAACGATTCAATCATTGTGGTGATCCTAAGTGCGTGAAAGCACTTTTCCTAAATTCCTGTACTGCACCTCAGCATTATTATACGAAGCCTTCCTCTCAAATTAAGGGGGCTGTCCTCGGAAAGAGACTTGGTTTAGGGCTAAATAAGACGACCGGAGGCGCCTCTACCTACCTAAGGTACCTAATGAGATATTCTTAGATTAAGTTAAAAACTCTATATGAGTAAGACCTGTTCTGCTTCACGCTTATAGACAGGTACCTACCTCCTATTAATGAATTACCTCGGAGATTGCTCGTGGTAACACTTTGGTCTAAAAAGTGGAATGTCTGTCTACCTCCTATGCACCTAACTACCTAGCTTAAGGTATAGCATAAATCCTTTAATAAACTTATTCGGAGCTATAAAGTACTATTTGAATTGAGCATGCGAATTACGGAAGCACGGCAAGGCGGGCATATAAGTTCATTGAATCCAATAGGATTCCCCACAGATCTCGATCGTATAACACGATAAACATGGCCCATCAAGATCATCCGATAGTCGTGTTGGCCGCTATTAATACTTACCTCGTGGATATGTTACACTGCGTGCCGAGAATATTCAAACGAGAGACAGTCTTGATGTGACCAGTTACTAGTTAAGTAGAATGAATCCTTCTTCTGGGAAACTTGTAGACGTAGTTCTAGAGACTTCTTTAGGCGAAATTGCCTCTAGTTCCACAAAAGTTTAGACCATGGTATCCGGATTAAGGAGGTAGGTGTGAGAGGATTCTTCCTTCGGAGGCCGAAATGCACTAACAAGCACTTATGGATGGCTCCATTGCTAGACAACTCCTCGCTTAACATACTTCTTATAGTGTTGGTATGAATCAAAGATATTGTATGTGGCCTCACTTTTTAAAAATGTTATCTTCCTCGATCTCAGCCTAGTTTTGTTCAGGATTCAACAACACACCTAGGTAAATGATTGTTGGTGGTGTATTTCAATCAAACTGGCCTCAGCGTGGCGCTGATATAGCTGAGGCTAGTGATGTCGCATAGGGTTGGCGCCCGATGTCTAGCCCCCGTTGAAACAACTCCGTTTCAAGATGGTAACTGAGGGATGCGAGCAGATCACTGATTGGCGCTGCGCATCCACCTATAGCGTAAGCTCTGTACCCCGGACCATGTTCCCACCCTTAACCGTGCCGCGGGTTCCAACATATCCATACGCCGCACCTGGTTAGCTACCACGGCGGCGCACTTAGGCGAGTGGAGGTACTAAAAGAGTGCTCCGAGAGGCTATGGGTTCATCAACCTTAATTAAAGTATGTCTCATTATGGTCGGACGATGGAGAATGCGACGATTGAAAAAGAGTCGACGAGGACTTTGATAGGGCCGATCATAAGTTTGGGTCTGCAGGTACAGGGTAGCATTGGGAATGGGACCAACGGAAGAATAATACAGGTACCTGGGGGGCCAGGGGAAATCTGCAAGCATACCTATACATAGATGGTATGGCAAGGCATTCTTCTAAATTTCTGACATCTCTTCGCCCATTCATATGTCTTCTCCTTCCTGAACTCTAGCAATTGGTGACGATCACTATATCACGTGTTGTTGCTCCGGGCATGTTACTCGTTCAAGTCTTCTCAGACAAATTTCTCAAGACTTGTCATCTTACGCGTAGAATTTCTATTAAGGAGGTCTTCCTGTATTCTAGCCCAGCGAATTAACTTTGCCATCGACACTTTAAGGTTTGGGTGTTGGAAACTCAAGACGTTTCTGACTGAGAAGTCAAGCCAACATGATTCTCATGAGCGCCGAATATATATCTGTACGGCAGTGCCTGTTGAAGATATATATGAGTGGGGTTTCGGAGGCGGTCGCTCGGTGTCTAAAAATAGTTAGGACCCCACGGAGGCTGGGTGGTATTATAACCTCGCCCAGCGCCAGGGGCTCAAATACATACATAATTATGCCGATACTGCAACTGAGAATACTGTCATGGCTAATATTCCGGGAGATCGACGTAGTGACAGCCTATTCAATTGTTAGTGTCCCAAGCCCGCCGAGCAACGCAATTTAGTGTCAGCGGCACATAAGACATTGGACGACGATTCAGATGAAAATTGTAGTGTCCGACCATCTCGGCTCTCGGGGTTAATGTGTCTTCAGAGGCCGGTCGTCTTAGTCACCTGCCAGGGCCTTGGCCAGACCAGCTCTATACTACGTAGCAGGCTGCATCCATCCATCCATCCATCCTAGTCTACGTATGCCCTCACCATTTAGTAGTCAAACAGGTGGTAGTAGAGCGAAATTCGCAGCTAGATGCATTCACCTGCACCGTCAATATGGATTTGATGTGCAAGTCGAATCTTCGAGATATTCATTGGCGCATCCGAAATCCCACCGAATTTCTTGTCACGCGCTCAAGTCGACGATAGTAGCACCGATTAGTTTCGATAGAGGAAGGTAAACAAATAGTTCCAGTCAAGTGGCCAAGATTTTGTGGTTGCAACTTAGATAGTAGAATTATTCCATACGAAATCAGTCGATATTCGGGTTTTGGATAGCTCTCGATGTGGATTCAACAAGCCACAAATTGTCGGGATACTGTGCATCTATATAACTCTCTCTATATCAATGCTTTTATAGGCAAGGACATCAATGCCCTACCATGAGGCTCCGTCCGTTTCCTATTATATGATCGGTGAAAAGAGCTTTCGAAACATTGAATTCGAAACCATAGTAGGAATTTGCGATGAAGACTCTCCCATGTTCATATCACATGTTCCCAATCAGATGGTTCTGTCCGTGGTTTTACTTGGGGTAGGGTAATTCATGCAAACGTGCAGCTGTGGCGTTGTGACCGACCCTGGCCTCTGATTGGCTAAACGCCGGTTTTGGAAATTGGATTTGGTAATTAAGGGAAGGTAGAGTGTTAGAGAGAGGCGCTTCTACGGAGGTTCTGCGGGCTAAAAGTCGAGATCCTAGCTCCGGGGGCATCGCTTTTCTCCAACTTTGGGATAAGCTTCAGATCGACCCCTGCTTCCGTCAGATCCTTCGGAAATAAAGCCCTTGCCCAAGTGTCGTACAGGATGAATAAACCTTACTACGTGATAGAACAAGGCTTCTCACCTTACACTTACACCAACGCCCTCCCTGAGGTTAGTTCAGGGATGTCCAGAAATCCTTTTGACTATAATGGGAAGGTCATCGAGTGCCATGTGCACTTTTTGATCCGTGTGAACCTTATAGTCCGGATGTAACTAAGTAACGAGGAGGTTCGTAACGTTTCTTGTAAGTTGAAGTATCACAGACCCCATTAGAACATTAGAACATCGTTACGTATATAACTCTAGGCCCGGCTCGTATCATGCTCTTGCAGAATGTCTTCCCGGTGTACATCACGGATCTTTCGGTTCTCTTTAGGACTATTCACTCTCTTCTTGCCCTAAAGCCACCGGCCGCAGGCGTCCATTCCTTCTTAGCCTAGGTAACATACACTCCTTATTATTCACTCCTTATTGAGAATAGCTCTGTCCTCTCCGAGACGTCAGAGTACAATCCATCATGCGTGCCTTCTTCAACCTAGCTGTGGCTGCTGCTACAGCACTCATCAGCCAGACCATCGCTCGACCGATTATCGTAACACCGGGAGATAAAGGAGATTTGATTATTACGAAAGAGAATACTCTCAACAGCACAGCTCCCCTTTCCGATCATTTTACTGCCCAGTCTGCCCAAGCCAATCCGCTCAAGATCTCGTTAGTCAACAACTTCGGAGGAGGACAACTTAATGTATACGTTACTGGTCTCGCCCCCTCCGGTGATGTTGTTATGCTCTCGGCCGATGGCTCTTGGTACTACCCTAATCCCGCGGGCAGCAATGTTCCGGTAGCAATTACCGGCAACGTCGCCCTTCCCATGAATGCTCTTGGCCAGACCACCGAGTTCACCCTCCCTGACTATATCAGCTCCGGCCGAATTTGGGTTGCTGAAGGCAACCTTCAGTTCTTCACGGTCGTTGACGGTAATGGAAAGGCTCAGCTGGTTGAGCCGGCGGCCGCAAACCCTAATGATCCTTCAGCGGCTGTCAACTGGGGCTTCGTCGAACTCACCAACACAGAGGAGGGTGGAATCTACGCCAACATATCGTTCGTCGACTTCGTCGGTCTGGTCATGGGTATGACTTTGACCCTTGGCAGCGGTGAGACCCAAACCGTCAAGGGTCTTCAACAGAACGCCGTCGCTGCCATCTGCCAGGAACTGAAGGCTCAAGCTGCTTCTGATGGTCAACCTTGGGACAAGCTCTGCGTCACCGACTCTGCTGGAAACCCGTTGCGCATCCTCTCGCCCAACATCTACGCATCCATTGACCCTACCGCCTTCTCGAGTTACTACGACTCATACATTGACCAGGTCTGGGCGAAGTACGCTAACGAGGATCTGACCATCGACACACAAGCCGCTGCCGGAAAGGTTGCCTGCCGCACCAGTGGCAACCAGCTCACCTGCAATGGAGACAACCGTGGATACCCCAAGCCCACCGTGATCGACATCTGGGGCTGCAACTCCGGCCCCTTCTCCATCCAGGGAACCGACAACGACGTTCACAGGGCTGTTGTCCCCAGACTCTGCGCCGCCTTCTACCGAACCACTCTCCTCATTGACGGTGGCAATGTCCAACCCGGCCCAAGCCGCGACACATACTACACCAACAACCCGACCAGCCACTACTCGCGCATCGTGCACAAGTACGAGACCGACGGCAAGGGCTACGCTTTCTCGTACGACGACGTCAACCCCGGCGGCGAGAACGAGGCCGGTGTCGTCGCTGGCTTGAGCCCTCAGACCCTTCAGCTGACCGTCGGTGGGTTCTCCTAAATGGAAATCTACCTAATAATTGACCGGCCTCGCTGAAGCCAGGGACGTAGTATTTTGACATAGATACTCGTTTCCGAAAATTAGTTCATGGCGCTACGAGTCATGAGCATTCCGCATTGTATATAGCCCCCCTTTTCCGTGTATATAGGTTTGTGGATAGCATTCAAGGGTATTGGGGTATCATTGTACATATATGTAGTATATAAGTACATAACATCACGCTCGTTAAATTAAAGAAAAAAGACTGTTATTACAGCTTTGACATTGCTACTTATTGTATACCTAGTGAAGTTGCGATCCCAACTACGCGAATCTTTTGTTAACGCCTCTTTCATCAGATCCCCGGGTGGTTTAGAATTTTTATATGGTAGAACCCGCCTCATTGCCTCGCTCATCTGATAATAAGAACAATCTCAGCTGAATTTTGTAATAGGAGGGACTTATTTCCATGCCATTACATGTTTTCTATTTCAAGACTCGACATGCGAGTATTGAGAATAGGCAAGTCGCACTAAATTGTATCTCAACAAACTTACATTCGGTACGATTCTACCGGGATGATGTAGGCGGTGACACGAAACTCACTACCCGCGGGTCCGACACCATATTAATACGAGCTTTTCCATGGTAACAAACTTTCGCTTATGCACTGTTCCGAGCTACGTAGGGCTGGGTATCATGGGTGTCGCGTGGGCTCGAAACCATAATTCAACGTCTTGGTTGATTGCTGGCGTCATCAAGTCAAACCTCATATCTTCGGTCCCGTCGCTGACTAGAAAATCCCGTGTTCTGTTATAGGAACTGTTTGTACTCGATGCACTGCATCAATGAATGGGGATGTTCCTTTTTACCTCATCCATCGTTCAAGTCCTGCATGTCCTATGCCTTCATCGATAATTCCCCCATTTGCCGTTTAGACTCTTTGGCCAACTTGCGAAGAGCATCAGCCCTCGTCTCAAACCACTTTCCCCTATTCCCCTTAAGCTCAGCCTTCTGCTCGCAGAACGTCTCCACCGACTTCCCAGGTGTCAATAGTTTCCCAACCCCCTTCGCGTTCCACACCAGCGTAATTAGTAAAACGTCTCATAGCCCTCCGTCTCCATCCACAACGCCTCCCACGTCTCCCTTTTAAGCCCCAACACCTTATGGTTTTAGACCTGCTGCGGCTTGACAACCCATTTAAGCGGGCTCGGCGCATAGATCTGCTTCAAATACACCATAGTAACCAGCATGACCTTCTCATGGCTCATACTATAGTCCGGAAGTATCGCGCCCAACAACTCCCTTTCCTCCCCCTCCATAAGCCCTATGAGCGCGAATACGCGGTCCCTCGGGTCCGTAGCTTCGAAGTTCTCGAGATAGCGCATCAGCTCGCCCAGCGCGCGCCCGTATTTCTGTGTATAGTGCGCGTCGACGGTCATGAAGACGAGGTTTATAGCGGGATTATGCCGCCACTTGGACTTCCCGAACGTGGAGCAGGCCTGCAGCACGCCGTTGACCCCTTTCCAGGGCAGACGTAGGTGGGCCGTACAGCAGCAGGATGATGGTCTTCGCGAGGATGAGCTCCTGAACGATCCACATGCGCGACCAGTACGGACTGCTTATGATTTCGTCGACAAACGACGGGGACGAGAGCTTCGAGGTATGATCCCTACCCGTCCTCTCTTTATTCTGGGATTCCGAGGGTTGGCCGAGCCATGCCGCGATTGTGGTCGCGCTGCGGTACGTCTTTTCCATGCGGCTGACTTGCTCCGTTTTCTCGCCCACGTTGCTCTGGTCGATGCAGATGGCGCCGATCCAGAAGTAGCGCCATTCGGGGTATTCGCGTTGGTGGTGCCGCATATGAAGCAACATCTAGAATAAATTCGGCCTTGCGCCGAACTGTTGGCCGTCTAAGTAGATGAACTCGGATTCGGGGTCCTGGCCCCAGCAGTAGGACATGCAGACGTATTCCGGAGCCTCGTCTCGAGCGCAGGATATGATTGAGAGTTGCGGTCGCCCATCTTTGAGCTCTGGACTTAATGCAATGAACAGAATACTATTTTTAGGCAGCGGCTCATATTTATAAGTGAATGACATTGCTTCCATGCATCAATCGTAACTTCAGCTGCCGCGGCTTTGCGTCTTTGCTCTGATATAGAAATTTGACATGTGGAAGACTTTCGAGTCCACAGTTTCTACCGTATCTTGATAATCAGAGCTTGGATCGAGGGTTGTAGGCACTTTGAAACGCGACCCTTGGGTACCAAGGGCTGATAGGAGACGATCAATCCTATATAATGGTAAAGGTATAGAAACAACCAACCAATCAGATTTTGCCTTTTAACGCTATAGGGCTCAAGCAGTAGGTAGGTCTTCGGTGTCGTATATTCGAGAAAAGAGAGGCGAAAGGTAAAGGGAGGTATGAATTTGTTCGCGATAGTATATATGGATCGACTCCAAGCTATTTCTGAGTGAATTTAAATTATCCTCTAGGTAGTTAAGCCCTCTAGGTAGTTAAGCATCATTCACATTTCATTAAAGTCAATACAGCATTCTTAACTGATCATCCCATTTTTTCATATTGAACAAATAAGGTACATATCATTCATACCTAAACTTATCAAACGAGCAGGAAAGCTCGTAGCCCATAAGAGGTTCACAAATTTCATATCAAGTTACACAACACCGACCCAAGAAACCAGAACCACGTAACACCAACCCATCATGCAACCCGAAACTATCCTTTTTCATCGTATCCTAATCCGATCTATATCTTCCCTTCAGATACTGCACTTTAGGTATAAGTACTTAACCAGTGAGGCTCAGCCTCCGCAGCTTCTCCTTGACACCCTCCTGGGGCCACTTCCAATCACTCAGGAATTGAGGGTCGACGCCGTGCTCGAATGAGTAGTTAGCAGCGGCAACTTGCTGGCTCTTGAGGGCGTCCCGAGCCGTCGCGCCGCGGTTGCCAAGGGACGGCATGCGGTCGATGGCATCCATCGCCAGACTGAACCTATCTGTCTGGTTGCGGATGGCTAGCTCGAGCGGTGTGTCGATGTTACCCTTCTCCTTGTACCCTCTGACGTGAATGTTCTGGCTACCCGGTCTCTTGTAAGTTAGACGGTGGACGAGCCATGGGTAGGAGTGGAAGTTGAAAATGATGGGCTTGTCGGCAGTGAATAAGGCGACCCAGTCTTTGTCCTTGAGACCGTGGGGGTGGTCCGTGTGGTGGATCAGCTTGAATAAATCGACGACGTTGACGCAGCGGATCTTCAGGTCTGGGAAGTGCTGCAGCAGCAAGTCGATAGCGGCTAACGACTCATTGGTGGAGACATCACCGCAGCTAGCCATGATGAGGTCGGGTTCTTCGCCTGCGTCCGTGGAGAACTGGGGCCAGATGCCAATACCCTTGGTACAGTGCTCGATGGCTTGTTCCATCGTAAGATATTGAATGTGGGGCTGCTTGTCTGCTACGACAACGTTGACGTAGTTCTGTGACTGGAAACAGTGGTCCATGACTGAAAGGAGACAGTTTCCATCGGGCGGAAGGTAGATACGAACGACTTCGGGACTCTTATTGCAGATAACGTCCAGGAAACCAGGGTCCTGGTGAGTGAAACCGTTGTGGTCTTGTCGCCAGACTACAGCAGTCAAGAGAATGTTAAGGGAGGGAACCTTAACACGCCACTCGACTTCCAAACACTTTTCGATCCACTTGCAGTGCTGTGAGGGCTGTTAGCGATTATCAATTATGTAAATGGTGAGTCTAAGTAACGTACCTGGTTGACCATGGAGTCGATGACATGGATGAAAGGTTCATAGCTGTTAAGCATACCGTGTCTGCCAGTCAGAATGTATCCTTCCAACCAACCTTCACAAGTGTGCTCAGACAGGATCTCCATGACTCTTCCGAAGGGAGAAAGGTTACCGCCATCCTCATCTTCCTCAAAGTACTCGCCCAACCAAACTTTCTTGCCGGCCTCATACACGGCCGCCAACTTGTTTGACTCGGTCTCGTCGGGGCCCATTAGACGGAAGTTATGCGGGTTGTTCTTGATGATATCACGCAGGAACTTCGCAAAGTTCGCCATAGCGCCATCTACGGTGGCGCCAGATTTGGGCACATCGATGGCATAATCTCTGAAATCGGGCATCTTGAGCGGTCTTGATAATAATCCGCCATTGGCGATGGGGTTCGCACTCATGCGCTTGTTACCCGTGGGGCAAAGAGCCTTCAACTCGTCCGAAATTCTCCCTTCTTTGCCGAAAATGCGCTCAGGTTCGTAACCACGCATCCACTCCTCAAGTATCTTGAGCTCGGCTGGGTTTGTCGTAGTGCCGGTGATGGGCACCTGGTGAGATCGCCAGAAACCTCCTAGGTAATGGCCGTTGACTTTGCGCGGCGCAGTCCAGCCCTTCGGCGTGCGCAGGACGATCATTGGCCACCGAGGGCGGAAGGGCTTGCCAGAGTCACGAGCTTCCTTCTGATACTTGCGAATTTCCTGAACACAGTGTTCGAGAGTAGCGGCCATGGCTTGGTGCATCGACTCAAGCTCTTCACCTTCAACAAAGTACGGCTGCCAGCCGTAGCCATAAAAGAGCTGCTCGAGCTCTTTGTGGGAGATACGAGCCAGCACAGTGGGGTTGTTGATCTTATAACCGTTAAGGTGAAGTACGGGAAGAACTGCACCATCGCAGATGGGGTTGAGGAACTTAGTGCTGTGCCATGCTGTAGCCAACGGGCCAGTCTCAGCTTCACCATCACCAACCATGGTTAAGGTGATCAGGTTGGGGTTGTCGAAAACAGTACCAAAGGCGTGCGAGATGGAATAACCCAACTCGCCACCTTCGTGAATACTACCAGGAGTCTCGGGTGTTGCGTGTGATCCCACACCTCCCGGGAAACTAAACTGCTTGAAGAAGATTTGCATGCCGGTAGGGTCCTCCGTCTTTTGAGGGTAGACCTCGGAGTAAGTACCCTCGAGATAAGCTTGCGAGAGAACAGCGGGGGCACCGTGGCCCGGGCCAGAGACGAAGAGGGCATCGAGATCATACTTCTTGATTAATCGGTTAAAGTGCATATATGTAAAGATTTGGCCGGGTGCAGATCCGAAGTGACCCAGCTGTCGGCCCTTGATGTGTTCAACTTTCAACGGTTCTCGGAGGAGGGGGTTCTCTTTGAGATAGATCATGCCCAGACTGAGATACAGACTAGCCTTGAAGAAATCGGTGTACTTCGCGATTTCTTCTTTAGTTAAGGGCTCACCCTTAATTGTAGACCGGGCCTTGCCGAATGGCCGGATCTCTTCGATCTCGGCTTGGTGTGTATCCGTCATCTTGTCTTGATGTGGTTTTCCGACTTCTCGTATACCGGCCGGAGTTGCTAATTAAAGAAGATATTTAGTAGAAGCTTGAGTGCTATTAGATTGTCTGAGCAGCTCAAGCTACGTATATGTATTGTATAGTGGGGAATGTTGCTGTGATGGTGTGTACTAGAGGGAGGGAAGCGGACACAGATGTTTGACGACGGTGGCTACTTATACGAAGATACTACAACAAACACGTATTAACAAATTAATGAATTACGACTCTGGGATGGCAGTTAGGCTCAGCTAAGGGAATCTAGAGCTTAGGGTATGCAAAATGTCGCATGTCTAATCCATTCGTGTGGGTGAGTCTGCTTGGATCGTTGCATGTGCTTGCAATCATTGGACTCGGTGGATAGCGATCCTGACAGATCCCAATGCTCCGGGTATGGAACCGAATGTAGAGCCAGAATAACGTGCAACTATGACATTATAGCGTGGTCATAGCCTGATACACGGCGTAATGAGCTGGTCTTGTCGTCCCTTGTTCGCCGTTCTAGGCGGGCCAGAGCAAAGCGAGTAAAGGCTGACGCGCCGATGTTGCATGCGGAAAGCGGCATGTTAGTGGTGGACGCCGGATAAGATGGAACGACGGTGGGCTGATATCTGTATTGTAAAGAGGTAAATTTACGTCATACATTTTCTTTTTTGAAAGACAAATACCTAAGACAGGAGCATACCCTAAGTGTAGATTCTTATCGATTAGCAACCCGACCCGCCGACCCCCCGCTTGTCTCTCTCTGCTGTCCCCGCTATTCCCGGAGACCCAGTTATAGAAGGATGTTGCCCCATTTTCTACTCAGCCTTGGCCAACCGCGTTGTGCCGTCCATTGTATCTATCTGCATTCCTTTCTGCAAAGCATAGCCCAAAGCCAATTCAGCTAAGAGTCCAGGCGGGTATCGGCCGCGTACATCCAATTCCTACAATTCGATCTAGATTTCCCCATCCTTGTATGTGCTAGGGAGTCTTCGGAAACACGCGTGGATATGAATTCAATTATCCTGCGAGTATCAGTCGACTTTGATGACCTGATCTAGGTTCTTAGCACGTTTATGCCTGCTCAGATTGACAGTTATGAATGGGCATTTTCTCGCCCCAAACCTCGGCCGTAGGAGATCTGCGATTTTTGCTTCTAGATCGGCTTGGGCTCTTGGAAAGAAAAACAGAAACCCTTCACTACCTATCTAGAACGATACAAGTTGTTTCGCGGCCCGATTAACCATCAGCCTGACTCTCCGAATATGGGCAAGCATTGAGGCAAAAAAACATCTGCGAACGATTAAACATACGATATGAAAAAGAGTTCAGGGTCGGCTCCATTTAGGTGAGTTTTTATGTACACTCGCGGATTGTGGTGGAAATCTATTGTTCCCGTGGATGCTTCATTTTTCTTTAAAGTGGGATTATTCTTAACCAACCCGCGCGCCTTTTTTGCATATGCTTACTTTCGAGACACGATGCTTGCATTTGTTGTCGTTTGTCGCTAAGCACCGAACTATACCTATGACACTTCGCCGATAAGACCCGACTACCTTGAGGGATGCAGGGCATTTTTGCCAGACTTGGGCAGCCTGTTCCCACCGTGGTGGAAGCTCCGAGCGAATGATAGGACCTTTCCGTTACACGAGTAGCACGAGTAACCCCTGGCTCAATTTGCCATCTAGCGCTGCGCAGACGGCCGGCGCCGCCGTATCAGCTACCTCAAGTTCCCAACACCAACCATCGATCGATTGAGAACAAAACCGAGACAAGACGAGAAACGAGCTGCGACAAACGAATGAAGGAACTTACTCCTCTCGCGAGCTTCCTCTCTGCTATACCACGATACCCTACCGGTTTTCCTTGCGACTTTGAGAATCCAGCGAGGCAAGAATTACCTAAGTGATCTATATGTACCTGTTGGTTTTGTCGGCGTATGAATTTGAAACCGATCTTTTATCCGCACGGTATAAGCTATCCAAATTGAGCGGAGAGCGACTCGGTCGCAATCGACAAGCCCCGAAGCCGATGGGAATATTCAAGAATGAATATTTTGCGAAACTCTAGAAGACCACATAGTAAGTGCATACTAACTTTGTTATTTACTTCTAAAGAACGTATTATGTTCAATCGAAGGCGCGAAACGCCGAACAGCAGACATCAAATTTATGAAAGTTATAACAGAAGATTTCTCTGAGGGGTTTCGGAAGAGAGCATGTAGAGGATCTCTAAGGCGGGGCGAGGATTTTCGCGATCTATAATCTATGATATGCGAAGACCTCTCTTCTATATTTTTTTGCCGTAGGAAAATCTTAGGTAGCTTAGCGGTTCGAAATTCTTATACCTTTTTAACTACACTCTTTTATTTTCAACCACGACAGGTCCAAGGACTAGCACGAGGCCGGAAGCAATCGGACAGTCGTAGTATAGCCGATCCTCTATCTTCACATGGACGCAGTGATGAGAGGCGCATGCTGCGGAATTCGAGGAATGGTTGTTTGAGTGTGTAACAATGGATGGTCATGTAACTCTACAGTTACAGTTCACTTGATGCGCTTGAGACCTTTGCAAATCTAATCCCTAGTAGTCCCAAAGTTTATTCTTTAGCCGAATGGAAATGGCAGCAAGGACGGTGACAAAACATAAACTCGCAATATTTAAAATCTACCAAATCCACATGCAAAAGCCATAATCCTTTACATCTTCCACCCTTCACAATGTCTTCCTCTACAGCATCTAAAAAAACCACAATCCACTTCGCCTACTCTATGTCATCAATGACGGACAAAGAGAACCCCGGCTCGAATGCCGGCACCAAGTAAGAAGATCCCAAAAAAGTAGCGAAGGAAGATCTCGACAGATGGACCCGTGAGGCCAGAGAACAGCACGCCAAACTGAGCCCCGAAGAGAAAGCCAAGAAAAGCCCATGGTATAGTAAGTTAAAAGTTCAATTATATTTTAACCAATTATTAAACTAATTATTATAGGATACTGCCAAAAAGTCACCCCAACCGCTGCTGATCAGGTATCTTCGGATCTTTGGGACGAAATCTGAGACTGCGGTGATTATATAGGTACCTACTGCTAGGTGGTTTAATGGGCCATAATCGACGAGTATTACAGTCGGTGTATTATATCCCCGTTGAGAAAAAGCAACAGATGCAACGAGGTAGGTCGTTGGCAATATACCAATGACGTACTGGCATCAGAAGAGCGTGCCGATAACAGCTGAAAGACTTGTCTTAAAGAGGTAACTACCTAAGTACCTAGATTATCAGTTTAGCAACTTATATCTCATGTTAAATTCTATGACATTTAAATGTTATAGATCTCTATCCGCCGAACATTCCTCATAGATATCTGTCCATTCTCCTATGATTGAATATACAAGCATGGTCTATATATTTTAGTCCTTGAATTGAGCTCTTGTCTGGATAAGAACAGGCTCTTCCACAGACGAACTGTCTTCCGCGTCCCTAGCACCATTGTCATCCTCTCTGGACTGGTCCTTGGAACTATGGGGTAGTTGTTAGCAGTATAAACGAAAGTAACATATATAAACTCACTCTCGGCGATGCAATAATATTGCAGTGATAAATCCAACCCACAATAGGATGTGGAAAGTGAGCGCAACAGGCCACCCAATCCGCCATCTAGGCGCACCATTTGGGCCGGCAGTTGGGAACAATAGGAGGGGTGCCCAGATTTGAAATGAGTAGCCAAAAGTCATCATTGAGCCCTATGAATGCATTAGTCACTCGAGAACCGGGTGAGTAAGGAAGGGAAGCTACAACTAACAAGAATTAGTGCTCTCTCCTCTGAATCTCCTTTAACGACCGTGTTGACAGTCGAGTATAGAATAGGACTTCGGCACCCTGACATGCCAAAAAGGTACCAAGCAATAAATCTGGGGTATAGTTTAGCGTCGAAGGTGAGATATAGAAGAGCTCCAAGATAGTAAAAGGGGAAGACGCACTTTAGAGGCTTCGGTATATCCCAGATAATCATGCATATGCTGGAGAACGCTATACAAGTTGTAGCGCCCGTGTAAACTGTCCATGACGGGAATATGGCTGCCATAGTAGTTCCGAGCCACGATGCCACGATGTTAATGGCATATGTAACCGTGGGTAGTTGATTGATCTGGACAACAGAAAAACCCTCTTCCTTCAGCCAAAGATTCATATACGAATCAGGGTAACCGGATATGATCATGCAACTAAATTATTCACGGGATAGTCAGGCTCCAGACTAAGGATCTAATTATAATAGGATCATCGCCAACCACTTACATATAGCAAAACACGAAAACCCAAATATGCCAGCGCTTAAGAGTCCGTCGGAAAACATCGAGATCCAACTTCCCGGGTTTGCGTATCTTGAATCTTTCTAGTCTGGATTTCGCGAGCGCGATGTCGCCTTCGGTAAAATAAAATGGCTTGGGTGAGTCCGGTATGCCCGGAAAGACCAGGAACCCAGCCAAAGCGATTGGGAGAGTGAATATTCCGTCGATGATAAACAACCACCTCCAGCCAGGCATGCCGCCTACGCCGGACAAATTAGTGTACGCAGCAGCTTGTAAGTAGCCACTGATCATGGAACCCAATGGGTTGCATATGAACCAAGTTCCTGCTCGCTTGAAGAGTTCTGGTCCACTATACCAAGATCCTGGAGGTGTTGTTAGTTATAAGTCGCATGGCCTAGATGATAGGGGCTAAGGACCTAGGATGAAGTGTGTCCCAGCGAAAACCGGAGCTTCTAACATGCCTACGAGGAAGCGGCACGCGTAAAGCTGATGAACATTTGTAACCCGGCTCTGGGCGAATGTGCAAATGCCCCAAAGAACTTCAAGTGTTGGCAATAACCAGCGAGCTCTTGTAGAAATGTTAGCTTTGCCGTCACATATGAGCCAATGGTATCGCAGCTATACTCACAACTTGGGCCTCGACATAAGAAGCATTCCAGGGACTTGGAATACGACGTAAGCAACATAGTAGCAGACATTGAAGTAGTTAAGTTCATTCCCATATAATCCAAAGTCTTCTTTGAGGCCGCTGACATATGCGTTGCTGATATTCGTTTGGTCTGGAATAATTTTCGACGATCAACCTACAAATACCCAAGATTATCGGAAAGGGGACATAAGACGGACCTAGAAACTTTACAAAGACTATATTCGTTAGCAATTCTCTTCATTCTACCCGATGAGCTAGGTATACTCACAGCATAGACAGGCAAAGATTAAAATGGACAAGTCAAGCTTGAATAGAAGTCTTTAGCTTGTTAGTGACCACAGTTACACAAGAGATTATAGTCTATAGTCGGCAAAAGGGATTAACGTACTTCCTCTCAGCTGCTGGATAGCTAGAAGGATACCAGTTGAAAATTTCTTTAATAAACCCATAGAAGGAATTGCCTTGGCTAGACTTGATAGTCGTCATGACGATTAATGCTTCGATGAAGCCGCTCAAGTTAGATTAGATACCTAATTGTGAGACACGCTACTCCTGAGCATTATAACCAAGGTAAATAGGAGGAACGTCCCAAGTATCATCTTCACATGCAAGGTGTTAGGCCCCTTTTAAGGATGACTTCCCAGCCATTTTATCTGGCATGATAGCAGGACGATATAACACAAGAATACTATCAATCCCCCTGGCTTGACAGTTATTACCTAGGAAACAGCATTTTGCTGAATAATTTTACTATACTTTATCGGATTATCACAGTGTTTCGTCGCGGTGTTACATTTTTCGGATTGGGGGTCCGATGGTGTGCGATGGCGTGCTCAGTCTGCGCTCACGCGTGAGGAGGTTATAGGCGTGTTCGGGCTATATACTACCATGCCTACGCGTCGACGCTCATGTCCCCGCATACATAATATCTTCTCCAAGTTGCGCAATAGTATCACATCTTTTCATTGGTAGGCTTCGGGGTGTATAGTCTATCGATAGAGCTTACCCCCCACCATCTTTCTAATGCGTATAGCTTCTATTTAGCTAGGGTAGCTTACGAGAAAGCGAAGTATAAGAGATATGAATAAGAGTTTCAGGACACAGATCCTACGGACTAGGGACGAAAAAGTATAAGTTGTGAATATATTTCCCGTAGCTTGGCCCTCTAACTACCTAGGCTAGTGGCCAACAAGTATATCAGGTACCTATATTGATACTCAGGATCAATAGTAAGGAACATTATTCAAAATGCCGGGAAGAATCATCGAGCGCTATGAACACGTCCCTGTTACGCAGGAAGACCGTAAGTTTCAGTTATATACCATACGGTAGCTTGAGTCAACTTCTAATGGAGGCCTTGCTTGTTAGTTGAATGGGCCGATCTCGTCACCCTCGATCTAAGTCTATATGATCAGCCTGGCGGCAAAGAAGAATTGGTAAAGCAGCTCGACCACGCAGTTCGGAATGTTGGTATGTCATCCCTAACTTAACGTCTCTCCACCGCAATCAGTCTAACGTCACTTGGGCAGGCTTCTTCTATGTGAAAAATTTCAACATCCCCCAGGAGGAGGTTGACAGGCAGTTCGCTCTCGGACGAGAGTTCTACTCCCTTCCTCTAGAGGAGAAGTTGAAGTACCACAACAAGCAGGACCTTGAGAGTGGGGAATACAACGGTTACCGACCAGCAGGTCACCGGATGTAAGCAGGTTAACTTGTGTGAATTTAACTTAGGAAACAATGTTAGCTAACGCAGCACTCTAGCCTCGGGAATGGCATCAAGGACAATGTCCAAGTATACAATATTCCCAAATTCGACGGCTTCCACCAGCGCAAGCAGCCACCAGTCCTAGAAGCACACATCAAAGAAATCGAGGACTTTTCTAGAGTATGCGCACATAGAATACTAGCTACATACCATAATACTAACCAGGTTCACTACAGAAATGTCATGAAGAAGTAGTAGTAAAGCTCCTCCGCCTCTTCGCCATCCTCCTGGAGCTCCCAGACGAAGACCAGCTGGTGCGAGACCACCAATACGACGTCAAGGGGGAAGACCACCTGCGCTACATGCACTACGCAGCGCGCAGCCCCGAAGAGAACAAACTAGTCGGCGACCTGTACGGTCCGGGGCACACGGACCTCGGCACAGTGACGCTCCTCTTCCGGCAGCCGGTGGCGGCGCTGCAGATCCAGAACTCGGCGGGCGAGTGGAAGTGGGTGAAGCCGCAGGACGGCACCATCACGATAAACACGTGCGACGCGCTGACGGCGCTGACGGGCGGGCTCATCAAGTCGAGCGTGCACCGCGTCCACGCGCCGCCCGCCGACCAAGCGCACATCGACCGTCTGGGCGTGCTGTACTTCGCGCGCCCGAATAACCGCGTGGTGCTCGACCCGATCCAGAACAGCCCGCTGCTGAACCGGCTGGGCCTCACGAGCAATGCGTTCACGGAGCTGGGGCAGCACCTCACGACCGAGCAGTGGGTCAAGGTGCGGCAGACGCAGCAGCAGCGGCCGCGCGCGGCGGCTAAGATCTCGGATGATGGCAAGTACACTTATGAGAAGAAGGATTTGGAGATCCTGCCTGGGTTGCATGCTGTGATTCATAATTGATTTTTTTTTAATTGAGTACCTAGGTAGCTTGCTTAGGCTTGAGCGTTTGCTTGGGACGGGAGAGCGCTGGTGAAGTTGAAGATGACGAGTTGGGCGGACGGTTGGAAGGGAGGGAAGTTGGATTTTGACATTGAGCTGAGTGCTACCTACCTACCTTAGTGTAATTAAGAGGCATATATTGAGTCATGATGGCCGCCGGTAGCGTCTGAACTGGTGAAATCTCTAGTCTGCCTCACTCTCAGGTCAAGTGGCTAGGTATATATTAGGTATATTAACTTTTTTTGGTACAAATTATGTGATATATGCGCTCCAAATATGTCTACGTACATGTAATTTCGTTTTACAATATCCACGTTGAGGGCATGATTTTGGCGCGGACGTGGGACTCATCGCTATTGCGTTTCGCTGGGAACATATCCGCTCAAGGACACCCGACAGGGAAACTCGCCTCGAGGATGGGCGGCACCATGCTCGACTAAATACGCCTTCTCGTTGTCGACATTCGTCAAGTCTATGTTCTCGTCGGCGTAGACCTCATCATAACATTGCTGGAAATCGAACTCCCTGCATACGATGGCAAGGAAGGCTTTGACCTCCTTTAGAACAAACGCTTGGCCGGTACAGTTCCGAACACCGTATTCAAAAATACGCCATGCGCCTTTTTCGGGGTAGAGCTCGTGGCCTGGACCTACGATGAAGCGCTCGGGTAGGAACTCGAGTGGTCGCGGCCAGCATTCGGGGTTCCGGTGGACGCTATAGTGGCTCATCTGCACGGCGCACCCTTCAGTAGGGTACTCGTTGCCGTCTCGGTCTTTCAACACAAGGTTCTTGCACCCCATGCGGAGGCCGTTTGCGGGAGGAAAGAGTCGGAGCGTCTCCTTTATTACGGCTAGAGTATACGGGAGCGAGTTGAGAATAGAAGGGTTCTCGGCAATCATATCCGGACACGCCGCAACGTTTCTTCCGAAGACCTGGTCGTGTTCGGCACGTAGCTTTTCCAGGACCTCGGGGTGCTTCCAGATCAAGTAGCAGCAACAGACCATTGTGCTCGCCGTCGAGTCGTAGCCAGCGAAGAAAAAAAGCCGCAATTGCGCGCATAGAGTATCCATGAATTCTCTATCGAGCGGGTCGGATTGCTTTCGGCCTGGCTGAGAGTAGTAGGTCTCTAAAGCTTGATCAAGGACCGAGTTGAAGGGGGCTTGTTCGTGACGCAGCTTAGCTTCCCGAAATGCGTCGACGCGCCTGTCAATCTGAGCACGAATGTGTTGATTCAAAATACGACTATTGTTCCAAATGCTGAAAACTCTGAAAGGGTTGAGTTGGCCAATGTTATCCATAACATTGTTCGCACCGAACTTCAGATCAAGTTGACGGAGCATGGTTTCCGAAAGAGGATGAGAGCCAGATGTCTGATTGCCCAATTCGGCGTTGAAGACGACGCGTCCAATGATATCGTTCATGAGCGACAACGTCAGTGGTTCTAGGCGAAAGAGTTCGCCGGTCTGGGCTTTCTTGCGAAGAATATCGCGGAAGATGAGCATGTGCTCAATGATCATAGGCATAGAGGCATCGAGGTTGCTGTTGTTGAAAAAGGGCAGAAATAAATTATGGTCGCGTTTCCATTCCTGGCCGTTTTGGGTGAAAAGGTTAATACCCCCTCTCCCTGAGATAGGTTCAAACCATTCCTTTAAACGCGTAGGTTTCTCTGCGGACGTCCATGGATGGCTGAGGGCTTGATTGGCAATGTAGGGATCTCTTAACATGAGCATCGGAACGCTCAAGGGGTAGGAGTCGAAATAGTATGCTGGTGGCCCATCTTTCCCGTCTAATTTCTTAGCTATCCGGTGCAGTATGTAAGTGCTATGAGCCCCTGGCGGTAGCTCTTCACTAGCGGTCTTGGCTGCAAGAAGATGACCTAGAAGAGTGTTGTGCTTGGGCATCGGCTACCGGAACATCTGTCAATGAATGATTCTTGTTGCGATGCAGGATACTCGGGTGCTCACCTTTCCCATCTTCTCCAGCTTCTTCATCAAGCTTCTGCACCGCCATAATTCAGACACGAAAGCAAGAACTCGCACAACCACGATGGTTAGTAAGACACCACCAAAAGCATTCAATAGTAGCCCCAGAGACTCCATATTGATACAAGTAGTTAAAAGAGTGTTACTAGTGTTATTAAAAAAGAATTGAAAAGTTAAATCAACATAGAATGATCATTTCGAATCGAAGAGCTGATGAGGGCTGAAGAGAAAGTGAGAGAGTGTTGAGTTCCGACCCCTTCTTCACCATGAAGGTGCCCGACACCGCCTTATAGGGCTGAATTTGGTATAACAACCATCAGACGAGTTTTATAAAAATGCCCCATAAAAGAGTCCCAGAAGGATTGCCACGAAAAGACCCTTCGTCACGAGCTTTGAGGGATGGCAGGGATTATTTTCGTACTGTCGCCAATACGCGTTCCTTGCGCGACGACGGGATTGGAAATTAATAATAGCCAAGCCAAATCCTTCCGACTAGCTGGAACCGACATGATCGACGAATCTGGTATAGGCCATTAATAAGCCCACTGGCTTAGCAAAAGTTCACGATAAGCCCTTTAAAAGAGACGGTCCCACGCAACTTAAGCGTATCAAACCAACATCAGTCCATGATAATTAGAAAGAGCATTTAAGTATTATAGGTAGGCATTAGAAAATCTAAATCATGCGCTTTCCGTATGTACATATAGTACAAGGAGCAAATCTAATTATAGTGTCTTCCTCTTCTCATACTGACTCAATACCGAATTGTTGTGATTCCCAGCCCCCCTCCTATGATATCCACCAATCACAATCGCTATATGGCACGAAACTTACTGGAATCGGAATTGCCCAACTGCCGTAACCTGCAGTGCGACGTGCCTCAGCACTGGGACGGTGGTAACTGGTAGTCCTCGTACTCCCTAACGCTTAAACAGCACTGCATCCATACATTTAAAACTCCAGAAAATCCTAGGAACTGATGTTTACAGAGTTACATAGTGGTTAAGAGTAGAATGTATTTTGTGGGACCTTAGCAGTACTTGTAAGCTCTGATATCATCCCTTCGTCTTCAACCTGTAGGATGTAATTTGAGAATATTACCATCGATGCTATTTCGTTTATTTCGTTTGCTACCTATTCCCAGTTCCGACGGTCCAAGCACAAAGGACTTCCTTCTGGTACGACTACTTCGCGCTAAGATTAAACACTGTTCTAGGCTAGTTCTATTTCAGTAGCATAGACCCACACTTGGCAGACTGGGCTAATGTTAGGCGATAAGATAAGATCGTTATCAGTAGTCTCCAAAAAAATTATTTCGGTGTTTTTGCGACCGACGGCTGCGAAACGTTCCAACTTCAAGCTTCTTGAGACTTAGCTAGGATTTGGTAGCGATAAACGTTGTCACAATGCCGAAACCACGAACGAAGCGACAAGCCATCCGCGACGAGCGAAAAGCAAAGCGACGCGAGAAATCATTAGCTGCTTACGAAGCGAGCAAGGCTACCAAAAGACAGCGACTCAACGAAACCAATGGTGATGATGCCGGCGACCAGGAACCGAGATTTGAAAATGGGTGCGGCGAACCTCGAATTGGTGGGCCACCACCGGCTGATCGCGAGTTCTTCGGCATGTTGTCGGATCAAGAACAAGAATACTTTCGATCAGTCGACGAGCAACTTGACATCGACGATTTCCCCTCCCAAGAAGACAGACAATTATACCTAGCGAGCGTCTTCGCCGAAGCCCGGGGCAAAGAGCTCAAACTAGCATGCAGTCAATCATGCTCGAGGCTGATGGAGCGATTAATATTGATGTCGAATACGGGACAGAAAAAGAAGTTATTCCTGCAGTTTGCTGGCCACTTCTTGAACCTCATCCAACACCGATTTGCGAGCCATTGTTGCGAGACCCTATTCTTACAATCTGCTCCAATCGTTACTAGAGAGCTTGGTGGGGAGCACGATGATGGCCCCGCGGATCAGGACGACCAAGATGAAAAACCACTACCTTATATGGAAGAGCTCTTCCTTCTTACGCTTGACGAACTCGAAGGGCACCTCGGCTATCTACTCACAGACAAATTCGCTTCTCACACTCTTCGAGTACTCTTAATCATTCTATCCGGGCGCCCCTTAGAAGAATCTCAAACGAAGTCCCTTATTCACAGCAAAAAGAAGGAAAAGATCTTAGTTCCTTGGACGTCCGATGATCCAACTGACTTGAACTCTCAACTCCGAGCTGTGCCAATGTCGTTCAACCTAGCCGCGAAGAAAATTATCGCCGACTCAGTCTCTGGCATGAATTCCACAGAGCTCCGTGTATTGGCGAGACATCCCACTGGAAATCCAGTTCTGCAGTTGCTCCTGGACTTAGACATCAGTTTGAACCTGAAAGCAAATGACGACGAGTCCGGGGATATGACGCTGCTATGGAGACTTCTCCCTGAGGCTCCTGCGTCTCTAAAGAATGCCACTAGCCCAGCGTCGGATTTTGTCAATCAAATGCTATATGACCCCATCGGCTCACGGCTTCTCGAGACTCTCATTACTCACTGTCCCGGGAAAATCTTCAAACCACTTTACAAACATGTCTTTGGAAGCCGAATACACAGTCTTCTACGCAATGATGTTGCGTCCTATCCTGCCATTCGAGTCCTAAATCGACTCAGCAAAGAGGATTTAGTAGAAGCAGTCGAGAAGACTCTGCCCGAGCTCAACAAACTTGTCACATTGTCAAGGTTTAACGTGATCAAGACCTTATTCGAGCGTTGCCAGGCCCGCCAAGCCAATAGCGAGATCCAAAGCCTGACGAAGGCCCTGATTGAATCATTCGGATCAGATCCCAAATCATTAGTTCCTAAGTTATGTCTCCCAGAGTCATCGGAGGCTGAAGATGAAAACGGTCACGAGCCTCTCAAGAAAAACCGCGCGGCGTTGGTTTCACATGGCGCTCATTTGACCACAGCAATGCTTGCTATACCTGGACCCCCCTCTAATGCTATTCAAACATCTTTAGCTGCTCTACCAGAAGAACTCATTCTTCAATTAGCAACATCATCAGCACCCACATCTTATGTCTTGGTCAATGCTTTCTCAACCCCGTCACGCAACAAAATTTTCCACAAGACGCTAGTCGCGGCACTGCGACCACACGCATTCCAACTAGCCATGTCTGAACATGGTAACAAAGTGTTGAATTCGATTGTTTCTATACCATCTAAAGGCGATGGTATATCCATACCGTTTCATATTAAGGAATTGATAATGGAACAACTTGGTCAACATGAGCAAGAACTACGAGACTCGTTTGAGGGCCGTCGGGTCTGGAGGACGTGGAAGGGAGACCTGTGGAGGAATAGACGGAGGGAGTGGATCTCTTGGGTTAAAGAGCTCGATTCTGCGCCGGTGCAACCAACACCAGAGCACCAATCGAGGAGGGATAATGGATTGCGCAACAGCAATGGTAACAGTGCCAAGGGTACCATGAGGAGCAACATGGATGACTCTACAAGGAAGAGGAAGAGGGGTATTGAGAGTGCTTCGTAGCTTGTGTGGCAGTCATGGTTTGCTACCAACCCAGATTCATGACACGATGGTACTCAAAGCTGGGACCAATAATGACTACCCCTTTGGACAATAAGAAAGTATTAAGGTCCATTGTTCCACCCTTATATGATGACGTTCTGCTGTGTTTCAATTGTGCCCTGACGAGTGCGTAGATATCAGTGACTGTGTATGTACATATAACCCAGTCAGCCATGCCCGACTAATCCTTTACTATATACTGTCTTCCGCCAACGATTATAGCTTTCTCTTAAAAGCGATTTCTACTGTTCTGCATTATATTTCTGTTAAAACCCTAGCTTCTTAGCTAAAAACTTGCTCTATCTTCCCAATCGTATGTCTCGTTTTAGACGGATCTCCCTTCTTCAATGCTCTTCCTACCTTACCTCATTGGGCTTTCTCCTATTCACGGCAGACTTCTTCATCGGCATCGTATCTAACAGCGCCGTCCTATGGCTTTCATTCATGACACGTAGATTCACGTACCGTTTTCCCCTTATTGCTCCTTGCCCGGACCCTACAACCAGGTCCCCCATAAACATACCCAACCACCTACCTTTGCACCATTACATATTCCATTCTTCAAAACACCACTATGGGCCGGACAGGCTACGATGTCACGTACATTGCCAGAAAGTGTCCACCCGGTAGCCAAGAACACTGTGAGCAAAATCACTCTACCTCTACATACCCTCCATCTATTCACCTTCCTCTTCCTCTGCGTCCTTCTCCTTCTTCCTCTTCCTTCAGCCAGGAGAGGAATAGTACCAGGAACAATACCCCTATCATCAATACTTACAGCGATCAGAATGGATTTCTCGCCCCTCCTTCACTGTATGCTTCTCGAGTACATGCCCCTCGCCAACAACATCATTCCAACCGGCAACCATCGCCCGGTAAACGTTTAAGCCCCGGGTACGCTAGGACTACCGGCCAGTACACTCTTTACAATCAACGAACAGGACGAGGATGGCAGGGATCGGACCAAGCAACAAGTACCACCTCCCCGGCCCTTGGGACTCCCACTAGCACCGGGCTCCATGGCGCAGCTCCAGCCGTAGTTGGAGTGGACACGGACATGGCCAACGCCCACGAAAGCACGCTTCGAAGCTCTCATCACCGTGGTGTCAGCCACAATTCAGCTGTCCGCCGGCACGATGGGAGAATCAGGAAGATTGGCAGAGGAGTGAGATCCGCCGTGCAGCGCGTAGCTCAGGCTTCTCGGGCCGCGGGTCGCTTCATGATGGCGCATCGGCGTCATCGTTCCCGTGCTCTTGATGGAACTGGGACTTACGCTCCCGAACGAGCAGGTAGTATGGATCCGTTGCTTGCGTGTATCGACCCGCGAATATTGCCCCAGGTACCGAGAATTACTATCACCGCTGCATCAGACGATGAAAAAGAAGCGGAAGGAGAGTGACGACCATACTGAATTCAGACTTGTATGATGAGGGAAACAGCTTTTCAGCCCCCTTTTTCGCTATGCTTAATAAGGTATATACCACTGAGAAGGGAAGCACTAGAGGATAAGTAGGTAAGTATGTGGAGTACGGTATATTTTAAAAGCACATCAACTAACCTACATCAGAATCGTTTACGACCTTTACACAGCCATACCTTGTTACCAACGTATCATCGGTAGCTCATAGGGCCTTTTGATGTTCTTCGGGTTCATAAATCAAGATACCGAAGAACATCAAGATGCCCTGTGAATTGCCGACGATACGTTAGTAACAAGGTCCTTGAGTCCAGTGGCCGAATTATGGCCGCGAAGCCTTACAAGACGGAAACCATGTCGACATTGAACCCGAAGCAACATTCGAAGACATCAACTTCGGAACAGATAAACAGGAGAATATCCAACGCCGAGATAAAGTCTTACATCAAAAGACACTACAAGTAGACCGCAACACCTTTCTACAGCACCAGGGGGTAGGGCACGCCGTCCCCCCTGGCACATCCTTGGTTCCGCGCTGCCGCTCCAGCTCTCCTGCCTCACCTCTTGCTTTCTATCGACGCATGTTCTAAGGTGCCCATTGACAAGAATCTTGGAAAGCAGACTCTGGTGGCATTTTGTCTTTATGACAGACGTGTGTTAGCGAAGAGAAGGGAGAAAATCAAGAAGACCGAGGATTGGGTCTCTTTTTAGTGTGTTAATTCTGCTTATGTCTGTCTGTATTTTAGGGTGAAGGTAGCTACGTGTAGGATGTGGGAAATGCCAGTATTTAATCATTTAACTCTCATCAGAACGTGCGAATTGCGTAGATATCCTTGTTTTCCCTTTCTTTTTCTTGCTCCTTTCGCTTAGACGAAGACAGGGGTATTCCCCCCTATCAGGCCTCAAGATTCATATGAGAAACGCAATAAAATGGATGACCGAAGCATGCTCCCCCCATACACATGCACGAGCACGAGCACCACCTATGCGAATAAGATTATATGCATAAATTTCTCGCCTGACGAATCTCCCGGAGAAATCGGGCCGATCGTTACGCTTAAAATTTTTGCTAGTTGATGTCATTCTCTGCCTTGTACTCCGTCAGGGTTGACGGAGTTTTAGGGACCCATCCACGGGTGCTTCGGGCTGGCTGTGACCCGCGGAAGCCGAGCCTCGGGGACAGCGACGTGGTTGTTCATAGTTCGAGTGGCGGTTTATCCAGGGGGTATGTATCAGGCCACAATGGATGTATCCGAATTCTAAATGATTAACCTAGGTAGTTTTATGCAAATTTAGTTATTCACAAGGTTATGCGCAGAGTAGGGTTCATTCTCATCACCTAACTTAAGTGCAGTCCTCTATGCGTTAGGTCCACATGTGCATCTCGGTATGTAGTTCAAGTAATTATATCTATATGCACAACGAATATCTTCCATAAAAGTATCAGGTCTAATTATGAAGCTGAGGGTTAAGTATGAGTTAGAGGTTGAAGCCGGCCGAGATGCGATGCTCGGATTTGACTACGCAAGCTAACACGAAAGCTCCCTTCTCACGCTTCAGCAATGTTAATAGGCACAGAGGACACATTTCACTGTATTATTCCAAATATTCACAGTCATGAGGCAACCACAGCATCTCTTTTACAATATTTTTGTTGATTTCGTTCCTATTTCGAAGCGTCCCAGAGTGGTTATCCGTGGGAAAATCAAGACAAGGTCATTAACTTTCTCCCCAATTCCAACATCTTCCATTTCAGAACTCATTCGTCAAGGTTTTATTTTTGTTTCTTCGTGCGATAGGATCATCGCTAGTGAGATGGATATACCATCTTCCCCCTTTTCTCCATCTGTGGTGCAGTAGGCTAGCACCCAACTTCAAACATGACCGCGTATCGTTAGATCCAGTTCTCATTTTTCTAGTAACTTGGATCGCGTAACCTCTTTAGCTGCTGTCGAAGGTGCGTCAGTCACCTTTGATAGGCTTTTCTGAAGGCTTTGAGGCTATCATGTGAAGTTCTGTTTGCTCCTAATAAAGTGCACCCGGATACTTGTGGTATTTCTAGATGTTCAATGAGGATAACCTTGTTGCAATCCTCCAAATATTTCCTCCGTTGGTATCATCTCGATATTAAATGGTGTAATTTGGTTAAATTGGACGCGTAATTCCAAAAACTTATTTTGAAGAGCAACGACGACTTTGCCTCCCAAGCCCCTAGATATAATCGTGTGCTTTGAAGTAGTAAAAGTAGAACGCCAGCCCGGAGAGAAGAACGCTTTCATGCAAATCGACCCAATGCTGAAACCCTAGAAGGCATGGATTCCATGCGTGTTGCGTAGTGCCTCCGATATGAGTGCCCGACCGATCCAGGCGAACTTTTCGTATGTGTAATAATGTGGTTGGACATATACAGGCCACATCACCGGTGCTTAGTAAGCGTAGCGGGGTTATTGCTCTGATCCGAAGTCGACAAAGCTCTCCCATCCGTCTCCTGTTCCACCAGCGGGCGTGCCTAGTCTGCTATAGCTGTCCGTCGGCACGTCCAGGAGGTTTACCGAGGTATCTATCGACGAGAGGAAACTGTCGTCTTGGAAGGGGGCTTCGTGTGGAGAAAACGTTTCTGTTCCTTGGTCAAGTTTGTCGTTGAGGGGATCTTCCTGGGTTGTGGTATCTCCAGGATAGGGACCAAACATTTGGTAGGCTGAGGGATTATCGCCCATGAAGTGGATAGCCATTGGGTCAGTCATTTCAATGTTGGCCATCATCTTAATTTCGTTTGGTAGTTCTGATGTGAATATGGAAGAGGATGTAGACGGTTGGGCGAGCTGGGGATCAAGGTGGAGAGGCGAGAATGCGGATGGGGTCTGATAGGGAGTACTCTTCAACTCAGAAGTCTCAGCATCTGTCGACGATCCAGGCGTCAGAGCTGGCGGCGACGACATAACAGTTGCCGATGAGTGGGGTACCGGGCTCTCGACTATAGTAGAGTCCCTCCTGCCAAATTGTGACTGAGAGGAGACAGAGTGCGTCCGGGTCGCTGGGGAGCCATGGCTGGATCCCGACATAGACATTCTGTGGGAGAAGTTCCCATCATTCTTCATGAGGGGAGCCATATACGCAGAATTGTTAAGATGTTGCTGGTAGGCCACGGCAGCTGGGAAGGACTCGCTGAAGAGCCGATTGACTTCGTTATATCGGGCCATTGTGGCCATAGCTGCTTGCGTTGTGATGTACGCATTCACGCGGTGGTTCATGTCGTTGGAGTTCGTTTGCAGGTGAGCGGTTAGGTATTTGTACTGGCGTGGCAGATCGTCTTCTTCCTCTTCGTACATCTCTTCCTTTAGCACAATCTCCTCGCTCACCTTGAGCCCTCGACCCGTCCGTCTCCGGTGAATCTCGGATGCCTGACGAGCAGACTGTACCCTGGCCTCCAAGCTTCGGTCGGCTCGTCTTGATGCAGCAATGTACGCTCTTTCCTGGTTCTCCTCATGGGATCGCTCTGTCTGTAATATGTGTTAGAAGTGTTCGTTAGGAAGAACCCATTATGGAGGGAAGATCAAGCTTGCCTTTTGAGCCTTCACAGGCGGAGCTCGATCGGTGCCCGACATGGCGTTTGATGTGTCGAAGGATCGCTTCGGCATGGGTTATTAATAGCTCTAGTACTTTATGATAATGGGCGGGGCCAAGAACAAAGTCGGTTCTTGGTGGGCGATGCAGTTCAGGGCCGGTACAGTGAAGCAAGCAACTAAGTTACTGCTCTTCAGACGAACAGCTGAGGTCGATACGTGTTATATATGTGCCCTTAAGAGTAGACCAGCACTAACAAATTCATAAGCTGCGGGTGGGGTTTCGGGCCTCGTTGGCATCTGCAGCCGCAAAGGCAAATAGAAGGTGTACGCCGTTCGAGGTCAACAGAATGGTTCGCAACTCAATGTGAGTCTGAACCTTAGCTGCTGTATATCGAGTATGAGAGTTGGGCAAAGACAGCAAGTCACTATCGATGGTGGAGGACCAGGATGTAATTTGGGTATAAGTCGAATTCAAATATCTGTCACTCCCCTCAATGTATCTGTTTGTATTTGCTTGCTTCTCCGTTTATGTGTCAGTGTTATCTTTCCAATATGGAATGCCGGCTGATACGCGGTTGTTTTGGTGTATGATCTGTATTAATTAACTTGACTCCTCCAAACACTATCTGAAATAGGGTGGATGGGACAAGCAACAACTCGAAGTTGTATTCTCTGAAGCTGTATGATACCAATTTGTTAAACCGGGTGTCGAATTGACTGTCGAGAAAGGACACACAGAAGATAGCGGTTGGGGCTGGGATAGTAGTGGTAAGTAAAGGGTAGAAGTAGTAGCAGCAGCAGCCAGAGACAACACAGGTCTTTTGCTGAACCCGGAAAGAGAGAAAACAATATACATATACAGGAATGGGATTTCCCCATGTTCGGAATCGTAAAGCTCTGGGAAGTACATTATGTTGGAAAGCATGCCTATCGAGGTACCTAGTAGCCAATGGTCCTTCGATTTGAAGACAGAACAGGGATTCAGAAGCTTTCCTGATGCGGGAGAATGTCCAAGTGGCGATCGATCGCGATGAGACGGCTGGGAACCAATGAGATGGTTGGAAAGCTTTGAGACGGTGCAGGGATCACACCGTCATAGCTTGGTGATAGCGCTTGATGTAGTCCCCGAATTGGTTTAGTCTTAAATGCTTCTGGGTCCTTAGCTCCATAGCTCCCCGCCGTTTGTCCTAGGTATATTGTATTTACTTAGGTACATAAAAGCTTGCATAGATCTAGCCACTTTGATCTATCCTACATATTAAAGTTATTTTTTAGTCTGGGTTTGAATTAGACCTAGGCAGCATGTAATCGGAAGAGGTAACAGACTATTCGTAACTTAAAGAGCCATAAAAACAACATTAAAGTAAGACAGATACTGTATGTACACGTTGTTATGTACCTAGATGTCCGTGTTTATTACGCGTTGTGCTTATGTAGATGCGTATCCGGTTTTATGGACAGATCTGGGCTGAACTTCACCAAATGATGTAAAGTCCCTCGCTGATCAAATACACTTTGAGGTTCGCGACACGTTTTCGACATTTCGGATGGCACTCACACAGAAGAGATTTGCTTAATCTCCCGCTCTTTAGACAGAGCCGAAAAAACGCGGGCGGTCCAATCAAGAATAGATATTTTATGAGGGAATTTCCTAGGCAGGTAAGAATTGTGCGGATGACCAAGGTGAGCTGAAGCTATTCGGTGTAAGCGATCAAAGTGACGAAAAAGCCAACACACATTTCTGTAACAGCACAAAACTCAACCCGACGCAATTGTTACCTAAAACCAACGTCAATTCATCCCGGTCGCAATTCTCAATACGACAATCCATAGTATACATACGTAGTAATTAGGTACGTTTCATCGAGTCCAACGCCGACATGCTAAGCTCTACCGTCCACTGCCTCCGCCCACCCGCCCTTGTTCCGCCAACTCCACCCCCTTGCAAAGCGTTCCGCCCGCGCTATAGCAAAGTAAATTTGAAAAGTCGGATACGGTGTTTTATGTCATGATCGCTAGCCGTGGAATTAAATTTACGAATTCGAGGTTTTTTTTTCTCTTTTCTTATAAATCAAAGCATAATTACAAAAAGAAGAAACGCAAACAGAAATTATTACGTAGAAGGGCAAATGTAGCCCGTAGGCGGACATCACCTCCGCCAATGTAACTGCTGCTGCAAATTCCCCATCTTACATATCAAAGCAAATCGTGAAGGAATTTTGTATCACTTTGATATCGAGCCGTGTTTATCTCCATTGTTGCAGCTCCGGAGCTTTTGCTGCGAACGCCTCCTCATACGAGATACATACTACCTTACATTGCTTACAGTACATCTGAAGGCAATGAATGCGAGTGTCGGGTTTCTTCTCAACTGTTATTGTTGGGGCTTTGTTTGGAACTCCGTAGAAATGCAAAGTTGACTTTCAGCCTTACGGCAGACCAATCATGTTATGAACACGCGAGGGCATCAAGATAACGGGCTCCACCAAGAAACGAGCACCGACGGTTTGCTGCCATGTTTATTTCGGTTGAATGCCCGGTCGTTGTAAAGGAGCCAGCTATAGAAATAGCTGCCTGTATTAGCATCCTCGGTATGTAGCATTAACATGGTCCACGCATGCGCAGTCGGACGTGTGTCCCCGCATGAAGATAGCAGCGAAGGAGGAGCTCATCGTAAGTTTGAAATTCGATCGAGAAGGGATTTTAACGATTGCCATCATAATTCTCGATGACTGACATCAGCCGTAAAATCCGGGTGCGGATCCTGTTGAGTTGAAACAGACGAACCAAGATAGGGACGACACTGTCCTAACCTTTTCACCTTTCCTGTTTGGGGAAACTCGTAGCCCTTTGAGTCTTGGGGTTGTCTCGACTCCGGAGCAAAGTGTCCGCCATCATGGGCTTTAGTGGTACGTTGGCACCGATACTTCGAGCCTTAACAATTTTTGAGCAAGACCCCACTTCCATTTTTTCTCAATCTTCCCTAATAACTGGTAATAACTGGGTTTTCCCGTAGTGTAGGGTAGCAGGCAGGGCAGGGTAGCAATCTAACACAAAGCCCTGTCTCTGTGGCGTCGTGGCTGATGACCGCAATCTTCCCCTCTTCGGTTCCTTGTTCTTTCGTTCCCGTGTTACCATTGACGTGAACGGCCCCTCAAAATGAACAAATTCTTCGGGCAAAATAACAACCTAAGCCTCCAATGGCCGGAGTAAACAGCCCTCCCCGCTGCCGATCTTGTCCACAATATCGAACATGACTACGTAACTATGGGATTCTCTCCTATTTCTTTCGAAATGCCATCCAAACAAACATGGGATTTGCTTTCGCCCCATCGACGCCAAGCATTTTTGACTAATTATTTGTCTTGCCACACTAGACAATACCACACATACTATGGGTATCCAAAGAGGCCTCTCTACCTACATTGGAGTCGTCTCCGAGATTATTAACTCGTCGGATAGGAGTTCATTTGAGGAAATCTTATTTTCTCGTCGATCCTACTGGGAACATGACCCACGGTCGTTGACCTAATGGTTGATCTAAATGATAATGTGACTCTCTTTTCATGAATCGTCACAAATCAATAACCTAGGTTGCTAGAGTGAGTAGTCCCTTGCGTAGCCCAATATTGTAACTAACCTAGAGTCAACGGAGCTTTTCGGTCTATTTGATAGGTACTCCAAAGCACGTATGATAGGTTGAAACGTTCTTTTTTTTATTCTGGAGCGCTTGCTGGGACATACCCTCCAGCTTGAGAGTCAAACTATTACGAGGCCTCTTTTTTAGGCTACCACTTCGTTAGATATGTATAGCATCACAGATTACCTCGCACTGGTGCGCTGCTAATAATCCCACTAGACTGGTCGTTTTTTTGATCTTCATACACGTGTACTATCTGATTTTAGATTGAGCTCGGCGTGTTTAGGGAGGTCCCTGAGTTCCACGGTCGTGAACCTTAAACGCATTTCAAGCTTTCTATCGATTTATTCCCGTCCAGAGATCCCCCACGAGATCCCATGGGGCAGCAATCATCCAGCATGCGGAGCCCACGTCCTCAGCCTGAGTTCCTCCACAGGATAGGGGTAGATTTCAACTACGCCCTAATTCCATTTTTTAAGCTACGACCCTTATAAAGTCTAAGAGCCCGGTGATCATATCAAGACCAACATAAGGTAAAATCAGATAAGGTTTTGCAGCCGGTTGCTTATGTATCTACACGTATGAGCATTCTTGTCGAGTTAAGGCCCGTTCGAACCCTATTCATCGAGCGCCACGATAGAACAAGCGTTGAATAACCGTAGTCATCGCCATTTTTCTTAAGGAATTCGACATACTTGCACTGCTTTCAGTGAACTGTTCTCGTCTGATGGGGAAAGACATCAGCCCGCCTTGTGAAGACGAATAGTTACAAGATGAGGCTGGACAAAAGAGTCTACCTAAGCAAGACGCGTTATTACTTCAAGGAACATAATATCTTCAGATAACGATCGTATTACCTTAGGTCACTAATGTCCTAAACATTTGATAGGATACGGCATCTCCTTCCAAGAGAAAACAAAGTATGTTGTGGTATCTAGTCTCTCGGATACCATATGCCGAATAGGTAGTGGCTTGAACTCTCTCGACTCGGCCCCGGGAACACTAAGCTACCGTCAATCTCCCGTTGGTGCTCCCATATTTTGTGGTACCATTTTGAGGCCAACAGAGCAGAAGTCACACTAGAACAAATCATATAACACACTATGGCCTGTTCGATCCTTGGACCTAGCGCCAGAGTCACCAGACCATTCTGACTAGCCTCGTGGAAAATAGACCCGGTAAACCGATCACTCTAGCGTAAAGCTTCAATGTGGACCCCAAGCTCGGCATTCAATTATGCTTACGAACATTTGAAGCTTGGCAACGAAGAGTTGTGACCCGCGGCCTTGGTTCTGAATCGATGGTGCCCTGCTACGTAATAGTAGCACGCGCCTTGTGGGCCGTTTAAACTTCGATCTGTCCAGCTTTCTTCCTTCGCAATGATCTCAGGCTTATAACACCTACCTACTATCTTGGAATCGTGACACTTCCCCTTTTGGGATCTAGTCGTCGACAGGGTCACCTCATGGTGACGGGAGTGACCCTGGCCGGGATGATGTTCACCCCAAACTTTATTGCTCCAACCCAGTTCACGATGCTATTGTTAACGGACTAGAAAGGACGCTTACCGGAATCTATAACGTCTATAACACTATCTCATGAGGTCATGTGTTTTCTCAGATCCGCTCCACAGATATCTAGGAACATAACTTCGAAGAACACAACTTTCGGATTTCAGACATGGCCTACCAATCCACCGACTTTGAATTAGTAAGGTGGTGGACCTTACGTGCCACTTGGTGCGCACGAGGCTCTGGCGGGGGCATACGAGTCTAATTACTAGAGCACCCGTATTCGCTTCGTGCGATTCGAGCTCGGTGAATACAACGGCCCAAGTGCTATGTCGCTATGCTAAGTTTTTTCCTCTTGGAGTCAAATTCGAGTTAGTTCAGAGTATGAGCCACAACAGTCTTCCAGAATTTCCATGGATGGGCATACATAGGCATATGCAGCGTACCTGGATGGCCATTACGTGTCCTCCATGTCACTCACTAGCAGTCTTTGGGCTACTATATTACCTACGTGAGAAATACGATACCCCTCTGTAGTGGCGAGCCGAGGCTCGAGATAACAGGGAAATCTGTGACAACGTCAGTCGATAATATCTATAAGTATGGGCTTAGAAAGCGACACATCCTATTCACAACCTATCTATCTATATTAGCAAAAGTCATGGGTACCTAGGTATTTCAAAAGAGTATGTTCCCGATTCTTCCCGATTTGAACGTGTTGAGTTCACTCAGGCGCACTTCAATGAAATTTTATGGTGTGCGTCAACCTGAATACTCATTCTTTGATGCACCCGTTTACGCCCATTCTAAAAGCTGTTGAGTCTCAACGAGCCGCCCTAATCTGCCCTCGGGACTCATCAGCATATGCTATACCCATCTTATCTCCCCTATTTCTCGACAGCAGTACAACGTGCTATTCTCAACGCAATCCCTCCCGTATACTTCGTTTCATGCCTTAACCAATCACTTCATGAAGTAAACCTCATATCATTAGGTATGAATAGTATTTAGGTGGTCTAGCAAATAGCAGTAAACACCGAACTACATACAGTAAGCTCCTGCGCTACATGCGCGCGCGCGAAACCCATCACCCATCGATTTCACATTGGTAGTACCATCTGCCAATCTACCAATCTTACCCAGAAGATAAAGAAAATGTGGCGTTCACTACATACCCAACTACCCGAGACATTGCGGCTGAATGCGGTCTCGTCCTATTTAAGCGGTGCGGAGAGGGCTCGGATGCATCCGCATTCCAAGCCTCCTCATAGGGAAGAATTCTAGATCGGGAAGGCAGGCGTATCTTGCGATACGTATGACAGACCCAAATGGTTAGCTACCTAGGTAGATCACTTAGCGAGCCCTACCTTGCGTGTTTATTTCGAGACTGGCGAAGAATCGGCGTAGAATCTATGTCGCAGCAAAGACATAGTTCCTGGCTTATACTGCCGCTTGTCAATTTTGGCTGCCGGAACATGCATTATGCTCACACCACACCCGGTGTTCCACGGGTGAGTATGAGTAACCTTAGGTGGTTGAGTGTATCGCCATCTATTGTTCGTAGATACAAATACTCACCTACCTATCGTAGATATTCGAATGAATTGGGAAAACAATAAGCTCCGAGGGTAATCAGCCTAGCCAGCCCTCTTCAAAGCTCATGAAATCTCATTTGATACACAGAAGAAACCAGAGCAGAAGAAAAGCGTTTATCATGCAACTCGGAAAGGGGCCTATAGTCCCGGTTGATAGACTTGAACATAGCAATGGACACACATATGAAAAGGAGCCGACAATTGCTACCCACAATGTATTAGTGAATGCGCGATCACTATCACCGCCTCAACGGCTGCGCCAAACTCTAAAGTTTGACCCTGAATACGCGCGATGGCGCGAGCCATTTGGCGACAAGGCGTGCATGCCGCCCTTTAAGACAGCGCATGAAATACGCCACTTCAACAACACATTTATGCGCGCGGTATGGGCGCTCATTCCGCCGCAGCCAAGTATCACCAGGACGAAGTACATGTGTTCCTCCTACGACGGCGCCCATATCGAAGTCGTACGGTTCGCAGCCGCGGAGCAAATAACAAGTCACCAATCATCGCAGTCAGCAGTGCTGTACCTGCACGGCGGCGGCATGGTAGCCGTGAGCGTCGAGATCTTCGCGCCGCAACTAGCCAAGCTAGCAGCCGACTCGGGCGTCCAGATCTTCGCCGTCGAGTACCGCCTCGCGCCGGAGTATCCCGACCCTTCGCCGACCGAAGACTGCTACGCGGCGCTGCAATGGCTCTCGACGCACGCCGCGGAGCTAGGCGTCGACCCGACACGTCTCGGCGTCATGGGGGATAGTGCGGGTGGTGGTCTAGCCGCGGGAATATCGCTCATGGCTCGCGACCGTGGTTTGGAACCGCCGATCAAGAAGCAGATCTTAGTGTATCCGATGCTTGACGACAGGTCCGTTTACAACCTATCTACGGCTCCTCATCCCAGCCCACTGGCTGATTTCGCCACTCTGCCGATCTCCATGCTCAAGGTTTGCTGGGAAGCGTATGTCGGCAAGGAGAAAGCAGGCAGGGCCGATGCGGACGTCAGTCCATACGCAGCACCAGGACGGGCGAGCGACTTGCGAGGACTCCCGAGCACGTATATTGACGTGGGTGGTTTAGATGTGTTTAGAGACGAGTGCGCGTCTTTTGCCGCTCGCTTAGCTGCGGCAGACGTTGAGGTCGAATTTCATCTATTTCCAGGAGTGCCTCATGCGTTCGAGTCGGCTAGCGATACCGGCGTTACCAAAAGGGCTATCGAGGGAAGGATTCGGTGGATGAGGGATTTATGATTTACATAGGTATTCAGCAATATTTAAGTAAAATGGCCCTTCGATTCAGGTGATGTTGGCGTTCACCAATCTTTTGTGGCGTTGATATGGGTCAGATAAGGGATTTCACCGTTTCTAAACCCCCGCCGTTGTAACTTCGGAATAGATCACGAAAAAAAATTATCATATACTGATTAGGAGTAGAAGAAGCTACCTTCCTACTTGTGTAATTTCTTCATGCAAAAAGAGCTTCACGAGAGAGTATCAAAAAGCAAAACGAAAAAATAAACACGAAAAAAATCGTTGCGATCCCAAGTTCAACTTGGAGCACCGGGAATTGAGCCCGATGCGGGGGTCGAACCCGCAACCTTGAGATTAAGAGTCTCACGCTCTACCGATTGAGCTAACCGGGCCTGTTCTCTGAGGACCAGGCGATGGAAACAAGTTCTGTAATAGGACATTATAATGTTTTATCCAATTTGGTGTTGTGGGGTGGGGACCGAGGGGTAAACTACGGCTGTCAGTGCCTAGCCAATCACGTGTTGAGTTGGGAAGACGGGAAGTGAACAGCACTTCGAAAAGCTCATGGAGAGACTACCAAGGCCTTGGTCGGTAAAAGAGTCATGTAGAATTGATTGGCATATCATGTAACGTAGTAAAGAGATGCAAGAATGTCTCAAATCCTTTTCAGCTTGCCGCCAACAAATATCAGTTTAAAGAATGTAGATAGGTCGAGAACATTGATGAGTTCAATTTAACGTGACAAAGAGGTCATTCGAATTGACATTTGTAGGACGTCAGTAAATGGACAAAGAGCTCTGCGTAGACTAGAATTATCATCGCATGTTGCTAGGTCCTGAGAGATAGTATCACACGGTAATAGAGTAGTGTCACGAATGACATAGAGGTTGGTAGGTGAGGAAGAGACTAGGATAAAATCAAGATAATGAGTGCAGAACTCCCAAATCAATACCATCCTTCGGGAGGAGGAAGAATGGTAAATATACGTAGAAAGGAAAGATCGAACTCGGGCTATGATAAGGCTAATAAGATGTCTACCTCGCACTATAGTGTCTTTTACAGGAAGATGGAAAACTCACAGGCTCTAAGAGCTGTATAAATAGCCCTCTCTATGGAACTAGACGCTTGCGCAGAAAGGTAGCAAAAGTCCAAGTCCATATATTGTTTCGGAACCCCTGATATCTACCTGGGTATTCCGGAGCTACACATGTATCTGGAACTTGTATGCTCACCTTCCCCAGATGATAGACCACGAAAGTTCGGTGAGTCCTAAAAGGATATAATAACATGGAGGAAATACTGAACTGAGAGATTGCTGTCAGATTAGGATATAAGCTCGAGAGTAAATCACGGTCATTACCACAGGAAGAATATGAGAGCGAGTAGGCAAGACTCTAGGCGCCACAACTTGGAAGTGTATGTTTAGAATACCAGTACTGTTGAAACTTATCCGGAGAGAATAGTAGGCCCAGAGTATTGGTAAAAGGGGTCACGCACGATTATCAAGATGAATGATGAAGTCAGAAGAGATTAAGTGACGTTGAGATTAATGATAGGTGCACCTTCAAATCTAGGGAGTTGGGCGATACAAACCAGACGTTTTGTGCTCCATGCCATATACTCTGGAATAACTTCCTATAATATGAATAGTGTCATTTCTGTTCTAAAGTAGGTAGATGATGAAAAGCTCTTGTTCTGATGCCCTCGCCTTTCTTCTATTAAAACGAGGAACGACTTTGTTCAAATCTTCATGAGATTTCCTCACATAAAGAGATAAGAGCCAGAAAGATGATGGTACTTAGGCTATGTAGAGCTATGCTGGCTCAACTGTTCAAGACTCTTATAAGGGGGTGCATACTCTGCCTGACTCTAACCACTCTATACACTATCCTTGGCTGCTCTAGACTCTAGAACAATACGAGGAACAAGAAGCTAACATATCTATACTGGTCTATGAAGGAACAACTTCCTTCCCAACCTCCCGAATCGCTTTAAACAGGCCCTCGACACTACTCTTCAAAGTCGAACAGTTCACCACCACGCGGAAGAGACTCCCCTTTTCGCCCGGCGCATAATCAACCATGAAGCCCCTGGGCACGAGTCTCTCAACAATCTCCCTGGTCCGACGTGTATTCTCCTCTTTATCATCCGGCAACACGCCTCCCGGCGCATAGTAAAAGCAAACCTGCAGGCAAGGAGGCGGGTTGCTAGAAAGGAGAAAGAAGTCGCCTGACTCCTGCACCAGCGTCGCTAGGTGCGCTGCCGTAGCGAATGCGTGGTCCACCCGCTTCTCGAAGCCCTTGTGGCCGTAGTATATCCACGAAAGCGCCAAGTTGAGCGCATCGCCGCGGCGTCCACACTGCAGCGTTAGGTCGGCTAGATCCCATATCTCGTCCTCGTCTCCTTTATCATGGAACAGGTATCCCGCCCGCAGCGTGTTTGCCCGTTGAAACACGGTAACGTCTTTGGTAAGGAGGAACGAGCAGGGAACGGGAACGTTGAGCATCTTGTGCGGGTTGACAGTTAGGGAGTTAGCGTATTGCGAACCCGCGAGCTTGTGTTTTTGCTTTGACGAGAAGATGGCTGGTCCACCCCACGAGCCATCGATATGTAGCCAAACTCCGAACTCCTTGCAGATAGGGGCAATCTCGGCGAACGGGTCGTATGATCCCCATACAGTTGTGCCGGCCGTCGCATTAACGTATAAGGGCGTCTTGCCCTCTTCCTTGGCTTTAACGATGGTTTCGCGTAGGGCAGATGGGATTAGCCGGCCTGCTGAATCAACTGGAACCTTCACTACACTGCCGGAACCTATGCCACATATGGCTGCTGCTTTCTCAACGGAGTAATGGCCATGTTCACTAGTGAAGAGGGCGAATTTGTGGTTCTCATTACCGGAGACCTTCACCTCGGGGAATAATGTGTTTCGGGCGATCACGAGTGAGGTGAGGTTTGAAGCACTGCCGCCTGGACATGTCACTCCGCCTGCTCTGGGGCCAGTGAAGCCGAAGAGATTTGCTAATTTACGTGCGGTTGTTTTCTCAACGATCGTGAGTGCTGGTGAGGTTTTGTAGATATGTACCTATATCACATTAGAAGTTTAGGGGACACGATGGGAGTCGGGAAACTTGCATTGGTGTTTAGTACTGTGAGGACAAGCTCGGATGCCACGCCAACCTATTTAGCGAAGTCAGTCGGCGGTCGATATAGTCTAACACTTTATTCACGATATAGGGCATGATGACTCACTGGGTTGATGGCTGAGTATAACTTGTCCATAAACCCCTGATCCCATGTATTCACGCTGTATCGCAGGAGAGTCTGGATTATGTCTAGCAACCCTTCCTTCCCTGCTCCATTCTCGGGAAGCGAAAAGGCCAATTTTTTAACTAATTCCTCTGGCTTATGTGAATCAACTAGTGTATTCCGACCTGGTTTCCCTTGAGCATCTGTGGCTATGTAGCCATTGGCGCGACTGGGAACAGCATTGTCTGCGTCCCGGATGAATGGCACGATGAGGGATTTTACAGCATCGATCAACTAGAGACAGGTTAACCTTGGGATTATAAACGAACAGATAATTCTCATTAGCAAGGCGATACTGGACTATAAAACTCTCAACTTACATCTTCAACTTCATCTGCTCTGTTCAACTCAGAACCGGGGTGATGTCCGTTGACTTGGGCTTGAGTAGACATCTTGAATGGTTGTACATGTGGCAGCTACGTAATATTAGGAGAAGGAGAAAACGATCCATTCGAGAAAACCGAAATAAAACTTTTTACTATTTACCTGGAGGCCGTAACTTCTGTATTTCTACCTACTAGACTATCCGTTCGGATTTCCCTTTCCATACTATGCCTATGCCAGCTTAATTGCCGAGGACCCCACTGGTTGGATAGTTTTTCTGGACTCTTATTTGATGGAGGCGATCGCGTGCTTCTCAAACTTCTAATGCAATGCCTAAATAGGGAGCTCTTAAGATAGACGACGCTTCATTGAAACTGGATGATACATTGTTGATTTACTGTGAAATACCCTGCCTTTATCTATGGAAAGGTCGAAGTTGTTAAGCGATGGAATAGGATACAATGGTGTCATCACCGTTCACAAAAACTCCATAAACCCACAAGCCGCCTTTTAATAACGTCTTGATGAAATGGTAAAACTCCTACCATGCGTATTGGTAGCCGATGATACAGGGTACCGATTTCATCCTAACTCGTACAAATGCCATGACACACCTCGCGATCGCCAACAACTGAAATTTATGCCTTATAATTGAACCTAGTTTACGCCTGAGGAAAAGGTATCATTCAATCCGTCCAACCATTGCAATCGTATTCTCGTAGAGCTTTTTAGTCGACTCGCTTCTTGGTATCAGCCGCCTCTCCTCCGTTTTGCTCATGTGTTTTTCCATTGCTAGCTCCTATATCACCATCGCCATCATCCTCGTCCCACGCGTCCACCGCGTTTTCGTCCCAGTTATCGACTTCTTCCTCCAGCGTGGTGGATCGTTCGTTCCCAGCCGCTGACATGACACCCTCCTCTTGAGGCCCGATGCCTTCGCCAAGTTCGAGGTCACCAGAGTCTTCACCGGGGACAGCGTTGTATTGTCTGCGCTGTCGCTTTCTCTCGAGCATCCTTGAGTGATACCAGGAGCACAGACCGAGCCCCGCTAAGCTGCCGACAAGGTTGGCAATAATGTCGAAGAGGTCGAAATCTCGGCCATTGGGCAGGAACCCTTGAAGGAATTCAGAACCGATGCCAAGACAGAGGGTGCATACGACGAGGGTGAAGTTGACAGTGCGGCGGCGGTTTGTGTCGATGATCCAGTAGAAGGCAACGGTCAAGAGAAAGAAAGTCAAGAAGTGTAGGACTTTATCGTTCACGACAGTGTCGAGCTGGAGGGACGAGAGCCCTGCATAACCCGCGAGGAGGCATAGCAGGAAAAAGATACCTGTAAATGTAAATATTAGTCCGGGACCCTTTGAAGCTAGCGTTATGCTAGCTACCTAGGTAAGTAGAATGTCGAAATCAAGCTATTCTCGAGGATCGTCGCAAGTAGCCGGGGAGCTTTAGGCTACCATCAAACGGAACTGATAGGAACGAAGGAAGAGATTGGACGAACCTGCGAAAGGTAGACGAATGCGCATATTCGAGTTGATCTGTGTTAAGGTCGCGACGATCTACATGGGCATGATTTCGGAGGTAAGAGTCGTCGACTAGATATTGTAGGCTTGGAAAAGGTTTGGGTGTCGGACAAGAGAGGTGTTCCCAATAACGACGAAACGGAAAAGGCTGGCCGGGGTGAGCTTCACTTGGTTTCCGGCGATGGGGGAGCAGATGGGCAGCCAGGCTAAGGCGGACCCACCTTTTCCTTTCGTCACAGCCCACAGGCGCGCGATTTTATTGGCTGATTTGAAAAGCTCCCGACGTTGCAGGCTTGGGCTGAATTACTTAAGCGGCTTAGTCCTATCTTATTATCTGCAGCTGGCCCTTCCACCGCCTGGCCGCCTGGGGTCAGCTCCACTAGGTACCTAAGCCACTTATGAGATAAAGTTTTAAGGTATGTATGTACTCTCTCCACTGTAGTGATGTCGGTGTTAAGAACATGCAGGTCTAGTACTACATGTACATGTATGTGGGTGAATTTTACATTTGATATTGGCTATAAAAATAGGTAGAGATGCATAGAGTCAAATTGGCATCGCTGGGTCACATTTTTCTTCAATCTTGTGAATTATCGTGTGGCTCTAAGTATTCAATTGTGGCTGTTCATTAAAGAGCACGTGATTTGTATCCTTAGATCATTCGATTGGGTTTGGGCTGACCACTTGCGGGGATTCAAAGGTTATGTACTTGCTGGTGCGTTTCTCACACTTGATGAAGTACACAACGCTGGGAGGATTCATGACGACGGTGCACTCTCTAGAATGTTGGGGAATAACGAATAAAAATTGTCATTTGCACAAGACCATAGTAGAGAACATTGAATGATATACTAAGAGATCCTAATTTAGCAATTCAGTGCTTTATTCTGTCTGTTTATAACGACATTCGTTGTACTATTCAACAATGGTTCCTTGTACCACTCGTTGTCATGATGAATGAATAAATAGGTACATGTACATACATGTAGGTATGTACACCAAGTTACAGTGAAGTCAACGTTCCAATTGCTGCGGGTGGTGGCATAAACAGGCAAGATTGGGAATTATAGTGGGTTTAAGGTTGCTAGTAAGGTTTCTAGCGGTCAATTAGTCCCCTGTAGCGGGCTGCCTGGGGGAGACTCTGGCAGCTGTAAGGGCGAATTTAACATTGGTCACTGGGGAGAGACAATGGAGGAGATTTAGGAAGGTACCATGACCAAAGTACCGGGGTACGTCTACCATAGCGCCTTTGGGATCCGCTCAAAACCTCACTTCGCCAGACCTCACCCTTTGAAAGTACGCGAAATCGCCTTGGACACGACGCATCGAGGCATCACCATTCTTATCAATTTTCCCTCAAAAATTACATCGGTCATCTAATTCGATGTCGCTCATTTCAAATCTGTCAATTTAGGGTCCCCGAACGCCCTATTCCCGAATCGACGCGACTGTCATTTCTTCCCGCATGGCTCCCGCCACCAGCCAATCTCTCTAACACGCCTACAAGGCCAACATGTCCATCATGAGCGGCCAGAATTCCTGGCCACCTCCGCAACAACATCATGTTGTTGGGAAGCGCCCTTTTCGTAATATTGACGATGCTCCCGGACGATCCACCGATGCTATGGATAATTCCGTCGCGTCGGTGCCTGAGGCATCTGATACTGACGATGAAAGGATGCGAGCTCACTTCGCCGAATTGTATCGCCGGTGCGAGGCTAGGATTGCGCAAATGTTCGCCCCCGATGGCTCCATCAACCGCGATGTCGTAGAATCCTGGCGACGACCCATTAGTCCCTCCACAGCCCCTCCTCCGACCACCGATCATTCCGCCATCGAAGAGCGCCCTGTTAAAAGAGTTAAGAGAGTCATCGATGAAGATGACTATGGAGATGATGATGATGAGGATGAGGATGACGAAGAAGAAATATCTAACAATACAACTACCATATCCCCCCTAAAGTCCAAGACAGCCTCCGCCGCCGCCGCTGCTTCGAAAGGACTCCCTTCTCCCTCTAAGTCGGGGAGCTCCCCTATAGCCTCCGCTTCATCGCCAGACAAGCTATATGATAGAGCGAAGGAGGACGCTTCCCAAGGATCTCAAGGATCACAGGCGCAAGCTAGCAACTCGGAAGACGCGCGCAAGCAGCTAGAGGAAGCGCGTAAAGACATCGAGGAGGCAGCCAAGCGCAGTTTCCATACCCTTATTTATACACTCGAGAATGATCGGGCAGCTATGCTAGAGCAGCAGCAGCTTGAGGAGTCTGAGAAGCAACTCCAGGCCGAGATGGATAAAAATACCAACAACAATGCGAGTGGAGGTAACTCTGGTGAAAACCATGGGTCGCTTAGTAGCGCAAACTTGGGCGCGTCTAGTCTAACCCTTAAGCACCTCATCGCGCGCATAGATATGAAGCGCGACATGGTGCGCGCATCAGATGCTGAGTTGCGCTCTCTTATGAATGAAGTGCGCAAGAATAGGAGCAAGTGGGCTAGTGAAGATAACGTCAACCAGGAGGAGCTCTACGAGGCCTTAGAGAAAGTCTTAACTGAGCTCAAAGCGCACACCGAATATTCTACTCCATTTCTTCAGAGAGTGAACAAAAAGGACGCCCCTGATTATTATAACTGTAAGTTTCCTACGCTTGGAGTGATTGAGTTTGGATAATACTAACCCTACCTCAAGTCATCAAGCAACCTATGGACCTCGGAACGATGACTAAGAAGCTCAAGTCCTTAACCTACAAGTCCAAGGCAGATTTTGTCACAGATCTTAATTTAATCTGGGACAACTGTCTGCGGTATAACCAGGACATGAACCATCCATTGAGGCGAATGGCTAATGGGATGCGTAAGGAGGCTGAGAAACTCATCCCCTTAATTCCAGACCTCGTCATCCGCCCCCGTGCCGAAGTTGAAGCCGAAGAAAGGCGGAAGCAGAACGGTGGTGAGGATGACGGCGGCGATGATTCGGACGACGAGCCGATAATGTCGTCTCGCGGCCGAATCGCCGGCGGAGCAAAAGGGACGAAATCGAGGAAGACTCACTCCGATCACAAGGAAGGGACGCCTGGAGGAGACCAAAAACCGACGCTGCAGCTCAATGGTTTGCTAGCGAAAGCTCGTGAAGGATCCGAGCTTGACGGGAGCAATGGCTTCGCAACTCCGCCTATTGGAGGTTCTATGACGCCTAGTGGCGTCAACGGTCACTCGGGTATGGCCAGCAATGCAGATGCTATGGATATCGACGGCCCCGAACTGAATGGCACGGCACTGGGACAGGCACTTAATGAAGCCGCTCAGCAAGCCTATGAGGACGAGGAGTACAAAATCTGGAAGCAAGTGACCAAGAAAGACCGCGCGTTGATTACCAAGGCACGATATCAACTATTTAACAACAAAAAGTTGAATATTGATGAGCCTGCGTTGCTTCGTACTAGGGCTGGTATGCGTCGATTTATGCGCGGCCGAAAACAGGCAGAAGCCCTTGGCTTGCTTGGTCACACCCAGGATTCGTCATCTCCTAGCAACAAGGAAGCTAAGGCAACCGAAACGCTCGCAGAGGGAATGGAAGAAGATGAGGAGAAAGTGATTCCTGACTACTATGAGCCTCAGACTATTATTCCCGACATCCCGTCGAAATTTCAGTGGATTGAGGATAGTGATGGCCAGGTCATCAATCAGCACGAAGAATTTCTTCACACTTTACCACCTGGTTATTTCACTGCCCCGAAGAGCAGCTTGACGCAGAAATTCGATGCAAATCTCCGACAGATGCAAGAGACTAGAAAGATCTGCTCCAAAATCGGGGTTATAAAGCAAATGCAGCTCCAGACTCAGGTAAGGACGCGATGTATCACGCGTAAGTAACAGTAACTAACATTCTCCAGGTGTACGCGAACCAGTTCCCCAAGTACAACCCCGAGCCGTTTCACGAGCTTGACGTCGAACCACACGTTGTGTGCGGCGACGACATCGTAATGGCACCGGAGGTTTGCAGAGCAGGTCTGCAACGCTCTGTTGCGAAGATCTTCTATCATGCTGGTTTTGAAGAGCTCCAACCGTCTGCGATGGATACTATTACTGACATCGCCGCTGACTATTTCGGGAAGTTCATACAGACCTTTAAGAACTATACAGAGATCGAGATGAAGGATCCCTCCCCAGAAATGTTCCAGCGTGGGTATACGGCTCAGCCTCGTTATAATGCTGAAGAAGCCATATTGCATACTCTCTCTGAAGGTGGTTACACGGTCGAAGCGCTCGAGAGTTACGCCAAGGACGAGGTTGAGAGACTTGGCCACAAGTTGACAGGCATCCACGAGCGCATGAAGTCCCATCTCAGCGATCTTCTCCGTCCCGCTGTAACAGAGTCGACCCAAGACGGAGCGGCCGCATTCGATGACGGAAGCGAGCAGTTCATCGGAGGTGATTTTGCCGAAGAGCTCGGAGAGGACTTCTTTGGATTCAAGGAGCTTGGACTCGCCGGGGAGATGGGTGGCATGCTCTCCGTTCCTCTGCATCTTCTTCAATCGAGGGTGCGCAACCAGTACCAGGTTCAGAACCCGACGCAAGGGCCTACTGATGCGGTTCTCTTCGAGGATCTCCCGCCTCCTGAACCTGTTACTAAGGAGAACATCCAGGAGCAGATCGGCCTTGTCAAGAACTTCTTCCTCGCTAAGCTGCACGCTAATGGCGACTCACCTTTGGTGGAGGATGAAGACCTGCCTGTCAAGCAGCGACGACCTCGGCCGCGACTTGGTGCCACTGGCAAGATTGTCTCGCCGCAGAAACGTCCTCCGAAGGAACAGAATGCTATAAACAAGAAGAAAAAGAAGATGGAGGCTCAGGCAGCTGAGGCCAGCAAGGCGGCGAATCAAAGTCCGGAGAAAGGTGGCGCGAAGAAGGGGAAGAGTATACCTATACCCAATGGGACCAGCCAGACGAATGGCGTGTCACTACCTGTCGCCCCTCCTATGGAACGTGTCGAGAGCACACAGAGTCAAGGCAACAACAGCCAGACCGATAAGGATGATACTGGCATGATGAGCCCTGAGAGTATGGAGCGGTAGGCTCCCGCGGCTAACTAGTGTCCCCATACTTATCACCCCCTTTTCACCGATTGTATTTGATTAATTCTTACTATCCCTATTCTATACCCTATTTGGTGGGATATCAATTTATTTTACCTTTTCTTCCTCTCTAGACACAGGCGGAGAGCACAGGGGAGACGTGCGGCGTACCATAGTGGCATAGGGGCGTTTTTTTTCTTATTTACTCTTGAAAGGGATGCCCATGGATATCCACCCTCCGATAGTGGGCACTATTGACCTTCTCATTGGTTTCCCTTTTCTTGCTAATGATAGTTGGCATGATTTGCATATAACTGGATGGATGATGGACGGAGGACGACGATGAGGAGACAGAGACAGGATGCATGTGTTAGATGAGTCACAGACACACACGAACGCACACCTAAGATGACTGGACACCCCGAGATGCCACGTCCACCTTAAACCATGTACATAGCTCCCACCCCCTTTTCAGACGCACACACAACCCCCTCCTCCCCCCTTTTGCCCCGCCTACTCATGGATATAGCAGTACTGGCTATCTGTATCAGACAGAATCCTACAGAATTCTTCCGAGGTGTTGTCCAAGCTTTGCTTTGTGACTTGTTGAAATGAATGTTGTGAATTAGGCAACCTTTGACTCGTTAGTTCGCCACAGTAATGTAAGTACCTATCTACGTAAGGTAGGTAGCCATCGTCATTCTAACCCCTGTCCAGCTTTTTAGTAGCTCCTCGTCCCATGTCTCGTCGTCCCATAGTCTGTCTCAGCCTGTTTGCCTGTATACACGCTGACATGCTGGGGGTTATGTAGGTGTACATAAGATAACTTGTTGCACACCTAGATAGCATACTATCATTTTTATTCCTGATCTCTGATGCGCGGCAAAATAATGGCGTTCACATGCATGACTACCGGTACCTAACGTAAATATATGGTATATGGTATAGGTCAACTTAGGAAAGTGCTGCAATAATTACAGCTACTCAAGGGAAGTCTACTAATACATGGTCAAATCTACCTAAGCATCCGAAGAACATGAAGTACAAAGATTTATGAATCTCATGCATTGAATCGAGAACTATTAGGGGGACCGTGCATTGAGCTGGAGCGGGAGCTCCAGGGGTTGGGATAATCGGTAAACCTGAGCTTATTAGCTGCAGGAATGCCTATACGCTCCAATCCTCTAGAAATATCAAACGATCGGTAGAAAACATAGGTATCTAAGGATGAGGGCTAAAAGAGTGTGTATTGTTGTGATAAAGAGCTATCAAAAGTGCGTACTAAAGTGTTGTGTTCTGCTGCTTCCTCCGTGTGTGTAACATCAGAATAAAAGAGCTTATCCGCGAGCTAAATAAAGAGATCAAAACGCCCGATCTGAACCGTGGTCACATGACTACCCTACAAACTACCGCCCGCGCTCAATATCAGCATTGTGTTAACTCGCTCACAGTGGCGAAGGTAGCGAAGCCGTGAGTCATAATAGTCGTCATACTCTAATGAACATTGATACTTATAGCCCTCATACTTCTTGTCAATCTCGTGGTGCCGATGCCGACTAATTTCAACATTTTTCAGTCTCTCTTCTGCAGTCTTTCTCAGGTAGGTATACAGGTATTTATGGTTCTCCCATTTCATGTCTGTAAGTCGTGATGCGTCCCAGAACACGTATCCGCGGTCCCTCAAGGAGAAGCGGGTTTTAGGTAGTGGCCAACATCGTCCTACTACCCCTTCAACCTGAAGCCGGCCTAGGTTATACGTAGGAATTGACTCGTTGGCAACCGTGATCAGACCCCTTAAGGATTCGAGAGTTTTTAGATCAACAGTTGCCAAGGTTTGCCATATGAGCGATGGCATAGGTCGACAAGTGCGCAAGATCTCCAAACGCCGGGTATCTTCATCACCGCAAAGTAGGTGGTGAACAAATTGAATCCCCTTGGAGCAAACGTTAGCTATACAAAGGTCGAATCGAGACTTTCCCTTGTCCGAGAATAGATCCGAGCCAATTGGATGTATAACTTCAAGCATGGGAAACGCTGAAGATGTGTCCGGTGGTGCCGATAGTGAATCTGCACCTTCCACGTCTCTACAGAGAGCATCCTCAATATCCCCAAACAATAACATTATCAACTGTGTCAGGTATTGATAAACACAGCGCAGCTCCTCAACCTCCAACTTATGAAAACCTCGTATGAACTCGTCATCAGGTCCACAAAACTGCCAAAGTGCGACTCGCGTGCCAGAAGCTAACTCTAATGGACGAGAGCAGGTGCAGAACATATCAAATCGGAGGAAAGCCCTCTGTAGCCTGGCAGTCTCTACCGTCGAAATTGGAACTCGATCTCGCAATTTGGGCTCTGACGGATAAGCCCATACGGGCAGTCTAGCCGGCTCTTCTCCACGCATTAATAGGATCGCACGGTTGCTATAGTCCGAGACAAAATAGTCGGTTTGAAGCCAGATCCGACTGAGGCATGCCAGGTCTTTGAAGTCGTGTGGGAATTTCAGATTGCGGCTAGAATATAATTCCATAAATCTCCGTAATGCTTCGCTTTGTGGTGTCAGACCTGGCATCCATCTATTTGTGTTGTCCCACTCGTCATTGCTTTCGCTAGACGGCCACTCATGACGCAAGGCATAAAATGCCCCTAATGCATCTGGCAACGCCTCTCCAAACGCGTTGCGGATTACTTGGGCGAGGATGAGGACCCGAGAGCGTTTAAAGACTCTATAGAACACGCTTGATGCATGGATGATGGAGCTGAGTTCAAGCGGAGAGTGTAACGACAGTAGGATGTCATTGAGAAGCTCCACCGCGAAAGAATCTAGACTTGCTTTCGCCTTTGGACGTGCTGCTGTCATTGTAGCTTCAGAGTTGGTTGCCATCATTGATGTTGAAAAAGGAGTTGATTGAGCGAGGAGGGTAGTTGATAGATGGTACCCTTTGAGCAGCAGAGAGACACGAGTTATCAAGAAATCAAGAGACAGGATACAAGAATACACCATATAGCAGCATATTCGTATAATATATTATCGTGCAATGAGCCAAGCTGCAGTTTTCCGTTCGTGCAACACTCATTATTACATCCAAGATGTCTCCGTGCTCAGGCATCCACTGCAGCCGGCCGCCTCCAACGAAACCCCCCAGCAAACCCCCTAATCCCAGTAACCCTCGCAACACCACTCCTGTGAGCAAACGCCGCATTAATCTCATCGAGATTCAGGCCCCGCGTCTCAGGCATAAACACGAAGCACACAGCCGCAGTCAGAAGCGTGCACCCGCCAAACAGGAAGTAAGCGCCGTAGCTAGTGCTAGCCAGCAGCGAGGGCGTGACCAGCGCAACCAGGAAGTTCGACAGCCAGTTGCTGCCGTGCGCGATGCTCGTCGCGCTCGCCCGCGTCCGCTGCGGCTGGATCTCCGCCGCGTAGCACTTGATCCCCACGGCCCAACTTACGCAGTAGATCACTGCAAACGCGTAGATGCACACTATGACCACCCAGCGGCCTGCGCCGGCTCCCGCGTGCACGGCGTCGCCTGCGTATAGGCTGCCCATTAGGAACATGGTGGCTGTCATGCCGAGCCCGCCCAGGATCGTGTTGGCGCGCCGTCCCCACCGATCCGCGCAGATGGTGGCGGGGATGGTGACGGCGAATATGAGGATCGCCGAGACGCCGCTGGCAAAGAAGGCGGATTCGTTGGAAGAGAGGCCGGCTTGTTGGAATAGGAGGGGTGCGTACTATGTATGTTTAGCTCTCCGTTTATGAAATCTGGCATATGAGGTTTTTTGCGAACGGGGCTGAGTGGCGGATTATGAAAAAGAGGGGTAGAGATGGGTAGAAAAGTGAGCTTACGTAGAGAACGCCGTCGATGCCGCTCAATTGCTGCATTCCCATTAGGAAAACGGCTAAAACGAGGCGAGGGCGAGCGTCTGAAGATAAAACATCGAGCATTTTGGCCTTCTTTGACTTGGGAACGGCGATGGTGGTCGAGGTGACGTTCCCGGCACTGGTGTTTCCACTAGCGTCGGGGATGGCAGTCTCGACGACGGATGTCTCGTACTGATCCATGATCTTCTCCCGATCAGCAGCGGGAACGTCCAGCTTCTCCCATATTTTAGCGGCCTCCTCGGTTTTCCCGTGAAGCGTGAGCCACCGCGGGGAGGCTGGGAGCCATATGAGAGCAGCGATGGAGAAGACACACGAATAGGCAGCTAGCAGGATGAATGGCAGACGCCATGAAAGGGACGACTTTATGTTGGCGGTCCCGTAGCACGTGAAGAAGCCGGCGACCAGACCAAGAGTGGTTATTAATTGTGGTCCGGTAGTCAGAGCACCGCGGTATCTCGGGGGCGAGATCTCACAGATATAGCTAGTTGAGGAGCATTAATCTCACGCTTAATTGAAGTCAGGGTGTATTGCGAGATGCCGACCTACACTACCATCATACTCAGATAAAGGCCCTCGCCGATCCCCTCAATGATGCGACCCACGACGAACATGGCAATATGCATAGAGGCGCCCTCAAGAGCGGCGCCGACGCCGAAGATGAAGGAGCCGATAGCTATCCCGCGGGGTCGGCCAAGCGCGTCCGCGACCCTACCGGCGAAGAATGATGAAATCGCCGCGGGAATAAGAATGGAAGAGACGATTAGACCGTGGATCGTCGGCGATGGATTACCGACGTATTTGGTGAAGTCTTCCATGACGGTCACAGGGCCGATGATGCCAGTGTCTATGCCGAATAAGAAACCACCCAGTGAGCAAAGGATGCTGGCGAGCATATAGCCCGGGGGCTTCTGGAGTAAGCTGGAGAGCTGCATCTTGCGTCTCTCGGTAGTTGCTCCTGGAGCGCGAGGATATTTTCACAATTATGATGATATTACAATTCTCTAGGATATGAAACGTTAAATGGTATATAAGCCCCACTTAAAAAGATTTAACAATATGATTCGTTCTTAAATTATTACTAATTAAGTTTTACTTTTTAATTGGTTTTAAAATTGAATAATACTTTTTAATTTACGTGATAAAATAATTTATTTATATTAACGTATAGCTTTTTATATAAAAAAATATATAATTATAAAATAAAATATATATAAAATATATATTAATTTAATATTTTATATTTTAAAAAATTATAAAATAACTAAAATATTATATAAAATTATTAGTTTAATTATATAAATTACTTTTTATATTATTTTTTTATTTATAACATTTATAATAATAATATTTTATAACTTTAATTAGTAATTTTAATAGTAAAATATACTTAAATAAATTCGAATAAATTATAATAAAATTTTTTATTACCTTTTAAATAGCTTATTTAATTTATTTATTATAAAGTTATTTTTTTAATATTTATTAATTTAACTTTAAAATTTCTTTTTAATTTTTTAACTTAAGCTTTTTTAATTTATTATATATTTATTAAAACTTTATTAAGCTTAAGTTTAATAAGTTAATATATATTAAAAGTATATTTATTTAATTTAAGTTATAAATTAAAATTATTTATATAAAAAATCGTTATTTAATTTATATATTATATTAAAGTTTTAATTATTTAGTTAATTAAATTATAAATAAAGTAAAAAATTAAGTTAAAATTTTTTTATAATTATTTAATAAGCTTTTTAAGCCTTTTAAAAATAATATAAATATTTTTTAATAAAATATAAAATAATATATTATAATATTTAAATATAAATACCTTTAATAATATTTTAAAAATAAAAAAAATAACCTTTATAAAATTTAAAAGTTATAATTTTATTTTTTTTTATTTTAATTATATATTATAAAATATAAAGGCTTTTTTATTTATTTTAACATATATATTAAATATTTATTACTTATAAATTAAAGTTAAACTTAAATAAAATATATATTATTTTATTTTAAGTTAAAAAAATACTTTAAAAATAAAAATATATTAATATTAAAAGGTTATATAATATTACTTATATTAAAAAGTAAAAAAAATAATATAATATTATTTTAATAAATTAAAAATATAAATTTAATTAATATATATATAAAGTAATTATTTAAAATAAATAATTTATATTATTTTTTATTTTAAAACTTAATATAAAATATAAAAATATATTTAAGTTATTATTAAATAATTATATAGTTTATTTATTTTTTAATAAATATTATATATTATTATTTTTTAATTTTTATTAAAAATTATTAAACTTTAAACTTTTTAATTATTAAAAATTATTATAAAATAACCTTTAATATTAATTAAAAAATATATTTAATTATTATAACTTATAATATTATTTTAAACTTAATAATTTATATATAATAAAATTTAAATATATTAAAAGTTATAAATATATTAATTTTTTTAAAACTTTATTTTTATTAAAAATAACTAACCATTAAAAATGGCTAGGATTTACACCTTATAAAATCCATAGCTAAGTTTACTTATATTTAACACACTTTTTTAATTAACCTTATATTAGCCATTTTTATTAATTAACATACTTTTTATTTAAGCCTTAAATAATATTATTTAAGCTATTAAGCTTAATATAATAATTTTACGTTTACCTTTTTAATTTTCTTATAATTTATAATATTTAATGCTTATTATTAAAATCGCTAACCATTTTATTAACATAAATAAAAATATTACAAACTATTATTAACTAGTTTTAAACTAAAAATTTATAAAGTTATATAATAAAAAATATTACCTTTTATTAAACTTTATTAATAACGTTAATAATAACGAAGGGAAATTAAAATAGTAAAATAGTTATAATAATTATAACTAAAAATATTTATAACTTAATAACCTTAAAATTAACGTTAAAACGTAATATTTAATATTTTAAAATAAAGATTATTAATTTATAAAATGTTAAAAATATTTTCTATTATTTAAAGAAAAACTTTAAACATTTTAACAAATATAATAAAAAAATCCTTAAAAATATTAAAACCTTAGTTAAATAATAACTTATTAAAAATGAAAATTTTATTATTTAACCTATTAAAAAGCTTAAATATTATCTTATAAAACTATATAACTTAAAACATTTTACCATTTTTTAAAATAAAATAAAAAAAAAGTTTTATATAATTAAAAAAAACAAATTACTTAAAAAGCTACGTAATAAGGAACTAAGAAAAACCTTAAAAATTAAAAAACTTTTAACTAAAAGATTAACTTTAAACTTATAACAGTTAAAAAAAAACAATAAAAAATAATAACCTTAAAAGCTTTAATTTAAATAAAAATAACTAAAAGAAATCATTTAATAAAAATAACGAAAAAAATAACAAAAATAACAATAAAAAGATTTACTTTACAAATATAAAAAAATAACTATTATAAAAAATAATAAACGCTTTAAAATAAAAAGCTTATCTTATAAAAAAAAGTTTTACTTTATAAAGGAAAATATAAACTTTAAAAATAAAAACGAAAGCTTTAACTAAGCTTTAAAACTTATAACTAAAGGTTAAAAAGGTTAATATAATATAAGCTATTTTAATTTTAACTTAAAAACAAAAATTAATAAGTAATAATAATTTATTAAAGCTATTATATAAATTTATAATAACGTTAAATAACTTATTATTAAAGTGAATATTTTTAAAAATAATAAAAAACTTAGGGAAATAATTATTAAAATAATTATTATTAATATTTTTAAAAATTATTAACATTTAACATAAAATAATAATAATATTTTAATAATAATTACCATAGAAAAACTATTAACTTTAATTAACTTTAAAAATAAAAATATATAAAAGTTTATTAATATTTAAATGCTTAAAAAGAAATTAAACAACTTTATAAATTTTAACGAAAAAATTTTAACTTTTAATTTAAAACAATTTATACTAACCTTTATAAAAAGGCTATTAATATTAAAGGATAATTTATAATAAGTTATTATACCATTAATTATTACTTTTATAACCACTTTAACCTTAAGAATAAATGATATAATTATTTAAACAAATTAAAAGGTTTTTAATATAAATATTTTTCATTTTAAATTAAAATTTAAAAAAGAAAAAGGCAATTAATAACATAAAAATAAAACTAATTATTATAATAACCTTTACATATAAAAACAACACATATATAAGTTTATTAATATTAATATTACTTAAAAAAACGTAATCTTTAATAACATATACTTATTATTTAATGGAAACACTTTTAATTAATAATAAATATATTTATTAAACAAGGAAAAAAAATAGCTAAAAAAAAGCTTAAAAAGCCTTATTAAAGGCATTTTTAAAAAATATAATATTAAGCTTAATAAAATAACCATATAATTTAAAAATACCATATATATTTTAAAAAATATTAAAAATAACCACTTCTTTAAAACATTTACTAACACTTTATTTAAATATACCACGGTTTAAAACGATATTAAAAATTTTTAAAAGCTTATATAATTATATTAAGCTTTACTACTAGCCTTATAAAAGCTACTATTAATTTTTATTAAATATATATAAAAAATAACTTAATTTAAACTTATTATTAAAAAGGAAAAATTTTTATAAGTAAAATTAAAAGGTATTATTAAAGGTAATATAGCTTTATAAATAAATTAAAACTTTAATAAAAAGTATAATAACTTTTAAAATAAAGAAAAGGCTTATTAAACTAACCTTTAAAAATTAAAACCTTTTTAAAATAAAAATTATTATAGTAATTAATATAATTAATAATCCTTACAAATAAATTATAATACTCGAAACTAATTTTTAAAACTAACATTTAAAAATAATAAAAGCTTGTTTAAACTTACCTTTAAAACTAATAAGCTTAAAGGTTAAAGTATTAATAATAAAAGGCATACGCGATTTAACGATTAATATAATTATAAACCTTTTAAATATTAACGCTTTAAAAAAAATTATTATAAGGTAAGGGAATTTTTATATATTATATTAATAAAATCATTTAAAAACATTAAGAAAATACTTAAAATTAAATTAATTAGTTAATAATTAAGAAATATATTTTAACTTTAAAAGAAAAAGTAAAGGTTAAAATTAACAAAAAAATAAAATTTATATGTGAAAAAAAACATTACTTTAACAACTTATATTTTATATATTTTATAAGCTTTAAAAATAACCTTATAAAATATTTAATAACTTTAAATATAAGCGTTATAACGTTTTAAATAATTATATATAAGGAATTGTTAAGCTTAATTTATATATATTATAAGGTATTATTTATTATAAAAACTACCTTATAAATTTATAAAGATATTAAACGATATTAATAACGTATATAATAAGTTAAATATATATTATTTATTAAATTTAACCTTAATTAATAACCACTTATTATTATTAAAATTTAATTAGTAATAAAATAAATAGTTAAGGTTAACTTTACTTTTAAATAAAAACTTAAAAATTTTAAAAAAAAAAACTTTATATTTTAAAATAAAAGTTAAATTTAATTTAAAAGCTTTTAACATTTAAGTTTATATAAATATAAAAAGCTTAAGTATTATAGTAAATCGTAAATAAATTAACCAATGGGTAAAAAACTTATTTTTTAAAGATTAACTTTATATTATTAAAGAAAATTTAATCTTAAACCTTAATTAATATATAGGTTAAGTTTAACTTTTATATTAAAGGATTAATAAATAATACTAAAATTTATAATTATTTTTAAGTTATAACTTATGTTTTAAAAAGTTTAACTTTTAAAATATTAATAAAAATTAATTTTATAATTAAACATAACATTAAACTTAACTTTTTTTAAAGAAATTACTTTTTTAAGTTAGTTTTTAATATAAAGGTTAAGGGAAAGATTAATAATATATTTAAAGCTTTAATAATCTTTAAAGTAATTATTATAACTAAAAAGTTAATAATATTTATAATAAGAAAAACCTTAATATAAATTAACTATGTAAACTTATTTAAGCTTATTAATCGCATTAATAAGTTAACTTAATTATACCATTTTAACTTAATATATAAGGTAATATTTAATATTATAGTTAATAAGTTTATTATAAAAAAAGTGTTAATAAGTAATAATAAAGCTTAGCTTATAATAATTTAAAAGAACTAATAATTAAAAAAAATCTTACCTTATATAAAAGATATATAAGCTTAACTAATTAATTAGGAAAATTTAAAAAGCTATTAAAATGAAAATTTAAACTAAAAGAAATGAAACAATCTTTTAAATTATTTATTTAATAAAGATTAATAAAAATTTAATAGTTATTACGTTAAAATAACTTCTAAAATAAATCTTATTAAATTTAAAAATAAATAACCCTTTGTTTAAAATAATATTAATAAAAAGCTTAACCACTTTAAGCTTAATTTTTTTATACTTTTTTATAAAATTAATAAACTTAAAAATGTTTTTATTATTAAGTTTAAAATAAAAATATTTATTAATACTTTTAAACCTAAAATAATTATTAAGGTTAAAACCTTAATAAATAAGTATAATATTTTTAAAAATAAAGGTATAATGTTTATATTAAAAAATAAAAAATATATATTAACTTCGTTAATAATTAATAATAATAATTAAAACTAGTAAAAACTTACCCGTTAAAAATAAAAGATTACCTTTTCTTTAATAAGGTTAATAATAACTTTTACGCTTAAAAAAATATTTTATAAGATTTAACTAACGCTTATTATTTACCTTATATTTATTACATAAAAAAAAACTAATAATAAAAAAAAAGGCGCGTAATAATTAATTTTAAGCTGTTAAATTAAATAATTATCCTTAACATATATCCTTTACTTAATTAAAAAGATATAATAGGAAATATAACAAACTATTACTATTTTACCTTAATAAATACCTTTAGCTTTTTTTTTAATTACTCGTAAAAAAAAAGTATAGTAATAAAATAATTATTATTAACTATAAAAGATTAAAATGCTTATATATAGCTTTAATAAGTTTTAAAAACTTTCTAATGTTTATTTAATAATTTATAAATAAGCTATTTAAAAACTTAAACTTTGTTAAAGCTTATATTAATAATATTATTATTTTTAATAAAATTACTAAGGAATATTTTAAACACTTTAAATAAGTTTTAAAAATTTTAAATAAAGCTTAAATTTATATTAACCCTTATAAATTGTTTGCAACTTACCTTATTATAAAACTATTAAAATATATTATTAATAGCGAAGAAATTTAAAAAATTAACGATAAGATTAAAGCATTTAAAAAACTAAGCTTTCTTAATACCTTAAATATTTTAAAAACCTATTTAAGTATGTTTAAGTAATTAAGAAAAGGAATAACTTAATATAAATTTAAAGTAGCCCTATTATAAACTTGTAAAATAACCTTATTAATAAAAATAAAAAAAAAGGTTATTATTAACTAAAGTTTTTAAACAAATTAAATAAATATATATAATTAAGGTTAAATTTAAACCTATTAAAGAAAAATTAAAAACCTTTAAAAAGCTATAAAAATACTTTTACACTTAATATTACATATATTATAATAATTGTAATAAGCTTATTTTTATAAAAGTAAACGCTTACTTTAAAGCTTAAAAAGTTATAATATTTTAATTAAGCATTAATTAAAATAAAAAATTAATACTAGGAAAAAATATTCTTATTAATTTAATTAAACCTATTTTATTTATGTTTAAAAGTAATAGCTTTTATATAAGTTTGTTATAAAAATAAGAAATTATTAATATTTACATTATTTTTAATAATAATATTTATAAACTATGTAATTATTAAAGAAATAATTAATTATATATTAGTTAAAATAATAGATTTAAATAAGGCTAACCTTAAGTTAATTAACGCTATATTGTTTTTATTATAATTTAACCTTAATATAATATATATTTTTAAATCGTTAAATATAATATTAAATGTATTTTCGAAACTTTTAATAATAATTAAGGAAAAAAAAATAGCTTTTTTTAAAACAAATAAGCTTAATAATTGTTAAAAAAGCCTTTTAATATATATTATATATAAAGTAAATGTATAAAAAAAATAGTAAAATTACTTCGAACTAAATGTAATATAATAATAATTTATTAATGCTTATTTTTTTACCTTATATTAAGGAAGTTTTTTACCCCTTATATATGTATAAGTAAAGTAAGCTTTTAATAACACTACACCTATTTAATATTAATCTTTATTATTTCCTAATAAAATTATTTCCCTTAATTATGCTTTTATCCTTAAAAATTATAATTTATTATAAGGTTATTATAATATATATATATTTTCCCTATGTTTTTTAACTATTTTATTTACATTATATACTTTTTATTATAAACTTTTTTATCATTATATAATCTTTTATTTTTAAATAATAATAATATTATTTTTAATACCTTAATTTAATATTTAATTATAATAATTTTTTCTTTAATATTTTACTTTTTTTTACCTTTTTCATTTTTTCATATATTATTATTATCTTTTATTATTAATATATTAACTTTATTATTTATTTACTTTAATAATATATTATTTTTATATATTTTTATTAATAAAAAATTTATTCCTTATAATAATTATATAAATTTTATTATTTATAATTATCTCACATTATATTATTATTATGCTTATATTATAATAAATTAATAGGAAAATAATCCTAATAATTGTAATTATATTAAGCTTAAAAATATATATTTTTTTTTACCTTATTATAATTTTTTTATTAATAATTTTATTTTAAATGTTTTTAAGAAATGTTCTTATTATTTTTATTTTTATAAAAGCTATATATTTATAAATTAATTATAACTCCTTTAATTTAAAAAATATATTATTAATATTATTTTTTTTAATTATATTTTTAATAATAATATATTATTTATATTTTTCATAATATCCTTATTATAAGTTTTAATATTTAATTTATATATATTCCTTTTATTATTATTATTATTAACCTTTTTTACTTATTTATTATTAGGATATAATTTAAGATTAATAGGATAATTTATATAAGGTTTTATAAGCTTTTAAGAATAAAAATAATTTAAATAAAGTAAAGGCTATAAAAAAGTGTTATAAAAATGTAATTAATTATTAAAAATATTTGGTAAATATAGTTAAATTTATTATAGTAATTTTAAAGGATATTATTACTAAGATTTAATAAATTTATAAGGTTATTAATACTTTTATAATTAATTATTTTGCTATAAGTCTTTTTTATTTTTTTATATAATAACCTTTTTATTAATAATTATTTCATATAATTGTTTAATTAAAGTAGGTTTAATCCTATATTATATAAAAATATTATTCCTTTTTTATAATAATATAATAATAATAATAAAAGTGATAAGTATAATAATAATAAAGATAATAAAATAAATAATAAGTTAAATAAGGATTAGGTAATATTTATTGGTTTATTTTATATTTATAATATAATTATTATAAGCTTTTTTTATAATTTTTTTTATATTCTTTTTTAATACTTTTTAAAATATTTTTAGCCTTTTTTTTAAAAGTTATTATTACTATTATATCCCATTTATTAAATTAGGTATTATTGGTTTTTTCTTTTACTTTTATAATTTAGGATTGTTTTTACCTTATAGATATTATTATTAACTAAAATTACTTTTTATTTATTTAAAACCTTATTAAATTTTAGTTTAAAAGGTTTAAAATTACTAATATTAAAGATTTTATATATTTTATACTTAAGTAATAGCTTTAATTTATATACTAAGCTATGTTATCCTATTATTTCTTTTATTTTAAAAAGATTTAAGTATTTATTTATTAGTTTTTAATTGGGACATTTTTAATTAATATTTTTTATAAATATTAAAATTTATTCCCTTATTTAAAATGTTTTTTTATCTTATCTTTATTATATTATTTAATATAAAACTTATTTAAAGTTTATAATAAAGTTATTATCTTTTTTTAGGCTTAATATATTTATTTTATCCTATTTAAATTCCTTATTAAATTTTATCTTATTTTTTTTATTATAAGGTTAATTAGGCTTTATAATATAAATTTAATATAAATATAAGTTAAGGTTTAATTATGTGTGAAATATATTAAGATATTATATACTTATTTTGTTAATATTAGCTTTTTTAATTAATCACTTTATTTATAATTATAAAAGGTTTTTAAATAATATTTTAAATTTTAATTCTATTATTTGATTTATTTATTAATTTATAAATAATATATTATACTAAGTTTTTAATTTATAATAAGCTTATAATAAAATATTATTTAAAATTTACTCGTAAATAACAATTCCTTATTTAATATAATGCCTTTTAATAGTTTTATTTATAAGAATATTTTTACAAAGAAAATTTTTATTAAGCCGTTAACGGTTAGGTTTTTTATTATTATAATGTATAAAGTATATTTTAAGAACTTATTCATTATTATTAATATATTATTATATATATAACTTTCTAATATAATTAAATTTAATAATTTAATTATAAAGTTTAAAGATATTTTTTTATTTAACTTATTTAAAATTAATAGTAAATTTAGCTTATCGTATAGGAGGTGTTTTTAAGCCTTTATTTATTAATAAATTATATAGCTATTTATATAGCTTTTTATATCATTTTTAAGGTTATTTTAATAATAGTATTTTATAAGTTTTTTAATTGTTTTTATTATTTCTTAATGCTTTAAAAATGATATGTTATAGTAATAATAAAATAGTTTTAATATTAAAATAAAGGATATATAAATTTTGCCTTAATATTTTATTAAATCCTCTTTTATAATTTAAATTAGCTTATTCCTTTTATAGTTATTATAATGTTATTTTTATACCTTTATATTAATAAATAGATTTTTTTTTTATTTTTTATAAATTTTTTCTAAAAGAAATATATTTAATATTTTATTATTATTTTATAATATTTAAACTTAACTATATTTATTATTATCTCACTTTTACTTTAATAGTTATCCCTTATTTCCTTAATTGTTTAATAATTCTTAGCTATTTTTAAACTTTCTTAAAAACTTTAGTAATATATTATACTTTCCTATATAATCTTTTAATAATAAAGTATATACTTTTATAGCTATTTTTAATTTATTAAAATTTAAGTTATTAACTACTATATAATATTTTTCCTAACTATTTTAAAACCTTTTTTAAAACCTTAATAAAATATTCTTATAAGCTTTAATTTTCTTTTCTTTATTTATATAATTAAATTACCATAATAAGCTATTAATAAAATTAAAACTTTTAAATTTATAAATTATTTAAAAGTTAAAATTTATAAATGCTTTGATTTATTTAACCTATTTGCTATTTAGCTTTAGCTTTAATATAATATATTAAAGGTTTAGGTAATTTATTAATACATTAATTTAACTATTTAAATATATTAAATAATACCTTTATTTTTTAAATACATTTATAATAACTAATATTTTAATATTTAAAATAATATAATTAGCTTTAATACCTTATAACTTCTTTAAAATAAAGGTAATAAGATATTATTTTCTTTTATAAAGTTAAAATAAAACTATTTTTACTGCCTATTATAACACATTTATTTTTATATAGGTTAGTAGTTAATTATTAAAGTATTTTAAAATAGGGGCTTTTAAAAATATTTTCTTAAATTTTTTAAAGGCTTTTAACATTTTAGTAAAAAAGTTAAAAGGTAAGATTAATTTCTTTTTTAATAGGTTAATAAAAGGGGTTATAATCTTTAAATAATCTTTAATAAATTTTTTATAAAAGTTTATAAAGCTTAAAAAAGTTTATATATTATATATATTATAAGGTAATTATTATTTTAAAATTATCTTTACTTTTTTTTAATTTATTTTAATATTTTTTAAAAATATTATAAATCTTAAAAATATTATCTCCTTAATATTAAACTTATATTTTATTAAGTTTATATATAGTTTTTAATCCCTTAGTTATTTAAAAATATTATAAATATATTATATATATAAAATGGTATTATTAAAATAGATTAAAATGTTGTTTAAATAAATAATGTATATTATATTTATTAACCTTATAAATATATAGTTAATATAATTTTAAAATATGGTTAAAATATTTAATAATTTAAATAATATTATTATATACTTAAAATATTTATATTTAGTTTTAAACGCTATTTTCTATTTTTTTTCTTTTTTAATTTATAACTTATAATAAATATCTTTTAGGTTAAGCTTAGTAAAATATTTAATTTTAACTAATTAATTTAAGATTTTATTTATTAATAATAATATAATATAATCCTTTTTAATTATTTAATTTAATATTTTATAATTAATATAAAGTTAAAGCTTCTTTTTTAACTTAGGTATAAATAATATTAACGATTTTATTATACTTTTTAAAGATTTAATTTATCCTTTTTTAAAGATATTATTAATATATTCCTTAAGTATTTTTAACTTTTTTTCTATTAATAAATAAATTAAATTAAAGGATAATTTCTTTCTTTTTTTAAGATTAATAATATAATCCTAATTTTAATATTTTAGTAATATAAATATTTTATTAGTATTAAATATTTCTTTAAATTCCTTATATTTAAAGGAAAGGGATTATATAAGGATATAATTACTTTTATATAAGTTAAAGTAAAATTCCTTATTAATTTTCCCTTTTATAATTAATAATAAAATTATTATTATGGCTTCGTTATTATTTTTTATTACCTATTTAATTTCTTTTTAGCTTTATATAAAAGTAATGTTATTACTTATAATTTTATATTTTTATAATTTGCTTTATACTTTTAGGATAATATTTATATAGTTTGTTTAAAATAATTTTAATAAAATATTATAATTAAAATCTTAATCTATAATATTAATATTATTATATATATAATATAATTCTTTTAAATTATCTTTTACTTTAATAAAAATATTAAGTTATATTAGGATAAAGCTTACTTTATAAAAGTTATTTATTGGTTTTTTTAGTATAAAATAATATTATAAGGCTATTAAGATATATTTAATATAAATTATATTATAATTTAATCTTATGTTAATAAAAGTATAAAGTTTAATTTATTTTCCCTTTATTTATAATTTTATTATAGCTTTAAAATATATTTAATAAAGGTTTATATTTTATTATAAATTTTTCGCCTTTTATATTTTAAGGGAAGTTTTATTTATATTACTTATATAATTATTATTTATAAGTTTTATATATTAACTAATAAAATGCCTATATTTATTATATTTAAAATATTATATTTTTAAATAGTTAAATTATTAATGGCTTTTTTTTTATAGTGTAAATAAAAGGTTAATTTTTATAAAAATATTATAGTTAATATAAACACTTATAGGTTATAATTTTAATTAATATTCCTTTTAGTTTTAATAATTTTAATTTAATAAGGATGTTATATTAATATTATATTACCTTATAGGCCCTTTCTTTAATTATTTAATACTTTCCTTTATTACCTTTTTAATATAGTTTTAAAAATTTTTACCTTATTTTTAAGCTTAATTTATATTATTAATAAAAATCTTTTAAAATATTTACTTTTTAGTTTAAGGGTTAATTTTATTAATAAATTTAATACTTTAATTTATTTTAAATATTCCTTAAAATTATTAACTTTTATTATTTTAAATTATTTAAGGAATATATTAAATAATTTATTAATACTTTAATAAAGCTTTTATATTATTATAAAAGCATTAAAAGCTTATATATCCTTATTTCTTATTAAATTATAGAATTAGTTTTTTATTTTTAACTAAAAAATATTTTTAAACTCCCTTATTATAAAGGTAATATATTATTATCATTATTATACTATTACACCTTTTAAGTAGATAATTATAAATAAGGTTTTTTTACCATTTATTTTATAATTATTAAATAAAAAATAAGTTTTTAAGCTTTTTAAAAAGGTTATTAATTTTATATTATTATTATCTTTCTTTCCTTTATATTAAATATTAGATAATAATATTTTATAATATAATAAGTTATAATTATAATTATATCTTAAACATATTAATTAGTTATTTTTTTCCAAAGTTATAATAATTCCTATTTTTAAAATTAGGAATTATTTTTTCTTATACTTCCTTTTATTATTTATTATTAATTTTACTATTTTTTTATTAATTTTTATCTTAATTATATTAATAAGCTTATAATATATTACTAAGATTAATATATTTATTATAATAATATTAATACTTATAATATATTTATTACTTTTTAGTTAATTTATTATTATACTATTAAAATCTTTATTATTTTTTAATTTATATAAGGTTTTCCTTTATGTTTTAATTATAATAATTATATTATTAATAAGTGTAAGCTTGTTTTTAATAAATAATTTATAATAATAAATATAAAGTATTAAATTATTAAAAAAACTTTTTAATATAAATTATATATAAAGTAAATATATAAAAGAGGTAATAAAACTATTTTAAATTAAGTATAATATAATAATAATTTATTAATATTTATCTTTTTATTTTATATTAAAGAGGTTTTCTATCCCTTATATATATATAAGTGGAATAAACTCTTAGTAACGTTACACCTATTTAGTATTAGTTTTTATTATTTCCTAATAATAATATTTAAAAAAACTTTAACATAGCTTACCTTTTCGAAAAAAATAAACCTAACTTAAATATTATAATAATAGTAATTAATAATAAATTTAAAGATTAAATTATTAAAGGATATATTATTAATCTTAAATATAATAAAGTTTATTAAATCTTATAAAATAAAGTTAAAAAGGAGTTAAAGACCGTTAATAAATAAGTTAAAAATTAATATAATAACATTAAAAAAAGCTTAAAAAAACTATTAAAACTAAATTAAATAAAGGTATAAAGCTTAAATATAAAATTAAATACTTAACGCCTTTTATTTTAAAAGATAATCTTTTATATTACATTAATTTAAAAAGTAATAAAGGTTTTTATATATTAAAAACTTATATAAAGCTTATTTTTAAGCTAGTATATAATAAAAAGCACTATTTTAGCAAAAATAAAATAATAAATAACTTATAAAATATTCATTTCTTTAAAAAATATTAATACGTTAAACAGTTTTATTAATATTACCTTATATGCCATAAAAATTAACAAAATTAATAGCTATTATTAAAGTATTTAATGCTTATTTAAATATTTAATATTTCCTATTATATAATTATATTAAATATTATAACTAATATACTTAGCGTTAACTTTATTAAATATTATTAAAAAATATAAGGTTATAAAAAATTTAATACCTTATTAACGATAACTTGTAAAAATAATAAAAAAACCTTATTAATTTTAAGGAATAAATAATATATTATTAAAAATTAAGCTTAAGTTATTTTATTAAGTTTATAAATAATAAATTAGGGATTATTAGTAAATATTATTTGTAATTAAAATCCTAAATAAACGTTAAACCTATGAAAAAAAATATTTACCTTATTAAAGGTAAATATGTTATTTTTAATTACTTATTATTTATAAATTAATAAAGCTTTTAAAAGGAAAAATTAAATTGTGAAAATTATTATTTGTTTTTATATAACTATTAACCCTAATACTTTTTAAATTATTATTATAATTAAGTTATAATATTACTTAAATAATTCCTTAGCTAATTTATTAAAAAAAAGCTTTAACAAGTTAATATTAAAATTTTAACCTTATTTAATGCTTAATATTTTAAATAATTAAAAAGATAAAGTTATTTTTAATAAAGTTAAAAAAACTTTAAAGGTAAAAAGACTTAAAAAAGCTATTTAATTAATAAATATAATAAAAGTAATAATTAAAAAATAATATAATAATAAACATATATTAATAAAGCTTAAAGTAAAAAATACTATTTATTTATATCTTTATAAAAACTATTACTTACTTAGTAAACTTAAAAAAAAATAATCGCTAGTTAAAGTAAAATTATTTAAAATAATTCGCAAAGTTTTACCTTTAACATATAAGTTAAATTTTTCTAACATTTAAAGGATTTACCTTATAATATTACTAGCATAACTTTATAAATCGCCTTAAAAATAAAACCCTTTTAAAAAGATTATTTTTAAGCTTAAATTAATAACTATTAACCTTTATAAAAAATTAAAATAAAAAGTTAAACGCTTTATTAATAAGTATATTAAATAATATATAAAAAAGCTTAAAGTTTAATATTTTTATTAATATTTAAGCTATATAATTAAAGATAATTAATAAAAACTATAAAATAAACTTTAAAAAATAACTCTTAAATTATTAGTTATATATAAGTAAAAAAAGCCTTTAAACTAGCTTAAATTATATAAATAAAAAGGCTTATTATATTTAAAAAACAATTATAATTAAAGCTTTTTTAAGCTTAATAAGGATTTTAATTAAAATAATTAAATAATCCTTAATAAGTTAAATTACTTTAATAATAAAAAAAACTTTTTAACCCTTTATATTTTAATTATTATATAATAGTTAATCTTTAACGTTAATACATTAAAATTCCCGTTAATTTTATTAATTTTAAACCTTAAATAAAAAGGAAATTATAAATAATTATTACTTAAAAAATCGCTTATTAAATTTTATTAAAATTTTAATTTTTACCTTTTATAATTTTTTATTATTTAAAAGCATTTATTAAAGATTTTATTATTAATTATAAAATAAACGTAGCATTTATTATTAATTAAAAAAAACCTTTAAAAGTTTAAACCAATTAATTTATAACCTAATATTATTAAAAATAAATTTAAAAACGAAATAATTACTAATTAACTTATTAAAAGTATTAAAAGTAATTAATAAAAATAATCTTATAAAGTTTTAAACTTATTAAAGGAAATTAAAGGTTTAAATTTAAACTTTAACGTTTTAACATTACTTATAATTTTTATACCGTTTAAAAAATGCTTATAATAACGTTAATAATAAAGCCGTTAACAGTTATAACTTTTAACAAAGCACTTATAAAAACTTAATTAAAATATATTAATTTATTAATATTAATTATAACTTTAAAACTTATAAGCCTTAAGTTATACATTAAAAATAACCTTATAAAAAGTTTAAAGCTTACTTACGCTTAAAACATTAAAACTTAAAAGTAAAATAACGATATAAAATATTTAATAGTTAAAAATAAAGAAAATTAAGCTTTAAATAATATTAAAATAAACCTATATAACTTTATTTTTAGCGATAATATTAGTATTTATAAAAAGGATAATATCTTATAATAATTAAATAATATTTTATAAAATAATGTTAAGAAAAATTAAAAAAATAATTTAAACGTTAAGCAAATTAAAAAAAACTAAAAAGATTTAATAAAACCTTATTAATATTAATTTAATAATTTTTTAAAAAGTTTTACGTTTATAAAAGTTATTATTAAACGTTAAGTTTAATGAATTAATTAAAAAAGTAACCCTTAAAAAATCTTTTAAGGTTAACTTTAAATAAAAAATAAAATATAATAATAAGAAAATAATAATTGTTATTTATAAAAGCTTTAACGATAAAATCTTTTATTTAATATTTAATAGCTTTTATAATAATAAAAATTTAAAAAAGTTTATATTAAAAAGAATAATAGTTTAATGTATAATTATTAAACTTATTAATGTTTTAAAGGAATTATTAGTTAATATGTTTAAAAATATTAATGGGTTTTTTAATATTAATTATAAAGGTATTTTTACTTTTTATTTAATAATATATAATATTTAAATTATATTAATTATAATTATAAAGGCTTATTATAATAAAAACGATTATTTAAAAAGTATTAAATTGTTTTTTAAAGTTAAGGTATTAATATTTTATTATTATAAAGTTTATTACATTTTAAATTTTATAATCGTAAAATAATTAACATATTTAAATCTTTTTAAGTTAGCTTAACTTTATAACTTAGTTGTAAATTTAATTATAAACTTAATTATTATTATTATTAATTTGTAAAAGAATTTTAAAGGATTAAAAGGTTTGTTATAAAATAAATATAATTTTAAAATTTTTAAATCGACGAAAAATAATAGCTTTATTATTTATAAGGCTTTAAAAAATATAATTAAAAATCACTTAATAAGTTATTAAGTTATTATTAAACAAATAACTTAATATATTATAAATATAATTATAAAAAAGTTAAATAAAAATGTTAATTATAAAATTAAAGGTTTTAAAATAATTTAATAATTAATTTAAATAACATTTGTTAAAAAAAAGTAAACCTTATTTATAACTTTTATAATTTTATTAGTTAAAAATATTAAATTAATTATTAATAACGGTAAAAAGCTTAAGTAATTTAAAAAATATTTTATAATAAACTTTAAATTAAGTTTTATTATTGAAAAAACTTATTATTAATTATAAACGTATTAAAGTATTTAAAAAAGCTATTATAAGGTTTATTACTAGTTAAATTAATTAAAATAAAATCTTTTTAATTAAAAAAAAATGTTAAAAATAACTAACTATTAAAAATAACTAAGATTTATACTTTATAAAATTTATAATTAAGTTTACTTATATTTAATATACTTTTTTAATTAGCTTTATATTAGCTATTTTTATTAATTAATATATTTTTTATTTAAGCTTTAAATAATATTATTTAAGCCGTTAAGCTTAACGTAATAATTTTATATTTACCTTTTTAATTTTTTTATAATTCGTAACAATTTTATTTATGTTATATTTATTTAATAATATAATATTATATTTAATATATTATTTTATTTTTATTAAAATATTTTTATATTATTTT